>OU015750.1:105170756-105191372 GCA_907169655.1 Acomys percivali | reverse complement strand
CTTCTTCTTCTTCTTCTTCTTCTTCTTCTTCTTCTTCTTCTTCTTCTTCTTCTTCTTCTTCTTCTAAATATGCATTTGTATAAAAGTGTAAGATCCCTCAGAACTGGAGTTCCAGACAGTTGTAAGCTGCCATGTGGGTGCTGGGAATTGATCCTTTGGAAGAGCAGACAGTGCTTTTAACCACTGAGCCATCTCTTCAGCCTCCAAGCCTTCTTATACTAAGCAGTGAGATGCCTTTCATGAAATGATTGTTCCTGCCACAAATGTGCAGATGATCAGTGATGAGAACTCACATTTGAGAAGTGGTTGAAGGGAGCAAAGCAATGTTCTGTGTCCTCCACATGACCTTACTCTTTCATTGTCAGGTGAAGTCATTCTGGAAACTTCTAGCTTTATGTTGTCCACTAGCATGTCTTCACATTTTTTTTCATTTGGTGAAACAAAAGAAGAAATGACATAACAGGTGCAGAGGGAGAAGAAGGAAAGGGAAAATGGGGGAAAAGAGAGAGAGGGAGGGAGGGAAGGGAGAGAGAGACAGGGAGAGAAGAGAGAGAGAGAGAGAGAGAGAGAGAGAGAGAGAGAGAGAGAGAGAGAGAGAGAGAGGGAGGGAGGGAGGGAGGGAGGGAGGGAGGGAGGGAGGAATATGTCAAACTCTTGTGCATCCCAGGCTGACTTAAAGCTGACTACGTAACAGAAGGTGACCGTGGACTTCTGAGTCTCCTGCCTCTGTTTCCGTAGTGTGAGGAGGCAGGTGTTTGCTTATGTGGTGCTGAGTGAAGTCCAGGCTTTCAAGTGTGTTAAGCAACAGCTGTGCCCACTGAGCTACACTTCCCTCCCTTGTTGTACATCTTTAGTATCGGAACATTTCTTTGTTGTCTTGGGTTGTGCCCTTACTTTCAGAGTCATCAACATTTTGCCGCTTTGGTTTTTGTGCTTTTCTATTTAGGATACTTTTTGCTAAATTCTGTTATTGAATTTTCTAACTTTTCTCTCATAATGACTTGCCCACTGATCTTCCTGCTCTTTCTTCAAACAGCATTAACTCTCTGTTTTGCCTTGCATCAAAACTGTCTCTCAATTTGTTCTTCATCTTTGAGGGAACATCTGGCTGTGGCCACCATAGACTGCACTGATGCTTTCACAATTTGCCTTATGTTTATTGGCAATGGGGGCAGATCCAGCTCCCCTGTCCCCACTGTAGTCAGGAAATCAGCGTAGGCTTCAGCCTTCCTAGTGCCGGTCTTAGCCAAGCACAGGCTTCCTTGAATGGCTTGTATTTTCAATAAAGTCTCTAGAACATGACCTCCTGTACCTAGCATTGTGGGGATCCCAGAGCTCATAACTATATTCATTTCTAAGTTTACTTTTAATAGTTGTAGAGGACAAACTAAGGCAACAAAGTCATCAAGCTGTAGTGACCCTTCCTAACCATTTAGTCATGGTTCTTCCTGTTCACACCTTTTAGAACACCATCAGTTGATTCCACAGTGTATCTTACAACAGCCTCAACAGGAGAGAGCTTCCCATAGCTACTTTCTATTCACTTGCCCAAATAAGAAAGATTCAACTGTATCATGTCTCCTACTTAGCCTTGACTGTGGAGTCCATGTTAAAAGGTATCCCCTACAATATTAAAAGTTCTTTAGGAAACACGGTGTCTATACTGAAAGACACAGAGATGTCGTTCCTTTAGGGATGCCTTGCTTTTCAAATAAAATCAGACAAACGGACTATATTTTTCTACATTATCTCAATGCAGGAACACACCTAAGGTACATGAACTATATGGCACTGCCTTGTATGAAAAAAAAAAGTTTTACAAAATTCATGGGAAGAGAAGAAATGCGTCTACAGTTGCTCACCATTCTGTCAGTGCCTGTGAATATTCTTTACTCTGAATGGAGAAATGCAAAACCACATGTCAGCCAAGTTCTAGTCTGCTGGTCCCTTGCCACAGATTTCCAGGAAGGAAATGAATTCCTCTCTGCAGAGATGTCTTCTGGGATTCTGCCACAGTGGTGGATTTTGAGACTGTATTCTTCTCTCATAATACATCCTGACCACAATGTTCCCTCCCTCTGCTCCTCCAGCCCCTCCTGGCATCCTCTCTCCCTAAGATCCATTCCTCCTCCATTTCCCTCCAGAAAAGAACAGGCTTCCCAGGGATATCAACAGAACACAGCTGAACAAGATACAGTAAGACTAGGCACAAACCCTCATATCAAGGCTGGGAGAGAGACGACCCAGGAGGAGGAAAAGGGTCCCAAGAGCAAGCAGGAGTCAGCGAGCCCACCCCCCACTGTGAGGAGTCCCAGAAAAACACTAAGATGCAGAGGACCTCATGTAGATTCCCATAGGCTCTGTGATTGGCACTTCAGTCTCTGGGAGCCCATGAGCCCCGCTTAGGTGATTCCACAGCTCCTGTTCAGGTATGGATTCACAGAAGTCACCACATTCCCAGAGCACCTAGGGAACCTCGCCTAGAAGATGAAGGATCACATTGCACGGGGAAAATAGAGAATCAGGGGCTGGTATCCTCATGGGTGTCCTGTCTCAGAGAACACGGTCAGTCCTGGACAGCATTCCACTCTTGAGCGAGGTTTAGAAAAATTAAAGAAAGTGTTTCCGGGAGAGGGCTCCTGTCTGCCATGAAGGTCTAATTGTCTGAGTCAGGGAGGAACTATCCTAAGGTATACCCTAAGGATGTATGTCTCATCTCCTGTTGTTTTAACACGTTTGGGGGTCATTTTTTCCAAGTTGTAGAGTCATAAAATGGTACATAGCACCTTCAGGGATGAGGGTTTGTTAAAAGGAGGCTGTGACCTCTGTATTCCATGCCTCTACCTTTCCACTATCTTTCTCCCCATCCGAGCTACCAACGGTGGCCATTCTGTCCTCTTTCCCTTCCTCTTAATTATTTCTTGCCTCAAAGAACAACAGAGTGAGTTTGGTTAGTTGCATACGATATTATAGAATGTTCTGGCTCAGATATACAAGGCTATTCTATCAGGATTGGTCTGTCTAAAAAAAAAAAAAATCAGAATTTCTCATGTAGAAAAATGTGTGCCGGATTGGCATGTTGAGGTCAGTACAAGGATCTATTCTACTTTATTTTTTTGGGACAAGATCTCCTATAGCTTAGCATAGTCTCACACTTGCTATATAGCTAATAATGACCCTGGCCTCCTGATATTCCTGCCTCTATTTCTCAAGTACTAGGACTGTAGGCATGCAGCATAACACCCAGATAGTCAAGGCTCTTGGTACATTTTGTTAGACCCTCTTTTCAAAGTGCAGTCCTGATGTACCTGCTCATCAGAAACATGGGAAAAGGCCCCCATTTCTTCATGTATTTGTTAACAGTGATGTGATATGTTCTCTTATAAATAGCTAATGTAGTAGACAAAAAATCAGTTAGAATATTTTGAGTGCACACAGGTACACTCTTAGGGAAAATATTATCTTCTATAGTAAATACTTATTACTATTTCTTTTTCTTTTAAATTAGCCTTTACATTGTCTCTGCCAGGTGTTCTTGTGGGGAAAGAACTCGGCACACTCATTTACAAGCAGTGACCTACCAGTTGTTTTTATTGTGACAATTGTTGTGCTTTTAAAGTTTGGATCTTGTTGTATAATCCAGGCTGGACTCAAAGCCATGATGAACTATCCTTCTGATTTTGAATTACCAGTATGTGCCACCATGCTAAGGTCAAGTAATAATCGCTAAACTCCACATTATTTCATCATTAGATTTTTTAAAGGCAGGTATGGCAGTACAAGGCTTTAATCCCAGCACACAAGAGGCAGATCCCTATGAGTTCCAGGCTAGCCTGGTCTACCTAGAAAGCTCTAGATCAGCCAATGCTAATAGTGAGACTTTGTCTCAAAAATTGTATATTTTTATGTTTTAGTTTTATTAATTACTTACTTCTTGATTGAAAATATTTTTATTGGTCAACAAACAAACTGCAAATTGAAATTAATATGTTTTATTTCATAATCAACAAAATATTTCAAAGTAAACAATTACAACTAAAAACACTTCTAGTTTGGTTTTAACTTCACATTTCATATAATATACAATATTTATAAAAATACTCCTCTTGGTCATTTTATAACTGGGACTGAAGATCAGGCAAGAATTCTGCCAAATGAACCAGAGGACCTCTGCTCTCATTTCCTTCCCTTGGGAGGAGATAGGAACAGTTTTTATTTCCAACATAAATCAATGATAAAAAGCATGCCTTCTTTGCTTCTCATGTTAAACACCGAGGATGACAAGCAGCCTAAAATTAGCCCTGTTACTAAGCTGAAACTCTCAGGAACTCTTACGTTGTAGCTTCTGCGTTTCCTTAGGAAAAGTCAGCTGGCAATGTATCGGCTCGCCTCTCAGCTTCTTATTTTGCTTTATATTTTTCCTTCCTTTTTTTCTGGCACATTTAATTGCAAGATACGTTGGGTTGGCATTTTAAAGGCTAATTTCTCTTGAGGAACAATGGATAGCATGAATTCTATAAAAACAATAAAGAGATGCTATAGAGGATCGCTGACGCCAAGGAGTTACATTCTTGAGCTATGCCCAGACACCATTATCTGGGACCACCAGGTAGCACTGAACACCCCAATATGCAGAAGAATAAACAATTGCACAAGATAAATACTTGGTGTGTCAAATACGAACTACAAGATTTCCAAATAAGAGTTCAGTGAGCTCCTGTCCTTGAAGCAAAACGGCCAAAGTCTCTGCTATCCACATTGAAGGTGTCTCCACCTGTGGCGAGGACTCCTTGAGCAGCCACTGAAACAGTGACCTTTAGCCTGCTTCTGAGGTGATCATGTAGTCACCTTATAAAGACGTTAGAGAATGTGCGGCTAGGATTCCAGACCATCGCCCAGGGGATGGTGCCTTGGAGCTGAGAAGACTCAAGAGGAATTGCTGCCCAGAGACACAGCACGTTTTCACTGTGGACTACCTCTGTAGAACAAGCCTTAATTGACTGCAGAGTTAATAGGGAAGTTTCCCCTAGAGCAGTGGGTCTCAACCTTCCTAATGCTGTGACCCTTTAATACAGTTCCTCATCTTGGGGTGTTCCTAACCATAAAACTATTTCATTGCTACTTCATAACTGTAACTCTGCTACTGTTACGAATCATAATAATATTTGTGTTTTCCAATGGTCGTAGGCAACTCCTGTGAAAGGGTCGTTTGACCCCCAAAAGGTCATGACCTACAGATTAAGAATGGCTGCTTTAGACAAAATGCTTTCCTGGCTGTTGGATCCAAATCAAAGAAAGGAAAAATATCACCCGATGTTGAATAAAAAGTCGTGCTTAGAACAAACAAACTGGAGCTGCTATTGCTGTGCTGGTGATTGCATCACAACAACAGTTGTATTAAATCCTCATGTTACTACGTCCCAGGGTTTTTACACCAATGATATGGGTGATTCTATTGAGTAGAACTACAAAGTGAGTCTATCTGGGGGATGGGGGGGGGGAACAAGTGTCAGAATTGAACCATCCTGTGACATCAACAGAGCTTGGCATCTTTGCTTGGCTTTCCTACTGAGTAGAATCATAGATTTTGGAACACCCACTGTTTGATCATCTTGTAAACACACATCATGAAAGCTCTAAGATTCTAGGGTGTTGGTGATTCAATCATCACCCGGAAAGTATATTTAGAATTCCTTATTACTGTGACTTCTGTCTGTCAGCCATTAAAGGAAAAGTGAATGGGGACATCTAAAGTCTTTTAAATTGAAAACATACAGATGTGCATGATTTCTATGTTAGAATCTTTCATCTGTGTCTTTAATTCAATGCCTCATGCTGAATTTAAAATAAGAAAGTATGGAACTTTTTGAGAAAAAAATACTTTTGTGAGATCTAAGTGAGAAAAATGTGTTCATAAGGAACTGTGCCTAACTCAGTACTGTTCAGCTTTCACGAGCCTGTTAAGTCAGAAAATCAGTCATTGGGACCATGGCCCCCAAATTCTGTTTACTCTATATATCTTTCTAGAAGAAACATTTAAAAAAAAATCAAAGACAATGAAATCCCAGACTCAGGAATCGGGAAATGCCTTGATGATGGACTCATAGGCAGGTGGGGGCGGTGTGGCAAGGCCCATCCGCAAGCTGTTGCTGGACCAGCGGAAGTCCGGCCGGCTCTGACTGTGCACAGTGCTGATAGTGGATGGGGCAGTGGAAGCGGGCAGGGTCATGAGCTGACTCTCAGTTTCCACTGGAAGCGTTGGGCATTGCAGGAACGGATGGAAAGTCGAAGCCCTGAAGCTTGGTTTCCTGGGGAAGGAGTTTGCCAGCTCAAGGGAAGCTTGTCTCTGGAAAGTGAGGCTCGCCAGGCTCAGGTTGCTTCGGCGTTCACAGCCACTGTGGCGGTAGAATCCAGTTCTGTTGAGGCCATGGTTGTAGGAAGACCTGGGTCTCCTGGTGGGACTCCACTGTGAGATGGGCGCACTGGCTCTTCTTCTTCGAGACAGGAAAATGAACAGCGCCCAGAGAAATCCTCCAATTGCAAGCCCAATCGCCATGGATACAGTGAAGGACATTATAAGGTCCTCTGAAACAAAGAATCAGCCAATAAATGCATAGTTCCAATTTCAAAGATATCTAGGTGAAAACACAGGGCGTAGTATGAACCCTCGTGGAATGAGTGTGGAATTTTAACATGTTTTGAATTGGGGAAAACAGAATGATCAGGATCCCATTTTTTTTATTAATTTATTCAGATTACATCTCAACTGTTATCTCCTTACTTGTATCCTCCCACTCCTCCCTCCCTCCCTCTTTCACCCTGTTCCCCTCCCCTTAGGGTCTTCAAACAGAAGGGTACAAAAACAAAACAAAACAAAAACAAAAACAAAACAAAACAAAAAACATTGTTTGCTTGTGTTTATCATCTTTAGAAATTAAAAAAAAAAAAAAGGCCTCAGTGGAGCTGGATTTTAACTTACCAGTTTTTCTTACAGAACTGCAAATGTCCGCAGCTCATTTCCGTTTGAATTATGATTGTAGCTAATGTGCCCCCTTGGTAAAGAAGGTCATGCCAATGTTAAACGTGCTGCTTCCTCTGTCTGCTTTGCTCTGTCAGCGCTGATTTGTCCCACCTGCAGTCTTTACGGCACCTCACTTCCTGCACTCTATCTGAGGTAGGAAGGAAGCGCAGAACTAGAACCATCTGGAAGGCTGACTGATTAATGCCATACTTCCTGAGCACCCAGACGCTCAGATCCCTGACTCTCCCATGAAGTGACCTATGCAGGCTCTAGCTCATACTTCTGTCACTGTCTGCGTTGTGCCCGCGAAACCCTGCCTCATGAATCGCTGCAGACTTCCCACAACCCACCAGTGTGCTCCAACTCACAGAGCTTGGATTTGTTCAGAATTCCTCTGCAAGCAAGTCATATGTACATATCTTCCTCTCCCCTCAATGGAAGTGCTACCTCAGCTGGTAAGGCTGCCCCTTACAAATTCAAAGCATATTCTGAAGGGGTGGAATAGAGTGGCTGAGCCCCTGCTCCTTAGGAGAAACCTCTCTGGAGAGCTCAGGCCCCTCTCAGCCCCCTGTTCAGCACATTCCTCACCTCCTACTCCAGGAGCCAATCCCAAACTGTGCTATTTGCTCTCTGTCATGTTTTCCAATCCTCTGTGCTTTCACACATAATTTTCCTTATATCTTGACATGAGATTTGCTGTCTGGGCAACTCGTTTTTAGAGAACTGTTCCAAGTGCTGTCTTTCTCATACAGAGGTGAGGTGGTGTTAAGTAAAAAGACAACGTGCATGTTAAACTGCCTATGTAAGGATGCTGCAGACCAAGAGCCATAGCCTGGAAATATTCTCTTGAAGGCTTTCATACCGAGGCCATGGTCATAGATGCTTCGTTTTTAATCCCATTAGCAGGTAGAGTCTATTTCCCTATTCTCTGGGCTATCAGTGAGACTCACTTGACCAATGGGATGCAATAGAACCAGAGCTTTGTAAGTTCAGGCCTAAACAGCAAGAGCCTTTCAGCTTCTACTCTGGGTCGTTTGGGAACCTCTCCATGCTAGACATAGGAATAGGGCATATCCTTGTCCCAGAGGAATTTTGTAAGAGTGGTATTTGAAGGTTTAATAAAATATCCTAAGAACATATTAATAAGCTCTCATTTATCCAGAGAGGATTACCCACTTCAATCATCTTGCCTAAAGATCTTCACATCAGCTTAGTTCTTAAATATTAGAGGCTCATACATGTTTTGTCACAGCTGTGTATGAAATATTATGTAATTAAATTTTATATTACATCAGGCCAACTGCACAATAAAATGTCATCTGTTTAAAAAAAAAAAAAGACATAAGAATAAAACCAAGCTAGCATGGTGGCCAATGACACACACACAGGGCTATCCTGTGTTTTATTCCTATGACTCTGACCAAGAGCCTTGTATCCTTGACATGTCAGCCGACTGAGCTGCTCTGGGTCACTCAGGTGCTGGCAAACCCCATCTCACCATGGGACAAACCACATGTCGTCTTGCTGAACCAATGCTGAATTGCCAACCCCAAACCGGGAGCCAATGATATGATTATTATCCTAAGCAACTCTATTTTAGGTGGTCATTGGTTAGCAAATGCTCATTGGTTGTAATGTGAAACAATTGCAGACCCAGCCCTATCCCTTTGCTGCTTGCATAAATGTTGGTGGATTTGTTTAATCTCACTGATTTTATTTTTAAAAAGGACAGGGAGACTTAGGTTTTATAACTGCCAAGACTTTCCCCAGCTTATTGTTGTAGCAAACAGAATACCTAGAATTCAGAAACAAAACACATAAATGTTAATAAATACTTAAGTACAACCACTACTTGCTAATTTCAGATTTATGTTACAGTGTTCCTCCACACCCTGTTGCCATGTAGGCATCCTATGGCAAAGCTGGTTTTGTTATTATAAAGATGCCCAACTATAACCACATCAAAAACTTTCGAAACACTTTACACCAGCCATAAACTAAATTCTTCATGAGGTGGCTTTTAAATTCTAACATAATTTAGGACAAAGCTGCTCAAGTCAGTACTGCTGTTCCAAAATCTGCCTCACACCTGCACATGTGCGAGTTGGCTAGGACTGGCAAAGCTGGTAAAACATAAGCCAGGCTTGCCCAAGTCTGTGGGTAAAGTAAGACGGGGAAAGAGGAGAGAAGTAGATAAAGAATTTCTTTGGTGGGATACAAAAATATTCTTAGGGTATGATGATGATCACTAACTCTAAGACTGCAAACAAAAAAAACATGTAGGCATGTAAGTCTGCCACCGAGAAAGCCATACTTGGGTGCATGGGGTGAAGATAAAGCCAGGGTGGAGGCGTGGCCAAGCAAGAATGGATCCTAATGTTTACAGCAGACAGGAAAGAGATGGGGGAAGGTTGGACTAGGGATGGTACACGCGTCGGAAAGATGTTGAATTTAAATGTTTCTGTGATATTTATTTGTTGTGTCAAGGTTAAATATATACTTTATAGGAGGAGGAGAAAATAAAACAAAACAGTCTTTAGGAACTATGGCCATTTTCCCATCCCTAGAAACCTTGGCCTCAGAAGTAGTGGATTGTGTTTAAAGATGCGTGGTAAGGGTAGACAGCCAAGAAAATCAGAAATAAGCAAGGAAAACGAGAACTGACTACAGAGAAATGAATAGACCAAGAAGATTACTACCCTGGATCATCAAAGCGAGCTGGGGACTACAGGTAAAAATGATTAGCAACCAGCTGTCCTGGGAAGACTCAGCAACTCATTTGTTTAGCATAGGGAGTATCTAAAATATATGATAGGACCACCACCAACACACACAGATCACCATGAAGGAAGCAGTCTCGATCCTGGCAGATGCACGTTTCAGAGCATCAATTAGAATGCTTGTGCTGTCAGCTTCACCCACTAAGCCACATGCCCGGCCTCTAGGTGCTGTCTTAAGTGTGTGATGTCACTGCATCCAAACATTCCCCCCACACACAAGGAAAGTGCTAATGTTACCCTACAGAGAGAGCAAGTGCACCACCACACCTAGGGCCATCTGAGGATTAGGGACCAAGAGTTGCTCAATTCTTTGCCTAGATCTTCGGTTTAACGTAAGAAAATAATAATCTCTCTGGCAAACTGTTCTAGGGAAAAGCCCTACTGTGTGCTCTCCAGGTATGGTTCCTGGGTTAATTACCTCAAGTAAAGAATTTTAAGTACTAACAGCTTTGAATATAGAAAGAATCACAGAAAAAGACTTCAGAAAAAAAAAAATCCTTTAAAATGTGGTACTCAAGCCATGACGTCATAAGCCAGTAAGCCCCTGTACTCAGGAAGCTGAGACTGGAAGGTGGTTGTGAATTCAAAGTCACTCTGAGCCACACAGTAAGGCAGAGACCAGCTTGGTCTACAAAGTTAGAGTCTTGTCTGTGAAAAATAAAAATAAAAGCAAAAGGATACATGGTTGAAGTTATTCACAGCTGTATGTGACACACGATGAGAGGACAAGGACTCAAATGTGCCGGTCACATAGCCTTGCTTTTGTTTACAAACTTAATTACCACCAAGACCTAACCAAATACTTTAAATATTTCAGAGTATAGAGAAGAAAAGAGATGACATGAAAGGAACATATTTACTTTACTTCTGCAAAATGAAGTTAATCTGAAAGGAGAAAGCAGATTCAGGTACTCAGTAGAATGAAGGCATGGTTGTGAGCATCTGACTGCAACAAAACTGTTTGCTGGGTACAGCAGGGCAGTGGCACATGTGAACTCACAGCACTTGTGACAGTGTGCACAAGACCCATACAAGACCAAGCTAGACAAAGTCTCAGACTAGAGTGGGCATGTGGGCATGGGATTGCACTACTAGCTGAAAGATTGGTTGGCGATTGATGGCAGCTGGGAGATGGGAGGGTCGGCTTTTTTTTTTAAAGGTATCTTTCCTTGGAGGCTAGCCATGGTCTCAAGTGATGACCTAGCATCTGTCTGGCGTATACTCAGGAATGTTCTAGCATCTCTAGAACACATGGAATTGAGAGAGAATTGGTATGACCAAGGGGATACCGGGACGGTACAGGGGTGGGCTTGATCAAAACACATTACATACACGTGCAAAATTCTCAAACAGAAATAAAAATTATTTCCTAACTTATAATGTGAGTCCAACAAATATCTTAGAAATCATTGTACCTATAACCTCGACAAACATGCAAACTGTTTTAGATGTTTAAACATCACTAATGTTGACACCAGAATTACGAACGCTGCCTAAGCTTGTCCATAAAGAACTTGCCTGTCTTGTTAAATTCCCTAACTTAACAACGAAAAAATGTGTAAGGTCATAACTGAATTGCAGGCTGTTTTTCCAATTGTTTTCCACAGGGATTCTAACCAAAGTTCATTTTCCCCCCTGAGCTATCCACTGTGTATAATTCAGGAAATAACACACTGGTAGCAGCATCTATTGCCCACACATATTTAATATTTCACATGTCTAATCCTTTCCATGAGGTTTCCGGCAATAAATGTTAGAAATTTTTAGAAAGCCTAACATAGAATGAAATGCGCCTCTAATTATAAGGACATTGGCACAGATAATGTTTCTTTGAAAACCTTTAATCTTCTCAACAACTTTAAGGAAAAAACAAAGCTACGATGTTACTTCTTATAATTTGAATATATTATGGTCAATGATAAAAACAATTAAAATACAGTTCTTCTCAAAGTAAAAGGAACAGACCCTAATGTTGGTGAGATATGGCACAGAAATTAATCATTGCTATACTAATTGGTAATTTGTGCCTATATAACCAGCAAATGACTGGCATCTAAGCCCTCGGAAAATTATAGCTCCTCCTACTGGCAGCTGTATGACACACTCAAGGGATTTGCCCTGCCTTATGCCCCTAACCACCAACCAGTACTGTGCCTTCCAACTCCAAGGTCTTAAAATTGAACGTGGGTTTCAGTAAGCGAACGTTTAGTAGAGGGCACCATCTAGTGGGCGATTGTTGAACTGTTGGTAATTTTCTTAAGTGATCAGAAAATAGAACGCTGGTTATTTCTCAGTTAAAAAAAAAATAAATAAATAAATAAATAAATAATAAAAATAAAGATACGGTGTCTGTGACCCAATTTTAAAAGAATGACTGAGAACTCTGGACAGTTCCAGATGAGTAGTAGGAACAGTACGCAGTCTGATTACATCCCATCTACCACAACAAAAACCTTCTGGGCCAGGCGGTGGTGGCGCACGCCTTTAATCCCAGCACTTGGGAGGCAGAGGCAGGCGGATTGCTGTGAGTTCGAGGCCAGCCTGGTCTACAAAGTGATTCTAGGACAGCCAAGGCTATGCAGAGAAACCCTATCTCTAAAATCCAAAAAACAAAACAAAACAAAACAAAACAAAACAAAACAAAAAAAACTTCTGGATGGTTAGACTGCAAATTGGGAAATCCCATTGGCCCGTGATTTCTCTGAACTCCTGACATCTGCTCACTGGGGTACTCTCGTTCTCTCTAGCTCGCTGTGGATCAGTCAGTAAACATTCCAAAGAAGGACAGAAGTAGAGAAAAAAACTGTACTTGGTGGCTGCTTACTGAAAGAATGCCAATTAATCCTCCTTTGTCCTTTAACATCAGGCCCCAGTCACAAATCCATTAGACATTTGTTTAAAGGAGCTATGGACCCAACGAGTATTCGTTTTGGGGGTTTGGAGAGATGGCTCAGTGGTTAAGAGCACTGTCTGCTCTTCCAAAGGACCCAGGTTCAATTCCCAGACACCACATGGCAGCTCACAACTGTCTGTAATTCTAGTTCCAGTGGCTCTGATACCCTCACACTAAAATAAAATTAAATAAATTATTTTTAAAAAGAAAAAAATATATACTCAAAGCCATGCAGTGCAGGAATCATAAGCTCACTTCCTCTCGAAACAGATTATGCGTTCTCCTTTTCTTAATGTGCAGAAGTGGATGGTTTCAACGACAGAAAGGTTATGACGAAAAGACTGTTGGGGAATAGATTGTAACGCACTGAGATGTGAACAACTACAATTAGCTGACTATGCAAATAGTAAATGGGGTCTCTGTTTATCACATCTGCTGGGAAATTCTCTCGAGTTCAACAACAGAACGGGATCCAGTGTCCCCCTTCCTATGCTGTGGCCACACGTGCGAGCCACCGCGTGGTCCGGGAGATGGTAACTTCTCCAGCTGGGTTTCCTGCATTATGTTCCTTTCTTTTGCAGCGTAATCCATTTGTACCCAGGTGCCTTCTCTTTTCAATCAAGCAAAGTCCAGTCACGTCGTCACACGTGTGTCCGCAGCCCCACCCTCCGGCAGAGTAAAGGCAAACTCCTAAAAGTGGTCTAAAATCTCCTACCAGAGAGCCCCTGCCTGCCCCGTGAGCCGACCTCACCATTTGAGTCCTCTGTCTTGTTATTCACCAAATATGCTTTTGATCATAGGCTTTAGATCCTTGGTTCTAATCTCTTCCCTCAAATATATGTTTGCAGATGCCTACAGAATTCCTTTTGTCTTTAGGTATTATCTAACCTTGCTGAGGCCTCCTCATTCCAAACTTAGATGCTGATCCACTTTTTACACCTAATTGGATCTCCCTCCCCAGTCAGGGAAGCGAGTTCAATTCATATTTCTGAAAAATAAGTAAATGAGCCACCACCTCATTACAAGCTATAACTGACCCTTAGATATGAAAGGTAGGAGGCTGACTTAAGCTTGTAATGGCAAGAAAGGGAGGAAGAAATAAAGCAGCAATATAAGAGCAGCTGTCCTGAGTAAAGTAGTGGACAAGCAGACACGGAAGTGGTTCTATCCAATAGATTCCTGGGTGATAACATGTGGACAGGGCAACAAGCCCCCATGAGAAGCCCTGGAGGCCAGAAGAGGGCAGAACAAGAGCGAGGCTCCCAAAGTTCCAGTAGACCAACCGGATAGCCTCACGAGGGAAAAAAAAAAAAATCATGCTCTTACTTAGAATTGCACAGATCACAAGAACCTGATTTTGCAGTTAAAAGCTCCAGCAGTGAAGACAGGGAGAGAAAACCATCCCCAGAGCAGCTGAGGCACACTTGTCAGTAGATGTCAGCAGAGGGCCTTGATCCAGAACTCCTGGTCTGCTCCTAAGAGGCTAGTTCCAACCTTAGGGGGAAACCCAAAGACAGTGAGGAGGAGCCCTGAAGTCACTGCAGTGCATGGCAGTCTGTCGTGTTAACTCTAAGGTCAACATTGCCGTTCAGAACCTTAAAGAAATCTGCCTCTGTTCTGACTTTCCAAGTCGGTCCCTGTAATTTGCATCTATGGATGATCTGGTCAGGCATTTGCGTCTTTGCACACACGCCCTGGTGTTTTTTTTAACAGTGCTCCTGAGTGCCCCCAAGGTCGCAGACAGTATGTTGCCCAATAAGGTCAGTTAGAGCTGAGGAAAGAATGAAGTGAAGGGGGCAGAGTTAGCATGTCAGAAACAAACGACCAGAGTGTCTTCCTTAGAAGTATCTTTTGATTTGGAACTTACTTGCTTTTCTAAGAATAGGTAATATACTATTTTTTTTTCTAAAAGTGATTCAGGGGCTATGTCATCATATTTTAACTTCTATAGCATATTCTCATTGTTGGTCATTGTGCATATAATTGACTTATATATAGGCTTCTATTTGCATATTGAGGAACACCTAATCACCTCCACGAATATAATCCTTTTAAAAGAAAAATCATCAATTAGACGAATAAATGCAAGCCCATACACCAATATATTACCTCAGCTTTTCACAATACTGGCCAAACTGGTGGAAAATAACAACATCAACAGCACAATAATACGATGGCAGAGAGAAACAGAAGCACCTTGTGTGGACTCCCAAGCACTAAGAGAACATGCGTGGGCCACAACACTGTCACCTGTCGGCCCAATAAACTTTGAGGGTCTCTGTTGCCTGCTGCTTTTATGGAATGGTGAGTAGAGAAGGGAAGTGTGTTAATAGAGATGGAGTCAACTGTATTGTCCATCTCAGGCCACGTTCGCTAAGGGCTAGCACCAATGGCTTTAGTGTTTCCACAGCTGTCAGTCTGAAAAGAGTGATAGCTCAGAAAAGGGGCAAGCTACCATTGTTTGAGGCAACTGAATATGTTACTTATTTTATTGCATTCCTTAGGTAAAACAGAAAGTTAGACTGTGAACTTTTTATGCATCTCAATCTGTTAAGTCTGAGAAGTTCCTATGGCTCCTTATGAGTTGTTATAGTCTTTGCCATTTATTTATTTATTTATTTAAATTCTCTTAATTCAAAGGGCCACACAAAAGAGTCCTTTCAGAAGCAGGCTCCTCTGTGTTGTGCATGGCTTTCACAGAAATATTTTGAGAGGACCACTGATCAAGACAGATATCAATTGAGATGCCAAACATAAATGAAAGTAGAGAAGGCTGGCATTTATATGTTAGGAAATATTTACATTAGATACACTAAATTTATAATCGCATTTTATACTTCGCAATTTACCCAAGAAATAATAACGCTGTCTTTTACGTCTTTCACACAAAGCATCAAACATGTTTTTGGTTCAGTATTTTCCCATTCTCATTTACGGTCCACCATATCTACACTCCAAAGAAGGGAACATTAACATGTACGTATCTTTGACACAGGAATCTTGAATTCCATCTTAAGCACAGATTTCCTTATTAAGACATCTAAATGCTAGGATAAAGGAACGAAATCAACATGAAGAACTTATTAGTGTAAGGTTTATTTTAAATGAAAATCATCTGTGCTCTAACCAATGAACAACGAACTAGTTTTTCTCTGTAAACCTGGAGATTAACCTTAATAATTTCAAAAGATAGAGCTGGCTTTTCTGTGTTAATTTTTATACTAGGAATGATGTAACTTTGAGATAACTTACAAATGCTTTGTGATGATAAGTTTACTTAGATGCATTCTAGCTGTGCTCAGCATTTAATATAAATGAAGACAATAAATGATAATTTCACAAATGTATCAGTAGACCATCCAGAATTCAATGGTTTCTCGTCTCTTGATGACTACCTACAATTTGCAGGAATGACTTTCACTAATTTTATTACTAGATCATCAATAAATCTCTTAAAGCTTGAAGCAAGCACATTAATTAATAAAAAAATAATTAATTAGTTAATTCCCTTCATGTTCATACCTGGGATAACAGATAACTACATTAGATTGTCAGGGCCGGGTTGCCATCACGGCTCACTATTCACCAGATAGTTTCCAGAGCACCTCCAACCACAACAGGAAGCCTAATATAGTTTTCTGAGATAATTAAAAACTCATATCACACACAATAGGCTTATAGATCTCATAATAAATTCCAGTTTTCCTTTAAAGTTCCTTCTGGATTTAACTTAAAACATTCCATTTATTTATAAATTTCTTCAGACCACAGAGACATGTCAATGTCACTGCACACTCCAGCTTCTGTCTCCTGCATCTGGCCTGGAGTGGATGGTGGTTTGGACCTCAGCACCTTCCTGCTCTTAGCATCCCTGAACACTAGACCTTGACCTGAGCAGCCTCAGGCCAAGCGTGCTCTGGTACTGTTTCTCTTCCTTTTCTGACAGGTTTTCATTGTAATAGTATATGCTACTTCTTCTTCATCTTTTCTAGGTTTATAATTTCATTTATAATTCCACATTTTCTCTGTGTCACCATACTGTAAAGTCATTCAAGTATAGATTTGTTGCTTGGATTCACTTTGAAGATTAGGAAGAATAACATTGACAAAAACACAGACTGTAAAACCCTTGGCAGCACACCTTGGTTTCATGAAATAAAATACACAATTCATCACTTTCAGACAAATAAAATATAAATTTCCAACAAACCCCTATGTGTTATACCCCACTTAACAATAACTACTTCATATTTGTTTTTCTAATTTTTCACTTAAAAAGTCTCCTTATTTTCTAACTAAGTTTTGTTAACACTGGCCAAACTTTACGTGCCTGATTCTTCTTTAATGTTTCTGTAGCTTATTCTGACAACATTTTTATGAGTATATTTCTCTAAATTAATTTATGAAAACTGTCACATCAGTTACAACAAGCAAAATGATCCAGAGATTCCCAGCGTTGTCATAAATCATGCCAAAAAATTTCTGCGCGTTTTAATTTAAATTAAAAGCAGTGAAGGAAAGGTAGCTTACCCCAAAAGTTTTCTGGCCATGGGCTCCCTAAACTTGTTGTGTTATTAGCCATAATGTCCACAAGAAACAGAAGAAGCCAGTGTGGCCAAAACAAGCAGCTTGATTTTATGCCTTTGTGGTTGGGCAAGAGAAAAATAATTTTCACGCAACCCCACATATACTTGTGTTTACATAAAAGGAAGTAAGTGTATCATGTTTCCTGCTTTTATACTCGAATTAGCAACTGTTTTTCTTATCTTGGAATTCCACACGGCTCCCAGACACAAAACTATTTCCTTCTCGTCATTTCCTCCCTTGTTACTAAGTGCCCTCCTTTCAGCCGAGTCCAAAGCTGGTTAGGGACAAGAGGCTTTTTCTTGAGTCCCCAACCTCCATTTACACATCTAGGGAGAAAGCAGGATCCTTGTTATGCACTTAACCTCACCTATGTGTAGGGCTGAGCAATATAGATGGCTTTCCGATGTTGAAAACTGTGTTACACAGTCAGAGAGGGTTTTTCAGAAGCCCATATTCAATTACATTTGGTGTGTGTGTGTGTGTGTGTGTGTGTGTGTGTGTGTGTGTGTGTGTTGAGACTGGGTTTCTCTGTGTAATAGTTCTGGCTGTCCTGAACTCTCTTTGTAGACCAGGCTGGCCTCGAATTCACAGTGATCCACTTGCCTCTGCCACCCAAGCGCTGGGGTTAAAGGTGTGCACCACCACGCTGGCCTCCAGTTACATTTTTTTTTTTTTTTACCTAATATATTTTGCTGTAAATCTCAGATAACAAACTTCCTAGGTAATATCCTCCTGTATCTGGTAGATTTTGAAAATGTTTCCGGTCCATTTATTCATAGGAATCTAAATATGCTTGTGATTTTGTGACCGTTTTCATTGGGATTCAAATGGGAGAAATTAAGATCATTTCTGTGTGAGCAGGTAGGAAACGGGAACACAAAACGTTCAATTACAGCAGTGTCTCAGTGCCCGGCCAGGGATGCAGTGTTCCTGTGGCTAGTGAAAATTATAGTCAGTGTCCTTCGTACCTTCATTATTAGAGGGTAGGTCCTCTAGGTTTTGGGAGACACTGAAAGTCGAGAGAGGAGGTGCTAAATGTTACTTACACACTAAATGCATCTCTAGGTTGAAAACCTGTATCATGCCATCTTGAGAGCCTTGGGTGAGCCCTGGGATGTTGGAGGCGAGTCAGCTGGAGCAACTGTCACTCTTCTGAAGTCTGTGACACATTCCTAAGGAGCCTGGCAAGACCTAAAGGGCAACATGCCAACTCATTTGGCAGCCCTAAGTCTCCAAAGTCGTGGTGGTTTCTGCTCATTTTTTAAAATCAATTTTCATAGATAAGTTAACTATAAGTTTACCACAAATGTATACAACTTACAGCCAAAGACAAGGAAGCAACTGTAGAAAACTTGAATCCACTGAGCAATCAGGAAGACTCATCTTTATGATAATTTTTTTGCCAGTTCTTTCCTTCCACACTTTCTAGTAAATAATCATGCTATTGCTCAAGAAGGCAAAAGGGCTCACAATTCAACAGTCCCCTTTAATTCTTATTACTATTGACAAGGTGAATGTAAAAATATAACCTTGAAAGGATTTGCTGTGTTGAGATACAAGTGTGTTGAAATACTTCCCACCTTTCTAGGCACAAGACAGGATTCTTCAGCTGCTGTACGTATTTTCAATGTGTGTTTTATGTAACCTAAGGCTACTTAATGTCAAATAAATCATACCCAAGTATTCTTAACTTCATAAGATCTATTCAGACGATTTGGGGAGTGGAAGGGGGGATTCTGGTTTTGTCTGTCCAGGAGTGGAGCTTATTCTGACTCAGGGTTGGGATGGAGGCAGAGACTTCCTGTCATTGTTTCTTGTTTGGCTATCCAGACTTGCTGCCAGTGCTTTTTTCACTTTTGCAGATGGTTGGAACCCAGAAGAAAACTTGCTTTCTGTCCATTTGTGACCTCGGGATTCATTTCTCTTGCATTAAGAGTTTCTTTGTAGCTTTAGCTCTTGTCTATGCACATAATTTGCTCGGTAAGGATTCATATTTTTCCCTGGCACAGATCCACACAAGTGAATGTTTATGTCTGTGTGATTTTCAGGTCTCATGACTTATCCTGCCATAACAGGAAGCTGATTTTTTTTTTCTCTTCACAAAAATGTCAGGTCGGCCTTTCTGCTTTTCATTGTTTCACAACTTGGGTCTTTTGACCTGAGTTCTCCATTACTCATGAAATGAATCTGGATGAATGTTCTCAGCTCAGATAATTCCAGGAGTTATTTGCTGCCTTCATTTAGGCTTCTCCCAGAAGTCAGTGCTTCAGTGGCTGTCACCTGCATGCCCTTGTCCCCGACTCTCTGTGACTATTTTATTTAGGACCCTTCCCGCCTTCTGGCTTTCTGCTGTATGTCTCTGTCAGTGATCTATTGCTGTGAAGAGACACCATGACTATGGCGACTCTTATAAAGGAAAACACTTAACTGGGGCTGGCTTCCATTCCAGAGATTTAATCCATTATCAATATGGGGGTGGGGGGGCATGCTAACATGCATGCAGGTGTGGTCCTGGACAAGCAGCTGAGAGTTTCACATCTGGACCCTCAGGCAGTGGGAAGAGAGAGACACTGGGACTTCCTTGACATTTTAAAACCCCAAAGCCCACCCTCAGTGACACACTTCTTCCAACAAGGCCACACCTACCCCAGACAGGCCATACCTCCTAATCCTTCTCAAGTTGTGCCACTCCCTAATGACCAAGCATTCAAATAATGAGCCTACGGGGGCCATTTGTACTTAAACTACCACACTGTATATGTGCTTGTTTGTTCCAGTTGCTCTGGCAAAAAAAACAAAACAAAACATATACTTGAGGCAGAAGCTTTTAAAACAGCAAAAATTTTATTTTTCAGGGTCTAAAAATCGCAATTTCTGGGATATTTTCTCTCTCTCTTTCACACACACACACACACACACACACACACACACGCATGCATAAGCAGAGAGAATTTCTGTGTACTCTATGGAATCATCACCTGTCAATAAAAGGCTGATGGCCTATTAACTGAAGCGAGAAGTAGGAGGTGGGAGTTCTAGAGAGAGATGAGCTATGGAACAGGGTGAGAGGAGAGATTGGCCTCAAGACTCTGAGGAAGATGGGTGCATGAAGCTGAAGAGAGGAAATCAGTCATATGGCACACATAGAATAGAATAATTGGACAAAATAAGTTATGAGCTAGTTTGGGAATAAGTCAAAGCTTACGGCCTAGACATTTATTCATAAGTAATAAAGTCTCGGACTCATTATTTCAGGAACTGGGGCATGAGAGGAAAAGCCTGAGGCTACACACACACACACACACACACACACACACACACACACACACACACAC
>OU015750.1:105143957-105162559 GCA_907169655.1 Acomys percivali | reverse complement strand
GAGAGAGAGAGAGAGAGAGAGAGAGAGAGAGAGAGAGAGAGAGAGAGCATGTGCACATGAGTGCTCACAGGAATATATGTGCAGAGACCAAAGAAACGAGCAACTTCACTGTCAGTCCTCAAAGCCTTCCACCTTGCTTTTTGAGTCATCTACCTGAGAGCTTTGGCTTGCTGGTTATTGGGCTAGCCCCGCTGCCCAGTATCTCCACCGCCCCAGTGCTGGAATTACAAGTGTACACGTGACTTTCTACTGGATTCTGGGGATTGTATTTAGGTCCTCATGCTTCTGTGACACGTGGTTTACTGACTGAGGCCCTGGGATTTCCAAAGGTTATCTTACAGGCCCTTAGTTCACTTCTGAACTATCACACTAAAAATGTTTGTGATCACAGTAACGGCAGTAGGGAAATGACGGGGCTGTGCCAGGAAAGCATCACCATGAAGCTGTGGTCTGTACTTTGGGAGAAAGGGCAAAGAGACCTTAACAGGGTGTGAAGGAGAAAGACAGAGATTATAAAGAACAGGCCAGAGCACAAGAGCAGAAGAGGAAGAGCTAATCTCAGGCAGATTTCCTCCTGGAAAAGTACCAGCAAACATGCGGCAGCCTAACGCCACTGGCGATCGGAAGAGGAACACTTTCCCACTGCAAGACCATGGGGAAACGCCTTTGTTAGAAAAGCATTTTACCATGACAAGCATGTCTACCAGATTTGAGAGGGAAAGAGGGGATGGCTCAAACAACGAACCCGCATGGGTGCTGAACGTCAAAGGGCTCAGCAAGTCTTGAAACAGCTGGCCCCTGTATTGTGTTGGCCTGATGACAGACATCTGGTTTTTACACATATCCTTTTTTTGTAACCAGTTTGGCTCTGCCAGTCAGGATGTGCATTCTCTGAGATGGTGCCTCAATAACAGACAGCCCAGTTGAGACAGAGAAACCAATTGGCAGTGGAGAGCATCTGTGGGAAAATTAAAAAAATAAAAAAGCATAGGGCTGGAGACCAGAGGCATGTGTTACTAGGACACACTACACCTGAAGTTGTGTGAAGCAGAGTGTGGTGCTGAGAACTTGGCTAGCAAATGTTAAGATGGTTCTGAGGCTTCAGACGGAGGATCTGGTTTCCATTTTATTCACAGAAGTCAAGTCAGGACTTTTAACAGCAGTTACAAAATCTATTGTTGGTGGTTGGGGATGATGGCAGTGAGTTGAGTAAACGGCCTCTGGTATAAGCATAAGGACCTGAGTTCAAATCCCCACATGTGTGGCAGCATGCATCTGGAACCTCAGTGATGGGGTGGGCATAGAGGCAGACAGGTCCTAGGGGATCACTGACTGGATAGTCTGTCAGAGACAGAGAGCTCCAGGTTCAGAGAGAGACCCTGTGTCAAAAAGAATAATAATAAGGTAGAGAGCAATAGGAAAAAAAAATGCCCGATGTGACCTTTGACCCCCCTCCCCCCGTACACTTCCATGGGTGGGCACACACTGAAAGTCAGCCATGTGAGTTCTATCCTCAGACCCTTTCAGCGAGTGCAAGAAGGAATGGCCCAATCTCACCAGAAGATGGCAACACAGGGCTCCCTATCTCTGCTGCTGCCACCACGTCTGTGCTCCACACTCAAGGGCACAGCACCTGTGTTATAACTGTAGACAGTGCCTGCCTCACTTCAGCCACGTGCACTAGGCAGGCTTTGCACACTCTGCCACCAGGCAGTGCAGTTGCTGTCGGACATTGGTTTTACCAGTGCTACTGTGTGAGGGAATGTTAAGAAAAATCTCAAATCTGAAGGCATCCGGAAGCTATCCCGTGGTCTTCTTGCCATTCACCCTGTCCTGATTTTCAACAATCCAGAGGGATCAACAATAACAAGACCCAGGACATAAAGTGGAGCTATCCTCTCAAAACCAGTGCTTTTAGATAAATAAATACACACATATATGTGTATATGTACATGTATATGTCTATATATGTATACATACATATGTATACATATGTATACATAGATATATTCCTTTGAGAATTTCATACAATATATTTTGATCATGTTCACCCCCACTCCTCTCCCCATTTCCTCCCAGATCAACCCCATCCTCTCTGCTACTCCCTTGTCCCCAGTTTGAGTCTTCTTTATTTTAAAGAATAAATATCACACAGCATGCTCCCTGTTCCGCCTGCTCTTACGAGTATTCCACCCCACTTTCTACAATGTTCCCTGAGCTTTAAGTGTAGGTGTTGTTTTATCAGTGTAGTAATTGGTGGCCAGCACCCCATGGTCAGTTGTTGCCTGAGGTTTGACCAGTTGTGGCTTTCTCTGCTACATCAGGAAGCTTCTTGAGGGGCTGGAGAGATGGCTCAGAGCCTAAGAGCACTGGCTGCTCTTCCAGAGGTCTTGAGTTCAATTCCCAGCAACCACACAGTGGCTCACAACCATCTGTAATGTGATCTGATGCCTTCTTTTCGTCTGCAGGTGTACATGCAGGCAGAGCACTGTATACATAGAAGGAGAAGAAGAGGAAGAAGAAGAGGAAGAGGAAGCAGCAGCTTCTTCACGAGGCTGAGAACCACATGTTTGTATGGATAGAAGACATGTATTGAGTACAGTGAGAGATTATGCTGACATAGGAAAGAGGCAGTAAGTCGTAGGCTCCTCTCTAGGATCCATGCCTCACCAACCATGAGTGGTTGGCCAGGTTTACAGTACCTGACACGAGTTCCCTCCTATTGAATGTGATTTAAATCCAACTAGGTGACTGTTGGTTACTACCGAGATACAAGTGCCATGACTGCATCTTGTCTACAGGCTTTACAAATACATAGGACCATAGATTGCTTTTCTTTTTTGGCAGTTCGCATAGCTCCTTCCAATACTATGAGAGCTAGTACTCGGGGAGAAGACTTCCAGGACAGACTTAGACAGACTTCCCTGAGCCTAGTGTCTGAAGTGAATGGCATCTTCAGCAATAAGGATCTTATTTTTCTGGAAGGCATCAAAGGCAGCCATAATAGCCTAGACTGATGTTGGCAGGGATGGGGTGGGGTGGGGGGTTGGGGGAGTGGGTGGGGAGGCGTGTCCTCTTGGGCTCCCTTGGCCAACAACGACAAAAAAAAAAAAAAAGGTTTTATTTGAAAACTCTGGTCTTAGATATATTCATGTGTTTTATCTAACATGATATTAGACAAAATTGAACTTTTCTGAAATGTACCACATACCTATTTTATGAGATGAATCATTTCATTTATCCAAAGGAGTCAGAAAAAGAAGCACTACGTTAGCAAGATGAAACACACACATGTATGTGCAAGATTAATTAGTTCTAAGTAGAAGACTAAACACCTCTCTCTCTCTCTCTCTCTCTCTCTCTCTCTCTCTCTCTCTCTCTCTGTGTGTGTGTGTGTGTGTGTCTGTGTGTCTGTGTGTGTGTGTGTGTGTGTGTGTGTGTGTGTGTGTTTTGTTTTTCGAGACAGGGTTTCTCCGTGTAGCCCTGGCTGTCCTGGACTCACTTTGTAGACCAGGCTGGACTCGAACTCACAGTGATCTGCCTGCCTCTGCCTCCAAGAGTGCTGGGGTTAAAGGCATGTGCCACCACATCCAGCCTAAACATATCTGTTATATCAAGAAATCTCTCCACACCATGTCTACTTAGAGACAACAGTGCAGTTTTTCTTGGAAAAGCCAGAATACTTCCTTTTTCTTGGGACATGTTGGTTCCCGCATGTGCTGGCAGGCAGCAGGGCTCGGAATTGCCCAGGCTGTGTCCGTTCTGCATGCTCATTCTTAAAAGGACCTGGGCTGTCCCTCTCAAGAGACTCTCAGTGTGGTTGCTGGCCTCTGTCTGAGAACTAGACTTATTTGCATCAGGGACACATTTAAGTTATCTGTCATCCAGTTTTAGTTCCAGGGACACTGCTATCCAGTAGCCCGCCAAAGGTCCTTCAGGGTAAATTATAGTACTGTATAGAACCTAAGATCCACACAATGAAAGAAATTATTAAATAGATGGTAAATCTAGAAATAAACAAACTTGAACTTAAAAACAAAACTTACCACCAGGTAATTTTAATATTCCTTTGAAATGATTCTTTCAGAGAGAAAAGATCAACATGGCAATTGGGGAAACCTAAAAAAAAAATTCAGTAATTTCTACCTGAAAACTAAACAAAGAAGCAGGCACTGGGACTTATCTCTCAACTAGCCAGTTTTCTTGCAGAAGACGATGGAGTACTGAGCACATAGGAAGTAATAGGATTTTTAAAATAAAATTGCAGTGCTTACTGAAACAAACAAACAAAAGCAGAGGTTATCGGCCGCAAGCCCACCAAGAGGAAAGCTCAAAGAGAACACTATAGTAAAGGCAGCAGGCCATCATCCCCTAAAAGCCAATCACAGCTCACAGCTTAGCGAAGAGAACAAAGAGCAGTCCCATGCTTTCTGCCATTAGCTCATGTCCCATCCTTTACACAACTCAGAGAATCCCAGCAAGGACCATGCCCGGGCTTAGTGGAAACTCTGGAGCTGACTCCGCTTACACGAGAGACAAAGCCATTTATCCAGGATGTCAGTGTAAAGGTTAATTTTATGTGACAATTTGACTGGGCAAAGGGGAGGGGGTACTCAGATCAAATGCTACTTCTGGGAGTGTCTGTAAGTGTACTATCAATCAATAGTAAACTCAGTAAAAGTGGGTTATAAACTCGGCTGGTGGTGGGATTTCTAGCCTTCAAGATCACATGGGCTAATACTTCATAATAAATCTCTTCAAGTAGATAGACAATAGATAGACAAGTAGAAGACCATTAGATAGATAGATAGACAGATAGATAGACAGACAGACAGGGAGATGACAGAGATAGATAAAAATGATAGGTGATAGGTAAATAACAGTTGGATAGATAGAGAAATGATAGATGATTGCTGTCTATCTGGATAGATAAGGAGATAACTAGATGTTCAATACATAGGTAGATGGTAGATAGATAGATAGATAGATAAATAGATAGATAGATAGATGATATATTGATAGAAGATAGATAGATGATAGATAGATAGATAGATAGATGATAGATAGATGATAGATAGATAGATAGATGATATATTGATAGATAGAAGATAGATAGATAGATGATAGATAGATGATAGATAGATGATAGATAGATACATAGATGATAGATAGATAGATGATATATTGATAGATAGAAGATAGATAGGTGATAGATAGATGATAGATAGATGATGGATAGATGATAGATAGATAGATAGATGATAGATAGATAGATAGATGATATATTGGATAGATAGAAGATAGATAGATGATAGATAGATGATAGATAGATGATAGATAGATAGATAGATAGATAGATAGATAGATAGATAGATAGATAGGAAGAGAGACTAGAAGTGAGGACTTTTACTGAAGAAGAAACTTTTGCAGATTTTTTTGAAGACAAAGTGTGTGTGTGCCGCTATGTGTATTGATGATGAAACTGGTGAAGAAGGCCAGGTAGCAAAGCAGAGTGGGATAGTGAATGGGGGGCTCGGTTGAAGATGTATGTGGGCACAGACCAAGCACATTACACTCCTGCCTTGTCCAGCCCCCTCCTGTCCCACTGTGCCTGCATAGCTAGAATGAGTGACAGCCCCAGCTTGCCTAGGACTGAAGTGACTGAAGGGAGTAGGTGAGGAGAAGCAAATGTTATGATGCCTCCTGAAGCATTTGAATTAGTATGGTGGAAAAGCTAATGCTTCCCTTTTAAATATTGGTGCCCAAGAATAAAGAGCTCCTCCCTCTGGTGACTGAGTTGCCTGTAAGTGGGGACTCCCATCGAGATACTTCTCAAGCAAAATCCCACTCTTATCCATGTAACGTCCGGCTATGTACTCACAAGTAAAGAAAAAATATTTTAAAAACCTGATTTATATAG
Organism: Acomys percivali; assembly: GCA_907169655.1. Lineage (NCBI taxonomy): Eukaryota > Metazoa > Chordata > Mammalia > Rodentia > Muridae > Acomys > Acomys percivali. Next base: position 105,156,639 of record OU015750.1, on the reverse strand, counting down.
GACAGAAGGAAAACTTCTCCTGTCCTTTCTTAAACATAAAAAAAAAAAAAAAAGCAAGAACCAGCAACTATGTGAGAAGAATGGCTATGGTAAAAGAGAAAAAGAAGCAGAAAAATGTTCTCAGAGGAAGCTGAGCTACTTCAGGTGCCCAGATTAACACCCAGAGAGCTTCAGACGTCGTTAGTGCCGTAAACAGGGCAGATGCTGCAGCACAAGACGAGAAAGGGCATTTCAAGATGAAAAATGATAATTTTGAAAGAAATCTTAAAGGACAAAAAGTAGGGTATTGTAGAGGAGAAGGAACAACAGATTTTAATAATTAGGGTAGAAGTAAGAGGGGGGGAGAAACTACTCTCAAAGTCCAGCATCCGGTAAATATTTCCCCAGAAGAAGAACAGAGTTGAGACTGCTGTGACTAAGAAGTAGGCGAGGCTTCCTCAGAGAGGACACACCCAACACGCTTAAAACAGAAACTTTAAAGATGAGCCAGGAGTCACATCATCCTGTTCAGAATAGAGAAGAAAAATATTTTAACTGCTATTATAAAGTAAAAGGAAAATTTATGCAGAAAGGAGGTCCATCAGGACTCTCTTTCACACCATGTCTTTCACATACGTGTTCTGATTTGTTTGACAGCAACTCTACTTGTTCTGTGCTTGGCTTTCAATACAGTGATGTTGGAAGGTGGGAGGGGGAGAGGGGGCTTTGAGGAGGAGGGTGGGACATGTGGTTCTAAAGTCATTGTAAGTTCTGTTCTTAGAAGTCGTTAAGGAAGGAATTGTGAGGGGTGAGTTGCTATCAGAGCATCCTGGACCCCTGAATCATACACCAGATTCTTGTTTTAAAACGTGATTGCAGGAGATGCCTTTACTCTGGTTTTGTTCAACATCTCATCCTTTACAGAGACAAACCAACACCAGCACCAAGCATTTGAGCCCTAGAAGTTGGCAAAATAAACATTTTTTTCCTCTACAAACTTCTCAGCCTCACATATTTCATCACAGCAATGAATTAATAGATTCATGTAACAACTAAGAAATCTCAAAAGACTGTAGAATGCTTTAATGCCAATAAGAAAGTGACATTTATGGAAGAAAAACTCTAAGTGTATTCAGCAGAAATAATTCCAACAGGCAAAGTCTGGACATGAAGCTTTGGTTTTCAGATCTAACTACGTTGGATATTCAACCTTTTTCCAGAAGAAAAATCAAGTGTCACTGAGGAAAGGTTCTAGAACTTGCCCAGTGAAAACTGTCTTATCCAGAGCCTTCTCAAGAAAAGCTAAGGTTGGGCTGGAGAGATGGCTCAGCCGTTAAGAACACTGCCTGCTCTGCCAAAGGACCTGAGTCAACTCCCAGCATCCACATGGCAGCTCACAACAGTTTGTAACTGCAAGATTTGAAACCTTCACACAGGAATACATGCAATAAAAACACTGATGCACATAAAATAAAAATAAATAATTTTTTTTTAAAAAAAAGAAATAAAAGCTAAGGCTGTGGCCAAGAGTCCCAGGGAATAGAAATACCCAATGTTTCTGGAAATGACTGGGTGTTTTGTTTCTGGATGCATCAATTGTGAGTGATGGTCTTCATCCATGCCTACATGTTGCCTGGTGTGGTACGGGTACTGCAGCTCTCTCACTTTCAGTATGTGCTTAAGATATCGCCTACCAATATATTGAAACCCAATGTCCCAAATGTCTAGGAGAAACAATATAGCTAGGGCTTGGAAAAGTTTCTGCTGGTTTTCTCATGAAGAGTAAGGATAAGTCTGGCAGGGAGAGCAAACTGAATGCCCTGGGAACTGAAGCTGACCCTGACCGTCCCCCACCACAGGTTCTCTTGGAATGGTAAACAGTCTACAGTCCTGAATACGTGGGGACACCCATGTATAAGCACTCCCCATCTGAGACTTAAGAGTGTTTCTTACCATTTCACCACCCACTCATGCCATGTGAGATACAGAGAATAATAGCAGATTACAACACCTTAAGTTGTCAAGCCAACCACTCCTCCATTTCTGGATGTGCTATCTCTGCTGGTGCAAACACAAACAGCCCGTTGAACTTAGTATGCAGATGCCGGCCTGGACATTTTTCCTGTACCCTTAGCAAGGCAATTAGAAGAAAGTTTTCATTTCTATGAAACATCACAAAGAGCGCCACAAATGGTTTCTATCAATTCTAGTGCTATCTTAACATAGCTGGGCAGCTGATCATTTTGATATTCCGCAGGATGCCACACTGGTCCATTACATTGATAACATTATTCTAATTGAGCTTGCGGAACAGGAAGCAGCGAGCACATTAAATACCTTTGTAATATGTATTTAGTACCCTGATTTAAAAGAAGAATGTTCTGTAGGCTTAAGACCTACCAATTTGGTTAAAATTCTAGGGGTGCTATGTTTTAGGACATCCTTTCTAGAGAAGGGGACCTGTGGCTGTACCTTAACAACCCCACTTTTGAGTAGAAAGGCTAACATTGAGTTCACCATATACCTATATCCCCAGTATAGTGCAAGCTTGGAGGCAGGCAGAGTCGGCGGCCTAACTCTGCCAAGACAGGGTAAGCAAGTCCTCAGTAGTTCCTGCCTCACAAATATGTCTGTCAGATATATTGGGCCAGAAGGCTGAAGATGATGCTTCAATGTTATAGAGAGTTTTGGGTGAGTGTTCAGGCAGCAAACCGTGTCTGTCATCCTCTCATTTGGGAAGCTGCTAACCTGCACTCCCTGTATACTCAGGTAACCGATTTTATTCCTTCTCAAGTCTCTGATGGGGTTGAAGACCAGATAGTTTAGTTTTGCAATTAAGGTTAGTGTTTAGGGGTTAATATATTTTTAGGTCTAGATAGATGTTTTAAGTTGATAATAATGAGATACATAGTGATTTACATTCAGAATTTTAGACTCACCAAGACAGGAAAGATGTTTTCTTTAAGGCTGCCAAATACAAACAGCCAAAATACTATAAATGTTAAATTTATATAATTCCTGATTGTTTCATGGTTCTTCTTGCTTAAGGCTGTTTATTATATATGTGTGTGATAATATAAATTCATATGTAAAAATGTTTAATAACCCCCCCAAAAGAATTGGAGGTGTCAATTTACTAAACCAATGCTTAGTAGTCTTGAATTAACTGCTGCAGCAACATGCCAAAGACAAGACCGCTCAGCTAGCATACCTGCCCACTTGGGTTCATCCACCAGGTGAGAAGTCCACAAGCAGTGAATCTGCCAGTAGAGAAAAGCAACTTAGGTTCATGGTTGTGGGAATTATTGCTGTTATTTAAAGTTTCCTCCACTTACGTTCTAGATAACTTGTACTTAATTTACTTTTTGTGCATAACACGGGTGTATGTGGGTGCAGATTGTATTTGTGGTACCACACAGGACAATGAAGGGTCTCCATTCTTGTCTCCTACATTGTTTGAGATGAGCTCTCTTTTGTCGTTTACTGCTGTTTATTCTAGGCTAGCCAGCCCATGGCCTTCTGGGAATTTTCCTGCTTCCACCTTCCATTTGCCCCTGTAATGCAAGATTAGGGTTGAGCATTGGCATGGACAGTTGTACATGGGTTTTGAGGCTTGAGTTCACGTCCTCACAATTGTGTGATGAGTGCTTTATTTACTGAGCTGTTTTCCCGTCTCCCAAACATCTTGTATAAAGAGCATATGCCTGACTAAATTGTAGTTTTCAAGGAGTGTGACTGGAATTATAGCATAGCCCAGTTGTTGGTGAGCTACCAGAGCCTTTGTGCATACTGTCAGGAAACCTACACAAGTAGCATGGGAAGATAAGGCCCTGGAGCCTCAACGGTTCACAAGAAAGAATAAACAATAGGAAAGTTGTAACTCCAAGACAGACAAGGACTTGTACTGAGAGTGATGAGAAGTGATTGCCTAATCTGTGATTGCGAACACTGCCTGCTGAGGTCACTTCAGATCCTGGTCTTTAGCAGAGTAGACCTTGTTGGAGCATTTGTTCACACCACTTTGTTTTGGTTCTTGTATCTACCATCGTTCTCCACCCCAACCCCTTCCTACACCCCAACACCAGGTAGGAGAGACAGAAGGTTAGTGGGGAGAGAAAGGATTGAGATCTTTTTAGACTACTTCCTGCTGACCAAGGGTTGTGAGTTTCTTAGGGCAAGTCCAGTCTTTGTCTTGTTAGGATAGCTCCAACTTCTTATGATCTCTTTTCTCTTGACCACTTGAGAAATAAGTAACAGCAGGATCAGGAAGCAGCAAGAGAAACAGCTGCATCTCCTCTCTTAGGGCTCTGCTGTTTTATACTCTCTCTAGAGTCCTCATAATTAAACTATCTTCAGCTGGCAGAATCACGCCTGGGCAAGAGGATATACAAGGAAAATAGATTGCTGCTGTGGACAATCTGAAGCAGTTCCATATCCCACGCCTGGGATTAAAACAAAAATATGTTTACATAACATAACTGGGTTTTAAAAGATGAACATTCTCACTACAAGACCTATCATAGACCCAGAAAGTATAAGTATACAGGAGAGACAGACAAGAGCCTGGGGGGTAGAATTAACTGTTCTTCTTTTATGATGATAACTCAATAGATAATGCCTGAGGTAGAAAAATTAACAATTTGGGGTAGGAGACATGGCTCAGGGGTTAAGAGAACTGAACATTCTTCCAGAAGACCTGGGTTTGGTCCCAGAACTGACATGGAAGCTTACCACTATTGGCGTGTAACTCCAGTTCTACGACATCTAATGCCCTATTCTGGCCTCCCAGCTCCATACATGCATGCAACACACAAGTATGCATATGGGCAAAAGCACATAAGAAATGTTTTTAAACATCAAGAATGAATGGCACTGCAGAGATAGCTCAGAGGTTAAGTCCACTGGCTGTTCTTCCAGAGGTCCTGAGTTCAATTCCCAGCAACCACATGGTGGCCCATCTATAATGTGATCTGATGCCCTCTTCTGGAGTGCAGGTGTACATGCAGGCAGAGAGCACTGTATACATAATAAATAAATCTTTTAAAAAATTATCAAGATCTTTAGATAATTCAGAAGACCCAGGTAGAAAACATTGCTGTTGTGTAAACATCTCGGATTTGGTAGGACCCTCAAATCATATAACTTAAATCATAATCTACATCATAACAACTGTCCATAAGTGGATCTAAGTCCTCTTTATCAGAGTAGTTATGTGGTTCCTTTATTCTTGCATTGGTATTAGTTTGTTCATATTTTAGTGACTTTTTGGGAAAAAGTATTCCAAAAGCTCATTGCATGCATAGTTTGTAAATTGGTAATTTTTGTGTTCCCTCACATCAAAATTAAAAATTATTTTCATGCAAGTAAATTTTCAAGCAAAAACTTAGACATAAGGCTTCTTTCTAAAAACATGTATGTGTAAAGTGGGTGGTGGTGGTGCATGCCTTAATTCCGAGCACTTGGGAGGCAGAGGCAGGCGGATCTCTGAGTTCGAGGCCAGCCTGGTCTACAGACTGAGTCCCAGGAGAATTAGGGCGACACAGAAAAACATTGTGTAGGCTCAGTTTTCTTAGCAAATATATTTTATTACAAATGTATTAACTGAGAGTACTTCACTTATAATCCGACTAACTTAAACAATAGGAAAAGAAGATTAAAGAATACAGTAATGAAACTGTAAGGATATCAGTTCCAAGGAACAATTGTCCTGGCATAATCAGCAGGATTTCTTCTTCTGGAACCTGGAGCAACCAGACTCCGGAACCTCAGCCGGAGCACTGAGCCCCAAAGCCTTCCCTGGAGCAGTTCTCTCTAGGAGCGTCTTGAAGTGGAGTGATGAACAGCCAAAACTATCCCAAATCTCCAAAGGCCCCACCTCTTGTTTTTGGATCACATTTATGCCTCCTCTCAGAATTTGTTCAAGGATGTTTTTCAGCTGTTAAATAACCAATCTTCCCCACATGAGGGTTCAACTTCTAAAGGGATAGACATCACCTGCTCTCTCACAAGTCTTTTTCTTATCCCCTGTTTGTGATCTAAACAAAAAAACATGTTTATCTCTCTTCAAACTTGTCTTGGAAGAAACAAAACAGAAAAACCAAAAAACCAAAACAAAGCATTAAAAGCCAGGCACAGCACGATGGCTTATACCTTTAATCCCAGAACTCTGGGAGGCAGAGGCAGGCAGATCTCTATGAGTTCGAAGCCAGCCTGGTCTACAAAATGAGTCTAGGAAACCAAGGCTACACAGAGAAACCCTGTTTCAAAAAACAAAAAATAAAATAAAAAGTATGTAGGGTGTGTGTGTGTGTGTGTGTGTGTGTGTGTGTGTGTGTGTGTGTGCACTCATGCGTGCTCATACATGTGTGTATGTGAGTGTGTTCCTGTGGGTACCCACATGGAAGTCATAAAACATATTTTTGAAATCAGTTCTTTCTTTCTACCTTGTGGGTTCCAAAGGTTGAACATAATTTATCAGATTCGGTAGCAAGTGCTTTTACCTGCTGGCCTAGACATAAGCATTCCTAAGGAGCATAATAGTACAGGACAGCAGATACTGGAGGGACTAGCATTAATCAAGAAAAACAGAGGAACCACTAAGCAGATAAATTAGTCAAAAAGTACAATTGCAACAGCCACAGCGACAGTGGCAGAGGGAGGTAGCAGGGGGCAGGGGAAGAGTGACAGGAGGACCTTGTTTCCTGGGATTGTCTTAAGGAAGATACATCTATGAAGATCAGCCTTTCTGCTAACTTTGCAGTTTGAAGGAGATAGAAAAAACACAAAATCGGAGAGGGGTGGAGTTTGTTTGTAGAGGAAACATGGAAATGCACGTGAACAAAGCCCTGTTCTTTCCTTAACACGCATCATTTTGTTTGCTCCCCAGACACAGTGCTGCAGGTTTAACCCTGATGCCTCTGCGTCGATCTGCTGCTTGGTGGTTAAAGCTTGTACAGGGGAAGTGTTGACCTCTATCGTCTCCTTCCCGTGCAGCCGCCATCAGCTTACTTCAGAGCTCAGTGTCTCTCATCTAGGAACCCAATGATATCTTCGCATGACTTTCATGTCCCTATTTGGGGGGGGGGGTGAGTGATGCTACCTTCCTGACTCACGCATGAAGCCCTATGTGGTCATAGGGCCTTTAAAGGGGTAATTAAGGACACATGAGCTCCTGAAGGTGGAGACTATATTAGCTATTTTTTTTTCTGTTAAAAGAACATGACCAAAAGAAGCAACTTCTAGAAGGAAGAGTTTATTTGACCTTATAGTTACAACAACAGGATCCATTATGGCAGGAGAGGCGTGGCAGCAGACGTCTAGAGCAGAAAGCTGAGACATCACATCTTCTCTGACAAACGAAGCAGAGAGTAAACTCAGTACACGTGGAGGAATATAAACTCCCAAAACCCATCCTAGTGACCTACTTCCTCCAGCAAGATAACACATATTAAAAGTCTTGTAACTGACGCGACCATCGCTACCAACTAGGGACCATGTGTGAACTAGGTAGGCATAATTGAAACATTTGATACAACATAGGACCTTGGAACAGACGACAGAAGAGCCATTGCCATCCTAGGCCCAAAGGAAAACAGAGAGAGGGTAGTCACTAGAACATAGACTATATAGAACGGAACATATTGGTGAGGGCATCCAAAGCAGCCTGGGGCATTATGGCAGGAAGCATCACAGTGTGCAGGCAGACATGGTGCTGGACAAGGAGGTGAGAATTCTACATCTGGATCTGTAGGCAGCAGGAAGTGCATGTTACACCAGACCTGGCTTGAGCATTTGAGATCTCAAAGCCCACCCCCAAATGACTACCCTCTTTCTGTTTTCCTTGGCATCTAAGGATGCCAATTGCTCTTCGATTGTCTATTTCAAGATCCTACATTGTGTCCAATGTTTCAGCTATGCCTAATTCACACTTTGTACTCTGACATTTTGGAGAAGCGAGAAGCAAGCACACCTCACCTCAAATGGTCCTGATGTAATGCATATCACCTGTGTTTCCTTTGGTAACAGATGCAAATATCTCTACCTTGCATGGATAGGCCATTTACTTTGGGGAGATATGCCAAGTTGAATGCCAGATATGAACTTCGGTTATGTAAAAGTAAATTAGACCATGGTATTCCTCCTGGCTACAGTGACTAATGAAAGGGGTTTGCTGAGCACATAAGGTAAGACCTTCACCTGGCACTTTTACATGTTTTAATGGATAAACCAAGTATGTTCTGTCCGTGTTACTACTAATAGAGAGCCTACAAACAGTCACGTGAGAAGAAACCCAGCATGTGGACATCAGAACAGACAACGATATGAAGACTACTTGAGGAAGCCAGCAGTGAATTTTGTAGCATACCTTTCTGGGTTTTCATGAGCTAATAATTGCTTGGTATAGCTTTCGCAAGAGTCAGTTGGCCGTTCTCTCCTTGGGTCATCATGGGTCTGAGCTTAAATTTGATTTTATAATTCTCATGTTTTTTCCAGCTTATCAAGAATGGATAACCAGATCAGCCAGGAAGGAGAAGCTCACTAATAAGAATAATTTCTCCCTCTCAGAGATTCCAGAAAGTGTTTCCAGTGGCCCATAAGCCTTGTGCCAGTGAGCATATTCAGCCATTCTAGAACATATTTTGAAGGAATTTAATTAAGTTCTCCAAGTCACATGACTACTTCCATTTGCAAAGTCATCCATGGCCTGACCTCATTACAGGCACCATTGTTGTATAAGCAAATGTTCAGCTATAAACAGTTCTTTAGGAAATTTGTCATTCACAAGACTGGACAGAATGCTGATGGCCTATGGGATTATCTTTAGAAATATCTCAAAAACATTATAACCTTTTGAAAAAAAAGGCAGATGATAGTCATGTAAGAAAGGGTTTCAATCCAACTAGGCAGAGACACCAACCAAAGGGGACTGTAGCAGCATCACGTGGTCTCAGAAGTCCACCTAGCAAGGGACTTCACAAAGCTGTTAGCCTCTCAGGACCCACTTTAGTCATGAAATAATGCACCCAAACTCCCAAAAGTACAGCTGTAGAAGAAGTAATTCTGAGATGCTAAAATCTTGACTAAAAAGAAATCCAGAAAGAAAGAAAGAAAGAAAGAAAGAAAGAAAGAAAGAAAGAAAGAAAAAGAACATTCTCTCCCACTTTTCACCATGATCATCCATTGAGAATCAGGACTTCCCAGAGATGCAGGTAATTTCTGGTGAGTTTGATGTTAATCTAATGGTGTCTAATTTCTAGTACACATTATTCATGTATGAGCATACATGAGCTCATATTAGTAATTGCATACAGCAATGAGTGACTTTTTCAGCAAATATAAATACGTGGTTTTATTCAACAAGTATTCTTAAATAATATTATGGGTTGAGTATTTTAAGTGCTGAGAATATACGAGCTAATAGGAAACAGCATCTGCCCCAGAGAAACTCATATTTTAGAGCTATCAGATAATAAACTATATAATGGGTGCACATTGTTAGGACTAAGAACTAAATACTGCTAAGTACAGCAGAATTGTCAAAAGCAGAGTGGAGAATATTTTTAATATATTTTATTAATTTATTCATATTACATCTCAATTGTTATCCCACCCCTTATATCCTCCCATTCTTCCCTCCCTCCCATTTTCCCCCTACTCCCCTCCCCTATGACTGTGACTGAGGGGGATTTCCTCCCACTGTATATGCTCATAGGGTATCAAGTCTCTTCTTGGTAGCCTGCTATCCTTCCTCTGAGTGCCACCAGGCCTCTTCATCAAGGGGACGTGGTCAAATATGGGGCACCAGAGTTCATGTGAAAGTCAGACCCTGGAGTGGAGAATATTTTAAAATGTTGCACAAGGCATTCAGAAAAGCCTTCTCTAAGACAGTGATTGCCTGACGAAAAAGACTTGGAAAATGTTACTGTATTAGCCATGACTAATACTCAGAGTTTAATGTCAGGGCAGGGGGAGCACTCTGTAAGAAGATCTTGAGGCAGGATCTTGCTCCATGATCTTCAGAAACATGGAAGCATGCACGTGGTTGCAGGAGAGCGAGGGGAGGTTTGCAGCTGAGGATGGTTAATGGGGATGTTGAGGGGAAACATGTAGAATTATACAGGGATCATGAACACAGAATGTTTTGGAGGGTTTTGAGCAAATGAGTGACGGTACACTTTGAATTCATTTTGAAATTAATTGTAAAGTCCTAACTTAAAAAGAGGAAATACTTTTGATGAGGTTATAACATATTAAAGGGATCCAACTTTCAGAAGAGAAATGTCTCAGTTTTAACTCTAGCATTTGCAGAGACCTGTTCAACTCAAGGTTGTGTCTGGCAGGGCAGTGTGTTTTTTTTTTGTTTTGTTTTGTTTTTTGTTTTTTTTGGAAAGGATTCTTTGTAGGAACTTCTTTCTCTTCTCTCTCCTGTATCACAGAATCCAGAAGTCTAGAGATTACATTTCCTCAGCATCCTCCCCCTGCCAATTTGGATGAAACTCACACTCTGTCGTGCTTTGTCAGAAGGCAAGGAGACGCTAAGAAATTCTCCCTCCAGCTTCCACGTGGATCACAGCAGAATCAGCTCAGAGCCTGGCTGTGTAAGGCAGCACTTGCTGCAGCGTCCTGACCTCTGGGTGGCAGCAGCCACCTTTGGAGGTCTATGTGCACCTGGGCTCTGCTTCCTGAAAGCTAGCGGCCTCACAAGAACAACAGCCTGGACTCTCACAGAAAAGCTAGGATCTTGTCCCTGCGTCATACCCTCGCCTTGTTGGTGTTTTTCCTGACTGACACATTTCATAGCAGGTAAGTTCTAGAACTCCAAAAGGTGGGACGCTTGTCATTCGATTTGCTTCTATTTGCAAAGAGGTGATGACCTCTTTAGGTTTCTAAAGTACCTTAATTACCTAAAGTAAAACACAAAACCAAAACCAAAACAAAAGCAGTAAAGAAAGTAATTTAGAACATCAAGTTGCTTATGGTTGTACTGTCCTGTGGAAGAAAGGGAGTGAGAGCTATGTGGGACGCGAGTTACTTCTGACACGTGCCTGGCTTAGACTGCAAACCGGAAGCTTATTATTCAGATCAGAGCACGGTCTGAGATCCAGAGACCCTCTGAGACCGTGGTTCTCAGCCTCTCTAATGCTGCGACCCTTTAAAACAGTTCCTTATTTTCACTGCTACTTCATAACTGTAATTTTGCTACCATTATGAATCCAAATGTAAACATTCGTGCTTTTGAACCAGTCTTAGGCACCCCCTGTGAAAGGGTCATTAGACACCCCGAAAGGGATCGAGACCCAGAGATTGAGAACTATTGCTCTAGGCTTTACTTACTCATTCCTGGTGTCTGTGACTCCCCATTGAGGCCGTTGTCTTGAAAGAGGAATCCCAGTTTTTTGAAACAGACTGTGGCTAAACTGTTAGCTTGAGTTCCACTGCACACTGCAAACAGATCTGTTTTGAATGCCATTAAGATCAGGTGGGGACACGGGGAGAAAAGACCTACTTGTTATAGAATTCATGTACTCATATGGGCAAAGATGCACAAGTGGTAGTACTTTTGAGAAATCATATTTTAAAAAATTAAACTATGGCAAATTCCCCATGAGCATTACCCCAATTACATAAAGTGGCCATGACAGGAACAGCAATGGTCACTTGCTGATTTCATGTTGACATGGTAGGTAATGTGTCTAGGACACGTTGTCCTAGACGGGACAGGATGTCTAGGACAGGATGATGCAGGCTTTAGAATAAAGCTAGACTGAAAATAGTCTTCAACATCAGGCCTGGCCACAGGGCTGTGTGAGGAGCATTCTACACATAGTGGGTCCCTGTGAGAAGAAAGCAAGGATAGAGGACCAACTGCTGGGGTTTGTGGGGGAGGGACTCAGGTTCCTGCCTAGCGCTGGTCATATTGTGATGGCTTATTTTGGGGAGCAGGGTTCTTAGCTCAGCCGGGCTATTACAAAAGGGAAAACTTAAAATTTTGCCTTAACTTGCCAACTTCAGAAACATCTTGGACAATAGTAATAACTATACCGATGATAATTCCATTCATTACATCATGCACTCACTGCACGTGCCAGGCACTGAAGTACTAACAACTTCCCAGGAATTAGCTCACAGAGTCCCCATAAGAGCGCTGCCCTTGATGCACTATTGTGATGACGAATCAGCGGTTTGTAGCATCTGAATCTGTGAGAGGCAATTACCAGCTTGACAACACACGGGTAGTCAATGCGAGAGCTATCAGTAGGCTTTCCCTTCTCAAAGTCCGTGACGCTAAACACTATCCTATCAGAGTGCAACTTTCCTAGCTTCTTTGGGTTTATGCCCCAGAGCAGCGCTGGGGCTCTTCTATACTAAGACCATACATAGCCTGGCAGCTTATATACAACATCCTTCCTTAGAGTTCTGGAGGCTGGGAAGTCCGAGAGCTTTTGTTCTAGAGTGCCTGGGTCACAGGTAGCTGTTCTCTTGCTGTGTTTATATGACAGACCGGATACAATAATCGCCACATCTCTCTCATGGGGGGGGGGAGCTTATCTCTCGCCACCTAATCGTCTTTCAGATCTCACCACCACCTCCAGCTCTGACTTGAGGGGGTCACGCCAATAGCAGCGCGAACAAGCATGTGCCTTGTAAACTCTACCACCTCTCTCTCTCTCTCTCTCTCTCCCTCTCTCTCTCTCTCTCCCTC
>OU015750.1:105093590-105143857 GCA_907169655.1 Acomys percivali | reverse complement strand
CTCTCTCTCTCTCTCTCAGATCACTCCACGCACACTCCCTGCTGCATCATACCATACCGTGGACAGATTGCTGATCTTCCTTAAAGTTTGGCTGCTGGATGATCCTGGCTGTGTTACACGCACGGATCTGGCCCCATTTCCAATTTAGGTTCCATGTTCTACCTGAAAGGAGAAGTTCGAAGCACGAATCTGATTCTGGCTACCGAGAAGACTCTGCCGGATTAAGGTACATATCCCTTGTAATTCTGAAGGGCAATATTGATTAGCATTAGATGTTGTGAACCTCGACGTGTCCCCCCCTACCTCAGCTTCCAGCTCTCTTTCACCTCACTGGTACCATTGCCTGTAAGTTTGGTTCAGCTTTATCTCACTGGCAAAGTCTTATTGACCCCTGGAATATATTAAACGGAAGCTCACGTAACCATGCTTGCCTTTCCCTGGAGAATGGGATTCCATATGTTCATGTGAGCAACCTTGCCCTGTCCCTGGTTACACTCTACAGTCTACTAAGGCTCACCGTTGTTTTCACAGTGCTCAGCACATGTTTAGCCACGTGCTGGGAGTTTAAGCAACAGTTTTGCTTTGTTTTGTTTTGTTTTGTTTTGTTTTGTTTTGTTTTGTTGTTTTTTGATAAACTATCACAGCCTTGCCCAGTTGAGGGAAAAAGACAACCCCTTTCCAGAAGTCTAAAATGAGCTTAGTCCTTTTGGAGAGCGTCAGGTTGAGCTGATTGTGGGCCAATTGATCAGGGAACTAGCATCAGCCACACATGGGCAGTATTCCCATCTGGTCTGGAAGAAGAGAGGTGAGGGGCCATCAGGGACTTTCTCGTACTTACAGCGATGTTTCAGACTTCTGCTGAAATGCCTTCTTTCTCGGATAAGTCAAGCTCAGAGTTCATAGAGCCTCACACATAGCTCATCTTCTTCCTCCATCTTCAAGGCCAGCCAGGCAAAATGATTCTCTGACTGTGGTAATTAATAGGGAAAACCAAGTGTGTTTGGTATTTTCCTTTTGAGGGAAAGGCTTGCAGTCTGGTGGCCACCTGGGAGGACAGAATGCTGGCCAGGAACACCTAGGCTCTGATGGCTATCCCCACAGGACTGCTCTGAGTGGGGACAAGGAGAGGTGGAGGCAGGCAGGGCATTAGTTGCCATTTCCAACTCTTTCTCCTTCAACCCAAACATCCTGAACCATAAGATTCTACAGTTAGAATTCATTTCAGGGATAGGAATGTGGTTGGTGGCAGACTGATGGCAAATATATCTATGATAGATACAGATAGATGATAGATCTGTTGTGCTCGAAAGTATTTATTTTTGCAAAGAAAAATGAGACTCAAGGAAAGAGAACACAGGTTTAGCTGATTTGTTCCAGGATTTTATTCTAGTTTTATTTCTTTTGCTGTGTCAAATATGCTGACTAAAAGCATGGTGAGGGCCGGGGCCATGGGGCACACCTGTAATTCCAGCACTCAGGAGACAGAGGCAGAGGCAGACAGATCTCTGTGAGTTTGAGGCCAGTCTGGTCTACAAAGGGAGTTCAGGACAGCCAGGGAAAAACCCTGCCTCAAACCTCCCCTCAAAAAAATAAAAATAAAAAAGTCATGGGACAGGAAAGAGTTCATTTAACAAACAATTCCAGGTTACTATTCACCCTTGCACACGCAAGGCCAAGAGCAGAGAGAAAGAGAAATGAACGTATCCCTGCTGCCTGTTCATTAGCTCAGCTACATTTCTCCATGTAGTTCAGGGCCAAACTTGGGGAATGATTCTCCCACTAGAGTAGGCTGGGTGTTAGGATTCTGCTTCAGTCTGCCAGTCTGCCTACTTGTGTTGTCATTGCTTACCTGCCATGGGGGCGTGGCCCTGCCCAGGGCCATATAAAAGAATAAACCCTCCTCCTGGTCTCTCTCTACTTCCTCTCTTACCTCTTTACCTGCTTCCCCCCCCTCCTCTCTTATTCTTCCTCTGTCTCTCTCTCTCTTTCTCTTTGGGGGGCCCCTCCCCCATTTCTTTCTCCCCACACTCACTTAATAAACTTTGTATAATATAATGTCTGTTGCCTGGCATCTTATTATCTTATCATTTTATTTTCTTTTTATTAATCAAAACACTGGGTAAACGAAAAGTCAAATCAGTCTCACATAGACATGTCCACCATCCAACCTGATCTCGAGAATCTAAATTGACCTTTAGAAGTAACCATTACAGATGTTGTTATTTTGATGGGATCTAGAAAAAGAATTTTTTTTTTTTTTAAAGTGAAAGGTAAATTGTGGGTAGGATGGCTGCAGGTGACAGAGGCAGGTGACAAGGAGAAACTGCATCCACTTTACAAAGTAATGCTTCCACTCAGTGGGTTTAGAGAATAAACATGCTTTCATTTCTGTTGACAATTCAGAGGGTTGTTGTTATCTCTAAGATTCTTGCAACAGAGCTCCAACTAGGCTCCCTAATCCTTTTAGACTTGTGCTTCATTGTTGGGGGGGAAAAGGCGTGTTTGACTTTGCTTGGAAACCATCATACCACAACAAAATAAATCTCTCGAGGCTACTAGGCAACGTGGGCTCTCTCACACCAGGGGAAGGGCTTGGGAAGGACTGTGATGGCTCCACCTTGTGAACAGTGGGCCCAAGGAAGCTAATGATACTCCCCAAAGCGTCATTGTGGATAATGAAGAATTAACAGAATGGTGTCAGGTGTCTCTTCAAGAACTCGAAGTTTTATAAATCCAAGCAACAAAATAGAAAGACTGCCTCTCTCCTCCCCGGCTCCGCGTCCTCCCTATGGTTGATTTGACAGCAGTTAGGATGCCCTAGGAGACAGATTCAGAGAGCCCGCAGCACCTGTGTCCCTGAAACTGCGTCATGCCCTTCTTGGGAGCGTCAGGAACCTCCAGGTCATTCCAGGCAAGTTCTGTTCTGAGGCCAGTTGTGCTGTGGAAAACGTGAGCAAAAGTTAGCACCCAGTAAGATGCAGCATCTCCAAGCTGCTGAGGCAACCGTGCCCCCCAGGAAGGGGGCCCCTTGAAGGAGGCTAGCGCGGAGTGGGTCACAGGATTCTGGCTGTCAGAGAAGTCGCCACAAGCTTCTCTAAGAGATTTTTTTTGGGGGGGGGAGGGAGCCTGTGAAGCGTCTCCTGGTCCCCGCCCCTAGCTCTCTGCGTGGTGACCTGCACATCCTGGGCCTGAGGAGGGGGTGTGGCGGGCAGGGGGAGGTGCTGGGCGGGTGCTCCGAGGCTGAACCCGCTGAGGCGACCTCCGCTGGCGACAGGAGCAGCAGCTGCAGGGGGCGGGAGATGGGGGAGGCCTAACCCCCTGGTGTGCAGCCTGGAGGAGGGACGGATCCTCCAGGCGGGGAGGGAGGGCACAGCCTCCAGCAGCCAGCGCAGAGCAGTGCTTGTGAGCTAGCCCGGAGCACCGGCCCATACTGGGCTGGGATTGTTGTACTCTGTCACCAGGGGCATCCTGGCGCTCACAGCCCTGCAGACAGCGCCAGAGCCCCAGTTACAAGGCCAGGCGGCAGCGCGTACGATACCCCGGAGCCGCAGGCAGCCGGGAGGAGGCGTTTGCTCGCGTCACCTCGCAGCTTGGAACGTGAACAAGGCCGGATCAAGGTAAATAGCAAAGGTAGAGACGGAGAGGAGAGAGAAGGAGGCATGACAGGTGCAAAGCAACACACTGCAGCAAGTTTGTGCTTGAGCGCTGACGCGCCGCGAACCTCAGGGAGGGGGGGATGACAGCGGTGTGTGTACGTGTGTGACACTCCTGGAGAAGGCGATAGGGAGGCTGGCTAGCCTCTTTGCATCTAGTACGTACACATTCCTATTAATACCCGCTATCTGGGTTGTCATTTCCGCTTGCTGCACATATCCTGGGCGCCAGAGATGCCCAAGCGACGGACAGTCGCTCTCTTATTATGATGGTCCGCACCGCTGCTACTATCAGATGCGAGATATAAGGCATTGAACAAATTCTAGGATCCTCCCTTCCTCCACCCCCAGACTATTTTAGGAAGGGTTGGGGGATGGAAGTTGGATATCGGAGCCTAAGGCTTGAAGACTGTTTGGAGGCCCAGGAGACTCCCCCGGGTGCAATTGCTTCCAGGCGGAGCCTACTCTAGAGGACAAGATAACTTCCATCTACTCTCCAAAAAAAGAGGTTTTCCAGGGAGGCATTGCACCTCTGAGGGAAGAGTCCGGGGAAATGGCGGTTCACAGGGAGGCAGGTGCAGCGCAAAGGGCAGAACCGAAGTGCAAAATGCAGTAGTTAATAGCAAAGAAACTCCCCTGGGGAAGGAGGTCGGGCTTGCTGGTCCTGAATCCTCCAAGTTCAGGTCTGACCCACAGCGTCAGATCCATCCTAAGTTTGCAACCTCAGCTGCCTGGACCGTGTGTGTGTGTGTGTGTGTGTGTGTGTGTGTGTGTGTGTGTGTGTGTTTTAGCTTTTTCAGTTTGGGGTGGAAAACTTTTCTGTATTTGAAGCCATTCTGTGACTGTTTTACACACACATACACAAACATACTATTTCCTTAAGGGCCACTTATTTTTCTCTTGGCCTACAGACTATGTTCAAGTCAACATTTGATAGAGGAGGAGGAGCCAGACCCAAATAGAAAACACAATTTTCAATCAAGCAAAGGTTATTAATATGACCTACATCTCCATGAAATGCTGATTTAATTGTGAGTCATGAGGATTGTTCTCTGTGAGAGGCCATTTACTCTCCATGATAAAAATGTAATAATGTGGATTAAAAAGACCCCGACATCAGAACACTCAACTAAAATACACGTCTATTTCTCTTGTGCTTGATGTCTGTTTATATTACTTTGTGGCAGACGAAGAACAAAATGTGCCAGGTCATGACTAACTTAATATGTTTCATGTTGAAGATAAAGAAAAATCTTCAGACTGCTTGTGACAGGGTTAGTCATTAAGAAACAACTGTGTAGCTCTGGGGTTCCAGCCTCACTTGTATCTTTTTAAACTGTATCTCTTTTTAAACTTGTATCTCTGTGAGCTCCCTCACATCCCCTTTTACTCCCAGGGAGTGAGGTCCAGGAAAAGCTAATTCGCTCATTCAAGATTCTCTAGAGCTGCTTCCTGCTTGCTGCTTGCTACCTTCCTGGGTCCTGCAGTCTCATAATTACCCTGTCTACCCAGCTTCCTCCAAGGAGGAGGTACGACCCAGCAGAACCCAACAAACCCATTGCCGGGCAGGGCAAGGTGGATAGCATGCTCACAGCTCCCCCTCCACATGCCACACCCAGTAGCCTGCCTGGGACTGCCTATGCAGGATGCAAGCCAGGCCTGTGTGGACATCCTCCTCTTAAACACGATGCTTCCTTGTGGTCCAATCTAACAAGAGCTGATGTCCAGCAAGGGGTGAGATACATGCGTACCCCTAAGTGAGGAACAAGGATGATGGGTAGCAATGGGTGCAACTCATACTGCAGGCTTAAATTCACAACGCTTGAATGGTGACACTGGTTTTAGGAGGAGGGGGACGTCTTGTAATTATTTTTCATATCCTTTTCTCTCTATGAACGCCATCATTTCTTATTACTATCCCAAGTCATTCTTAATTGTGAATAATGAGCAGCACTTTTTGGACAACCCCATGCCTACATTAGTATTATACTTCTATTAACCCAAGGGAGTCCTTTTCTGATTTTAGCCATCTTAATGTTTATTAATTCATATCAGTACTAATGGGCGGGTAGAGAAAAATAATTGGACTAAATATTGTGTGTTGTTTTGAACTTATTCCAGAAACAGACTTGAATATAAAAGAGAATGAGATAACTTCAACTTAAACCATGGCTTTCTCCTCATGTTTAGACACTGAATTAATAGCCATACTTTACTGTTGTAAGCCTTCTTAAATGCTGGTGGTCTCAGTTTATAAATTAGTGACATCATACCTGGTTAATGGTTGGACTTTTCTGCCCTTTTCTCCTAGTGCTGAAAATGCCACTTATATTGCTCTGGGGTTGAATCCCTGTGGTCCAGTACTATTTCCCCCTCTGCTTTCCTCAGTTTTCTTTCTTTCTTTCTTTCTTTCTTTCTTTCTTTCTTTCTTTCTTTCTCTCTCTCTCTCTCTCTCTTTCTTTCTTTCGTTCTTTCTTTCTTTCTTTTTTGAGTTGCACAAACAAGAAAGTGCCAGAGTAGCCTATATTGTGTATTCTGAGTAGAGCCTGGGAAAGGGACACCGTGACATCTCACTACTGGGCTTTCCACAGGTGCTAGTGTTGAGAGGAGAGAACCACTCAAGCTAGGAGAATACACATAACAGAGGCTCAGGGGCCTCTGCCCCCTGCTCTGTCCCTGTGGCGTCAGTACAACAGATGGTGGCTGTTCCCATGTTGACCTAGGCGGCAACTTCACAAAGCCACCCTGCTTTGATGTTTATGTCATCTCCTGCTCCGCTACCTAAGCACTAAGAGAGGCGTGTCTGCCTCTGTCACTACAGGGACTCACTGACTATTCTACTACCATCCCTCACAAATAGTCTCTTATCCCATATTTTTGTGAACTAATAAACACAGGGATATTACTCCTCTGTGTGCTATGGTAGGTATACTCAGCCACACCGACTCTCAGTGGTTTCTGAGAAGACTTGGAGATGGGGCAGGGGCTGCCTTGTCAATTGGCATACAACCCACTGTTGTCCTTCCTGCCCATCCCAATAAGTTAGCCTTATCTCCCATGCCTCCATCCATTGCCCCACAGTTTCCAGCATCTATCGAAAACCACCTTTACAACACTAGTCAAGTGAGATGATGGCAATTCTGTATCTGCCCATGATGATGTGCTTGGACAGCTCATGGCTATGTCTGTTGCTGCTGGACCAGTCTCTTCAAAGGCCTGAGAACCACATGTTCCTGGTTGCCTGGCTGTGTCACTCATGCTGTCTTTAATAAGCACACTGGGGAGCTTTTTTTTTTTTTTTTTTTTTTTTCCTATTTTAGGTAGAAGAAAATGAGGCAAAGGGAAAAAAAAACCCACAGGGATTTGTTGAAACTTCATACCAAATGTTATGTATTTACCTACATTTTTATTTTAACAGTGCTGGGGGTGAGCCCGGGACCTTACATGGGGCAGGCGAATGGTATGCCACAGTGTCATAGGCCCCAGTCCCATATTTACCCGACGGGTTCCAGGTTCAGTAAGAGACGGCATCTCAGAAAATAAGGCTGAGAGTGGTTGAGGGAGACAGCAGATAGTGAACTTCCCTCTCTCTGACACACCCTTGTTGAGAGCGTCCACATATGAGATCCTCAGCAAACTACCCCTCCAGCTGGTATCAAGTGAAACTTAGAACTCATATTTCCAAACTCCCCATCTCTTTCTTATACTTCTGTTTCATTAACTTAAAATGTCTTATTAATTGTGTGTCCCTATTGTATCAGCCAAAAGCACAGAAAGCATGGTTTCCCAGTATCGGGTGTTTGTGCAGAGGCAAATGACGAAATCGAAATAGTTTATCTTAGCCCTGAAAAGGGAAGGATATTGCCCCAACTCGTGTGTTAGAGAGGAAGGGGTTTGGTGAGGGATATCATCCCACAGACACAAAAATATATATTATGAACTCAATTAAATAATTTAAAATTTCAATATTTAATGTTCAGCATGTGTCCATGGATATAGTTGGTATCAATGGCTGAAAGAGAAAGGTGAGAAAAGCTAAGGTCCAACTTACACAATCCCTAGGAGCCATCCCCAGCAAGACAGAAAGAAACCAGGTCACAGTCCCTATATCAGTGGGGCTCAGAGCCTTGTTAGAGTGAAGCGAGCTTAAGGTGTGCTGCATACAAGCCAACACGTACTTACCCTCAGATGGATTATCACTGCCAGAGCACAATATGCACTGGGGCCAGCCGGGGAAGGGGTTAGGCGTATGGGTCCTGGGTTACATAATTAGTGATGCTGTTGCTTTCTTCAGCTTGGGGTTTTCACGGAGAGACGATAGGAAGGGACCCTGGAGATGCACAGAGCATCACAGATAGCACCGTGAAGCCTTAGCGGCTCCTGACAACTCTTTCTTTCCTTTTCCCGCCCTGGAAATGCATATCTCCAGCCCCTATTCCCTTAGCCATCCCAGACCTCCTCGGTCCTAGCCGACTCTTGACCAAGTTTTGCAAATTCGCTCCCTACATATTTCCTGCACTGTCTGTCTATTCATTGTCTCTTCCATCCAGCTCCCTCCTTTATTCCTGAGATGCACTTCCTCACCCAGCTTCCTGCATCTTCCAACCTTACCCCACCTCAAATATATCCTTGAAAACAGTAGCCAGGTTGAGGGGTGTAGCTGAGTTAGTAAACTGCTTCCCCAACATGTACATAGTTATAATTTTGATCCCTAGAATGGCATAGATGAAGCATAGTAGTGTGTACCCACAATCCCTGCACTAAAGAGTTGGGAACAGGAGGATAAGAAGTCCAAGGTTATCCTCGGCTGCATATCAAGTTTGAGGCCAGCTTGGGCCCCGTGAAATCCAATATCAAGCAGACAAGAGCCAGTAGTTGTTACTCTAAATTGAGTCTTTTCATTTCCGGCCCAGGGTCCCCTAATGGCTTCTTGCTGTCTCCCAGAGACCTAGAGCCACATGTCTGAGTACAGACTGAAGGGCCTGCCTCCTCCAGAACACACTGTTTCAATGTCAAGGCACCATGCTGTTCCTTGTGCCTATGCCTTCCTTGAAGCTAGGTGCAGCCTGCAAAGCAGAGTTCATCTTTTCACTTGATCCAATTCACCCAGACTTAGCTTAGATGTCAAATTCTTCTCAACGCATCATACCAGAACCCCAAGATTGGCATAGCCCTCATTTTCTGTACCCCTCTAGTTTTTTTATATTTTTTATTTTTTTGTTTTTTGAGACAGAGTTTCTCTGTTAGCCTTGGCTGTCCTGGACTCGCTTTGTAGACCAGGCTGGCCTCGAACTCACAGAGATCCACCTGCCTCTGCCTCCTGAGTGCTGAGATTAAACGTGTGTGCCACCACGCCCGGCTGCCCCTCTAGTTTTACATCCGTATTTACTTCTGGATTTTTAGAGATTGTCTCTTCTACCTTGCTCCTCTCACTATGTTCTACACCCCCGCCACCCCCAAAATAGGTACTGTGCCACGTTTATCTTTGTGGTCTCAACTCTGAGCTCAGGATTTCAGAATGTGTGAGTTCTACAGTGGCAGTAACACTGGGTACATGCGGACAGATGAGCAGAGAAATCGTAGTTTTATGTGGAGAGAGACGTGGGGTCAACTGATTCTAAGATCAGTCTTTTTAAAGACATGTATAGGAACATACAGATACAATAATTTACAGGGGGAAAAACCCCTTTAATTCTGCAGTTTTGGATAGAAAGTGTGGGGCCGTCTTAGGCATCTATGAACTCTAGGGCTGGTCAGGAACTGGTGTGAGGAATTTGTGTTGAAACAAATTTCTGTTTTGTTTTGTTTTGTTTTGTTTTGTTTTTCTCAGTGTCGGGGATTAAACTAGGGGCTTGCACATAGTAGGCACATGCCCTGGTACTGAGCTATATTTCAGCACGTTTTTTCTTTACCTCTACTGTGTGTTATGTATAAGTGATGTTGATAGATACAAACGAGGGGGGGGTAGATTCTAGATAGATCAGTAGGCAGGGAGGGAGGTCACCGAGTTCCACCCTTGCATGTGAGGAACCCGAGTTTCTAACACTACAAGGAGTGAATTATTGTGAGGACCCTCGAGATGCTTCTCATCCTCTGGCCTGCCTGTTACAGACGCTCTTGTATGTAGGCAGGTGGAATGCCAGGAAACATGGGCTGTTATTAGGTAAAGGAATAGGTCATGATGTATGGTTATTTATACCTACCTACCTACATATACACATATATACATACATGGCTATTTCTCCCCCTACACGTCTTATGAAGATCCACCCTCAGCATAGGACCTCTCCTACCCACAAGATGCCAAGGGCTGAGTCTATTTCTCACACATACTCTCTCCAATGGGCCCTGCCTCCCTGACGCAGGAACCCGCTCAGTGCATCTCTGTCTCCTGAGCTGAAGGTCAGTGAGGCCTTCTGCTTCATTACACCCTTCTGATATGTGAACACACAGAGTCAATGTTTTCCAAGCTTTTGCAGATGGGATTGAAGCATTCCAACCAGAGACCAATATGGGCGAGTATTTATAATGCCACTCAAAATAAATAACAGTGTGCCATTATGTTTAATTACTTATCCACTCCTTTATTCCTCCATTGTTTTGTACAACACATATAGATTCCTCTTACTGTATTTTTTCTTCAGTCACATGGAACATCCTGTGCATGTGCGTATGCATGTGTATGTATGTGTGTGTATGTGTATGTATGTGTGTATGTGTGTTTATGTGTGCATATGTGTGCGTATGTGTGTATGTGTGTATGTGTGTATGTGTGTATGTGTGTATGTGTGTGTGTATGTATGTGTGTATGTGTGTATGTGTGTGTATGTGTGTGTGTGTGTGTGTGTATGTGTGTGTTGTGCTTGCTTTGGACTTTTGACTTGCCCATTGTCCTTTCCCTCCCAAGTGCATTCCTTATTTTCTCCATCAGCATCCTGTGCTGGATGTGTGGGGTGTGACTTAGCATAAAGGTCAGCTGCACACAGGCCCCGGTATAACCCTCCTTCAGCATCTGTCCCTGGAGGCATTACTCTCCTTTCTAATTATCTTGTTCATAGCAAGACTTTGTTCCGCTTTCCCCAGGGTTAGGAAACCTTGTTCACAGTACATTTCCCAATGTCATGGTTTCACTAGCTACTTGCCCCCCTCTTTTTCACCACCCCAAATGAGAGGGATCAGTTGTATCAGCAAAGCAGAGAATTGAGAGAGGGGTTAGAAGGATGATGTCCCGTCTGGTTAGCTCACCCCATCCCAGTCTTGCTATTTACTTTAGAATTGTAATGGCAAGAAAAAAACTAAGCCAGGTCCATTCTTACCTTCTAAAATGAGATTATTTCAAAGTCATATTTAGAATGAGACCATTTATATATTTATATGGTTTCTTATTTGCGTTACTTTCTGAGATAAATCATATACCCCAGGCTGACTCTTTGAAAGCCACACTGCCCCACTACCCACCCACCCACCCAACTCCTTGTGAATGGAATGTGATCTCTCTGTTTCCTATACCTGCCAGCACACCATCCCTTATGATGCATTTTAGCTTATGGCTCTGGAACCCTAAGCTATCATAACCTTCCTTTTTCCCTTAAGTTCCTCTTAACCATGCCATTTTATCACAGCATAAGAAAAGGAACTAATACAGTGTGTGACAAAAAAACAATCAAATAAAAAGTAGGCTGCCAAAAATACATCAGATAGTCAAGTCTTGACATTGAGAACTGTGCAGAGACAATGATGACCTTGGATGCCTGGACTGCCTGTTTCTACATCAGGAGCCCCAGGACAGTGCTGGGGATTAAACCTAAGGCCCTTCATATCCAGGCAAGCACTCTACTAGTGAAGTCCAGTGAAGCATGCTAACCCCAGCCCTATCTGTGCTGTGTTAATTCATCAAATTGTTAGTAGTAGTTAGGACACGATGCCCTTCTTGGAAAGTGTACAATGAAATGAAACAAAAAAAAAATGTTTGTAAAGCAATTAAAATATCATAGGTGTGTGTTTGAGGAGGGTGTCTAAGCAACGAGAAACAAAGCTCAGCATTTAGATTGTAAGTTATAAATCGATAAATTCATACAATAGAAGGAAAACAGTACAAGTGAGCATTGCTTGTTCACAGGACGTTTCTCTTTTTATTTATTTATTTATTTATTTATTTAATTTATTTTTAATTAATTTATTCTTGTTACATCTCTATGGTTATCCCATCCCTTGTATCCTCCCATTCTCCCCTCCCTCCCATTTTCCCCTTATTCCCCTCCCCTATGACTGTTCCTCAGAGGGATTACCTCCCTCTGTATATGCTCAGGACGTTTCTCGATGTCAAGACTTCACTATCTGATGTATTTTAGGCAGCCTGCTTTCTATTTCATCGGGTGTTGTACTGGTTACTTTTCTGTTGCTGTGACAAAAGAACAGGATTAAAGGGAACCAGAGATAAGGGGCGGGGCTTATTTTAGCTTATGGTTCCCGAGGCATAATCTAAGATGCTTCACGCTGGGGGACAGTGTGCTGGCAAGTGTAGGACAGGGAGATCACATCCCTTCCACACCAGGAAGCAGAGAGAGGGACGAGAAAGCGGGCAGAAGCTATTAATGCTCAAAGCCCCCCGTTAGGGATGTTCTTCCTCTAGCAACTCTCCGCCTCTTAAAGGTTCCGTACCGTACCAGATAGCCCCACCAGCTGGGTCTCAAGTGTTGTATACATGATCAGGGCATTTCTCATTCAGCCTGCACATATGCCTTAGGAATCCCAGAACTTGCTCAGTGCTTTAAACTTTCTAGTGTTTTCTATACTAGTTTGATAGTGACTCGGATGCCGCAATGGACCAGGATGTTCTCCTTCTGCACTGTAAGGTAGGTGTTTTTCTTATTGTGACTTTTTGTTGCTTTGCTTTTCAGGTCCTTGAGTCTACCTAAGAGGGCAAAAGGAGCAGAGCGTGCGGCTTGCCCTGTGAGAATGGCATCTTCTTGCTGATCACCGTGAGTGCTTTGGATATGTCGGAGACTCGATGGGTATAGACAAGACTGCATATGTTATCTGAAGCTGTGTAGTATAGCCCGCATTGAGGATCATCACTCGGTGTTGCTTTCATGCTACAAGGAGGACCATGGCAACTTCAAGGGCATCTTCCAGGTCCCATCGGGACATCACCAACGTGATGCAGAGGCTGCAAGGTAAGCCAGAAAGACAGTTTTTAAATATGCTCAAATAGAAGGATGAGTTTTTCTCAGACTATCCTCTGTTTTCTTGGCCTTTCATTCAACTTTATGGAGTTCCAGCAAAGAGGCAAATAGACTGGGTGTCTTTTAGTTTAGTAGTTCTAAGAAATCTATGCCGTCTTGAGATGTTGTGTGTGTTATGTGAAAAGAAAAAACAGATATAACTCATTGTGACTGTGTGCCTGCTTTAGTGCCCACTTGCAAAGTCAGTTATGCCAGTGCTGTACTGATAGTGTCGCCATGGCTCCATGTCTAATCATAGACGCAGGTTCCCTGAGAACTTCCCCCATCAGGGCCCCTTATCTTGAACTTATCCGTCTGTACTGATTTGTGATGTCAGTATTTGTTGGACTTCTCTCCTGATTATTGTTGGAAGAATCCTCTAAAAACCTTGTTCAGGAAAACAACAGAGCTGTGCTGAAAATAAGACATGGACCCCCTCTAGCCTCCCCAACACCAAAGACTGAAAATTCTGATTGATTTTGTTCAGCATCAGTGATCTTAGAATTCACTTGTACATCTTGATCTGTGTAGACGGCATTGCTTCCTCTGACTACATGTCTTTGCTATATGCCTGGGGGCGGGGGGGAATTGTTGAATCATATTCTGCCCTAGTGACATCATTTACAAATGGTAGACAGGAAACCTAACCCTGTCAAAATGTGCAGATAGTT
The DNA here is from genome assembly GCA_907169655.1 of Acomys percivali. Classification (NCBI taxonomy): domain Eukaryota; kingdom Metazoa; phylum Chordata; class Mammalia; order Rodentia; family Muridae; genus Acomys; species Acomys percivali. Next base: position 105,130,309 of record OU015750.1, on the reverse strand, counting down.
TGTTTTGGTCATGGAAGATTTACTTATGAGTTTGTTAAAGGCAAAAGTCTCCAGATAAAACTAAATACTGGCAATAAAGGGTGTGGAAAGATTTGAAGGGACTCCTTCAGGATCAGATGACAATGGCAGTCCTAATTAGAGAGGCCTTGCTTGGGGAGTGAACAGGACTGAAGAGTATTTATGTTTTAATGTTGGGTTTTTAAAAATATATGTATAATGTTATTTTTAAAGTTGCTTTTTATGAGAATCATGTTGAGGAGGGAAGAGAGCGGAGACCCCAATTCTACTCCACACCAGGTTGGCTTGATGTCTTGGCATTTACAGGTCCCATTTGCAAAACACAGGACAGTTTTGGGAACCAGACAGTCCTGACTCTTGGACCCTCCCAGGACTATGCTGTGTTCAAGGATGAAGTATATTCAATGGAGTTGGTGATATGATCTATCACTGTAGTACGGTGAATTGTTCAGATGGTCATAGAGGAATGATAGCTTGATAATGTGTCAGATTTGTTTCTCTGATTGTTTAGTTTTTTTGTTTTTGTTTGTTTGTTTGTTTGTTTGTTTGTTTTAGTGATCATTAATAGTCTTAGGTATTCAGAGCCCTGTAAAGCTGGTGATTTTGTTATATACCTGAGTGGCTATATAAGTCATTCTTCTTTGTAACCAAAGTTACGGGAAGTCAGCAGGCAGTCTGAAAAGGTTAGAATGCTGAAGCCTGAGACTTAGGAAGAGAGCATCTCTAAATGTAGATCAGTTTGTGTACATCGCTGATTGACGGGCAGGGCTGTGGGGTGTGCTGCAGTTGTCACCTCTAATTGACCTCGATGGAAGAAAGAGAGGGCAGGAAGCGAAAGTGATAGCGCTGGGAGTCAGCTACCACATTGATCTGCTGGGTCAGTTCTGCTGATTCAGGCAGCAAGGCGCATTTTCTGTTCTCATTGTGCGTCCTTAAGATGCTTCGCATCCACAGGGGGTTAGCCCTGGCAAAGGAGAAGAGTCATCTGCCAGGGGGACTCAGAAGCCTTGCTTACTCACTGGAACCTGCTGCTGAGCCACCAACACCCTCATAAAGAGCAGACTGGCATTATTGGCCAGAAAATTAAGACGAACAAAGATATCAATTTGAGGAGAGATGAACTTGTAATAATTTAAATAGGGTTGGGTTTGCTGTTTTCAAAGTTAGAAATTCATAAGAACAGTTTTTCGAACCTCCATTTTCATTGCCCAGGTAGATAATCACATTTTTAAAAATCTCTCCAAACAGATTTTATTTTCACTCAGAATCAGGACTAACGAGGAAGGGGCTTTCTTCCAACAGTGGCACCCTGGCCCTACTCTCTTGCCTGCTTTATCTACAGCTACGTTGTTGACTGTTTTCTCTTTCAATTTGTAGCCCCAGCTCTCAGAATTCACGTGCACACAGAGACTGTGACATTGCTCTGCTGCTACTGTAGCAGTTCAATCTCTCACGTTTGCCAATATTTGTGCTCGTCTGAGGCTAATGTTTTAGGCTGGGATCCTGCATTATGGATGAGCAGTCAGACTGCATTGCAGAGTTCATTTGCTCTTCAGAAAAAATAACTGTTCTATAACTTAGGCCATCAATTTCAATCTAAGCTTAAAAGAAAAAAAATGGGCAGATATTATATAACACAGACATCTAAACATTTAAATGTATAAAATTAGTGTATGTATCATATATGTCTATGTATATTTTGAATGCTGAGGAGACACCTTAATAGAGGCTTCTGGGGTTACTTTGGGTATACTTTAAAAATGTCTCAACCCTCTTGTTTACAAATATTTTTACAGGAATAGACTGTATTTTAAAGAATTTTCACAGTGCCTCTGAGTCACATTTACTTCGAATACGTGTTGATTTTTCTGAGGTACTTCTCTCTTATTTAAAAATGTCGAATCTCATGGATGTCTGGATAAATATGTCAACAACAGGGTGGCATCAGTAGACTCTTACAGAACAAGTGCCAATAAACAGAACAGTTGGGACTCAGCATTCTAAACCACATACAGAAAGCGGTTTCATAAGTGTGTGGTGTTAAACCAGCATTGGTGGTATCTACTTCAGGAGGCTGAAGCAGGAGGCTTGAGGGTCCCAGATGAGCTAGGCTGGAATATTAGACCATGTAACAAAAAAAAAAGGGTCGGGGATGTGTATAAAAAAAACAGAATGATGCCAGGCTTGGCTCCCCATGCCTGCAATCTCAGCACTTGGGGAGGCAGAGGCAGGAGGATCTCTATGAGTTTGAGGTCACCCTGGTCTACAAAGGGAATCCAAGATAGATAGCCCAGGCTACACAGAGAAACCTTGTCTTGAAAAAAAACCCAAAAAACAAACAAAACAATTATGAGTAATTTAAATTTTTTCCCTAAATCCACTAAAATGAAGAATCAAACTAACAAAACACTTGATTGGAAAGTAGAATAAAATAATAAAAAAATGAAAAACTCACTTTCTTGCTATTGAAAATGAGGAACTATGCACATAATATAGGCAATGAGGAACTTGGGAAGTTTCTGATTCTTTTTGTAATTCTCTGAGATATTAAAATGTATCCTTTATTACTTGTCACCTCTTATACAACCACAAAGCAATACCCAAGCCCAAATCATTCCCTACATACAGAAGCAGACTTTGGAGTCCCTTCTTTTCCTGTATGAATGTTATATGACAATATCTCAAACTGGAACAGACTTTAGTCATTCCTCTATGTTTTGGAAAAATCATAGTCAAATGAATATTTGATAACAAAAGGCATGGGTTGTGTCCTCTTAAGTGATGACCTTAAGATAAAATTAGTCAAGACATTTATAAACAATGGAAGACTATTTAAATCGGGTACCAATTTATCTGCCCTTAAGAAAACATCTGAACTAGTTTTCAGTTATAAGAAGGATTTGAACATAAAACCTCTTCCTTTGAGAGCACACATCTTGCCCAAATGACTTACTATATTTTGTTGCCACTTAGGTATGTGGATTGCTTTGGGACTAAGATGTCTGGTGCGAATTTGTATATCCACAGTACGTTCCTATGTACTAAAGTATCCATACTTACACAATGCTTTGGGCTACAGCCTTTCTAATTGCACTCTCCTGTTACATGAAAGCCACAGGCCTTCAGGGTCTTTGCTGACCTACTAAATATCGCCTATTAAACAGAAAAGAAATGTTAAAACACAAACCAGAAAACTTCTCCAGTGCTTTATGTCAGCTAGTCAAACAGAAATCAAATTGAATCATAAATAAATAAATCTTGTACAGGGTATGGGAATCCTTCATCACACTTAAGGTAGTTTAAATGTTTTCAGTGTCCATGGCCTATAAAGCAACACATCCCTACGCATCTTATGCCTCTATGTGAATTGTGAGTTATCTTCAATGGGCTACTTTAAGCTTCTTACCCACGTGAAAATAAAATAATTTCCTCAACCTGCCGAATAAAGTCTCAGCCAACTGCTTGGCTTCCCTATTTCAGCACATTTGACTACTTGACATTTTAGGTCCCTTGAACATCCTGCGTTTCACCCATGCCCTGAAGGTACGCTGCTATCTGAAGCACTGATATAAGTTCAGCTCAGAGCTCCTGAACCTTGGTTACCTTCCAATTCCCAACTTAAATACAGAGGTATCTGGGAACACTTTTTCATCAATATGATAAGAAATTCTCACTCTTTGCTCTCAGCTCCTCTAGCACACTATAGCACCATGGTGGCAGTATGTTCTGTTGCTTTGCAATTTTGAAAGTGTGACCAAATTAACCCACAATTTTGCCAATACATTAGAAGTGCTTTGTGAGAGAGGCATACAAGTTGTTCTTTCTTTCTTTCTTTCTTTCTTTCTTTCTCTCTCTCTCTCTCTCTCTCTCTCTCTCTCTCTCTCTTTCCATTTTTTTCTCATAACAAGAAACTGTTGTAAGAAAAACAATTCTGAAGCTCATCTTGAACACCTTGTATTTTAGAGGCCTCTCATGTTTCCCAGGAAGGGTTCAACACAGGAGACTGAAATGCTGCAGCTCGTATCAAAGGAAGACTGAGAGACAGGAGATACAGAAGCTCAGGGCTACGTCAGAGAGGAAATAATTGGTGGTGTTTAATGTCACTGATGTTTATGTCTGTCCCTTTTTGTAAGTTCGCTAGACAAATGTCTGCATGTGTTTTACCTACTGACTATCAGGCCCATGTATGTACATATTTATGACCCTAAAGCTCAAAAGTATTGCTGGGAAAACAAAGAATGGCTGTGCTCACGGCTGCAAGGGGTTCCAAAAGTCTCAGAAGTTGTTGAATAAGAGAACTTCCTTAAGACCTTAAATAAAATTCTGCACTTTATGTGGAGTTTAAGTGGAAATGGAAGACAAGATTTAGTCTCCCTTTTTAAAAAAAAAATTTATTTACTCACTCTCCATCCCAATCACAGCCCTGTCCTTTCTCTCCTCCTGGTCCCATTCTCCTCCCCTCTTCCCCCATTCCCCTCCCCTATTCCTCAGAAAAAGGGAGCCCCTCCACCCTACTCCCCAGCTCATCAAATTGCACCAAGAATGAGTTTGTCCTCTTCCCATGTGGCCTGGCAAGGCAGGCCCACCAGCTGAGTGGGGGAACAGTAATAAAAAAGTAAGCAAGGGAGGAGTCCAAGGCAAGTCAAAGAGAGCCCCTGCTCACCTCACTAGGGACCCACACGAAGAATGAGCTGCCCATCTGCTGCATCTGTGTAGAAGGCTTGGTCCAGTCTATGCCTGGTTCTTGGTTGGCACTTCTGTCTCTACAAACCCCTGTGGGCCCTGGTTAGTTGGTTCTATTGGTCTTCTTATGGCGGTCCTGTCCCCTCCAGGTCCTTTTCGCCCAACCCTCACATTTCCACAAGACTCCCTATGTTTAGCTCAATGTTTGGCCATGAGTCACAGCATCTGATTCAAACCTCTGCTGGGTGGAGCCTCTCAGAGGACAGCTATGTTAGGCTCCTGTCTGCAAGCATAGCAGAGTATTGTTAATAGTGTCAGGAGTTGGCTCTCTCCCATGTAATAGATCTCAGGTTGGGCCAGGCATTGGTTGGATGGTCCCTCAATCTCTGCTCTATCTTTATCCCTGCACATCTTGTAGGTTGGGTAAATTTTGGGTCAAAGTTTTATGGGCTGGTTGGTGTCCCCCTCCCTCCACTAGGAGTTCTGTCTAGTTAGAGGGTGTACTCTTCAATCCTCATGACTCCTGCTACTAGGAATCTCAGCTAGAGTCACCCCCATATCCTCCCAGGTGCTTACCCTGTCCTAGGTCACCAGTTTGTCACAGAGATGTCTCTGCCCATAGTTTCTCTTCTCTCTGCAGGTTCACTGTCCTCCCGGCCCCCATCTCTGCCTAGGTCTGATCTCCACCCTCATTTCTCCCAGAGTTCCCTCTCCTGTCTTGTTCCCTCTCTTCAACCACTTCCATGATCTAGTCTATTCAGTGCCTTGTCTTTATGGAGTTTGGTTTCCTGCTTAGAACTAAACATGGTTCTCATGGGACCAGGGCTTCTCTTGTTGTTTTCAGATACCTGGATGGGACTGTCACGTTCCTTCTATGTCTTTCCTTATATCTCTTCCTTTCATAGATCTTCACTTGCCCTCCTTATTTTTCTAGATTATTCTCACATACTGTTATGCGGTAGGTGATGTTGCTTTCTTAGAATCTGCCATTGTTTATCTGTCTCATTTAAGGTCCAGCTTCATGGGCAGGGAAGAGAGGGTGTGATGTCATGTGTCTTTTGGAATAGCTGAAACACTGTCGGAACTACAGGATTTCCCCTCCCCAAAAGCAGTGTCGTTAAATTGGCAGAAGCGTGTTTGTGTTTGGGAAGACTCTAATCAGTCGCTATGGTGGTAGCTCTTCAAGCCTGCCTGTCATGGGTCTGACCTGAACCTTGGAATGCCCTCTGTAAGATAAACAGAAACCCCACAGATGACCACTGACTTTAGATTTTCAAAAATGTATAAGGGATCAGCTAGCTATAGAGAAAGAGAAAAAAAGGAGTGTCAGATCTCTTATATGCTTTATGAGACTTAACAACAATAAAAATTTTACCTCTCAGGGTATTGTCTCCTGTCTTCTTTCAGAATGGGGCTGATAAAGAATTAAACTTTTTTTCCCCTGTGTATATTCACATCTAAATACATAAATATCCTTTTCTCATCCTTTGAATGATAATCCACAACTTAAACAATTGCTATTCATTGATATTTAATTAGCCATGCCCTATTTTATCTTGAACAATTGAGTCATTATGGTAAAAATACAGACAGACATTAAAAAAGGCTGAATATAGGCCAACAATATGGTTTTGTTTTCTCAAATAAATAAATAGAGACATGAAAGAAGTTGGTGCTGGATCTGGGACGAGACAGATTCAGTATCAAATGATCTATGTATGACTTTGGTCTACGTGTGACAGAATTTGGGTGTAGTGAAGTTTCCTTAACTATTTTAAAAGTGGTTTCTACCTTAATTTCTGTTTTTTTTTTTTTTTTCCTTTTCCCTATTGTTCACAATGACCTCTTAGATTAAAAACAATTCCTTCCTCTTCTGATATTAATCTTTTGTGTTTAGTAAACACTGGTCTCCACCCATGTTAAAAAGGGTTTACCTTGAGTTTTGCAACTGCCCACATTTGTTCACTTCCTTTCTCATCAGAGGATTCAGCAAGCTTGTTCATGTGACCGGTAAAGCCCTTTCATAGGCTTATTCTTTGTTGTTGTGTTGACGGGTTCACTGACTCGGGAAGAGTCCCACAACTTCCAGCACTTCTCTCAGTTGTTGTGCTGTTTGGCTTTGTTTATGGTTATACACGCTCTTACACGGTTGTGAGCCACAGCATCCCATCTTGCCAAGAATTTCTCTAACCACACGTTTTGCAGCCAGCATCTTCAGATCATCTTCTCTCTCAGACTTCTCGCAGATTTTCTCATTTTATGTAGATTCAAGCAAGACCTGCTTGCACTGCTTGGGTAGGCAGTGGAAAAGTGGAACTCTGACAGTACTGCCAGAGACAGGGAGCCTGGCTAGGCTCTACCCTGGGTACTGTCGCAATGGGTCGTTCACAGCTCAATTCCGTTCTGTTCCTTTTCCTTATTTGAAAGCCTGGGTCAGTTCATTGTAACCCTCAAGGCCCATTCGCCTTGATAAAATGGATCTTCATCATCTGGCTCCTACTGACCACCTCCCTTCCTTTTTATTCACCTCTGCATATGAAGCTCTACTCCTAGCTTCTTTCTCGTGGAGCCTCGAGCTCACTTGTTTTATCACGTCTTCCCCTTTCTCTATCAGTCTTTCTTTCGTAGGCCTCCGGGTACAGCTCAAATATCCCTCTGGGAAATGCAAATACTGAGTATGTCCAGTCAGAATTAGACATTCTCTTTTCATGGTCCACTTTAAGCAATTTTTTTTTTTTAATGTTAAAGCATCTGATGTGCCAGTCTATAGGGGCTTGCTCCTTTATCTGTGTTTGTTGAGTTTGAAAAACTCCAGAGAAGAGGATTCAGCTTCTGAGACCAATTTTTTTTTTTGTCATAAATATGGTGTCAGTTGATGGCTCAGTCTTCTCAGCTGCATGTTTATGCATTTGACAAATATTTCATGGCTATCCATTGAGCCCAGGTCCTCTCAATACAAACATTAAAAAAAAAAAAAACAAAAAAAAAACCTCAGAATGCTTATGCTTAGGGCACAGCAATGAGAAGATAATTATCAGGTATGATGATGGGTGAGTACAAATTTGATGAGTGAATGAGTCCATACATTTCCACAAAATGGATAGGTATAATTGCACAAGTTGAACACATGGGAAAACTGCCTAGATTATTTTCTGGTGTTTTTTTTTTTTAAACTCAGAGTTGAAGATTACTTATTTTTGGTTGTTTTCTTCTTTTGTTGTTGTTATTATTATTATTATTATTATTATTATTATTATTATTATTATTATTATTTTATTTTTATTATTATTACCGTCATCATCATTATAATCATTATTATTATTACTAATTTTGAGATAGGATCTTGCTATGTAGCCTAAGCTTGTCTTGCATTTGTGCAACCATCTACCTTGGCTTCCTGAACACATCTTGCTCTTATGAAGCATAGCCTTTTACTTCCAGGTTAGCTTTTCTGGTTACTTACATGGGAAGTGGAATTAAAAGTCACGCTTTCATATCTTACTTTGGGAATGAGCAAATAGAGTTCTAGGGCTGTGAACTGAGAAACCAAGGTGTCGATGGGCATCGACATGGTTCTAAGTCTCTAAGGAACTCTAAGAAAATAAGATGTCCTTACAGTAGTCCACACTGCTTTGAGCTTGCTGACTTGTTCCCGATACCAGGGTCTTCACAGACTGGGACAACTGTAGTTATATAAGTTCAGTATCTTGGGCAATAGGTTCTCAACATTCCTATTGCCATGACCCTTTAATTCCATTTGACATGTTGTATTGATGCCCAACCATAAAATTATTCCTGATACTTCCTAACTGTAATTTTGCTGCTGTTATGAATCGCGCTGTAAAAATCTGATACGCAGCATATTTGGTATGCGACCCCTGTGGGGCTTGTGACCCACAGGTTGAGAATCGCTGGTCTAGAAGAGCAAAGCCAAACACTGAACTCCTTCATTCAATTGCTAAGACTCATTTTATATGTGGCGTGGCGCAGGTTTGGGGGCGGCCCACAGATGCAGGGCATTGTTGTGCGACTCAGCTTGCACGGCCGTGAAGCCAGCCCAAGGAGATGTTGCTCTGTAGGGCTTGTGGTCCTGGGAATTCTAGGCTGTCCCGAATGAGGTGGGGAAGAATGAGGAGGTGAAATGAACCACTAAGATATGCTTAAATCTAGATGATCCAAAAATTGGCTCTACATGGATGAGGAGTGAGGGACTGTCTCTTGTCTGCATTTCAGCTCATGGCTGAACTCACAGCTAATCCTTGAGTAAAATGAGCCAAACACACCAAGGACTGAATAGTCCCTGGGATTATTGGTGGCCTAACCTTTCAGAGTGCAAATAACCAACCATAAAAGTAAATCCACGACCACTTAGTCAGCTGAAAATTGCCTGTGTTTTTCTTCAGAAGTAGAAATCATTTTGAGTATTATTGTTTAATACCCAAAATATTTAGGTTATATCCAATGACCATGATGAATTATTATAAAATAGCAATTATTTTTATTTCTAGACATACACACGCTAATTACATCCCTTTTATTTGGTCCTACAATTAGTAATACAGTAGTCAATTTTGTAACAACTGCTATATTAAAAAGATACTAATGACCAGTTGCTGTTAGTTCCTTTTATTTTAATGGTGGTGGTAGAGTGTGTGTGTGTGTATTTCCTTTCTTTTGGATTTGTGGATGTGGAGTTATTCATTTCCTGTGTTTTCCTGGGTGTAGTTAGCCTCCTGGAGTTGGAGTTTTCCTTCTAGTACCTTCTGTAGGGCTGGATTTATGGCTAGGTACTCATTAAAACTTGGTTTTATCATGGAAGATCTTTTTTTCTCTGTCTATGGTGATGGAGAGTTTTTCTGGGTACAGTAGTCTAGGTTGGTATCTATGGTCTCTTAATGTTTGCATGATAGCTATCCAGGCCCTTCTGGATTTCATAGTCTCTATTGAGAAGTCAAGTGTAATTCTGATGGGTTTGCCTTTATATATGACTTGACCTTTTTCTCTTGCAGCTTTTAATATTCTTTCTTTGTTCTGTACATTTAATGTTTTGATTATTATGTGGTGGGAGGATTTTCTTTTCTGGTTGAATCTATTTGGAGTTCTGTAGCCTTCTTGTGTGTTAATGGGCATTTCTTTCTTTAGGTTGGGGAAGTTTTCTTCTATGATTTTGTTGAAAATGTTTTCTAGACCTTAGAGCTTGGAGTCTTCTCATTCTTCTATTCCTATTATTCTTAGATTTGGTCTTTTTATAGTGTCCCAGATTTCTTGGGTGTTTTGTGTCATGAACACTTTAGTTTTAACATTTTCTTTGATTGATGTATCAGTAACTTCAATCATATTTTCCACATTTGAGATTCTCTCTTCCATCTCTTGTATCCAGTTGGTGTTTAGGTCCAGATAGATATTTTAAGTTGGTAGAGATGAGAGATGATAGATATTGATTTACATTCAGAATTTTAGATGCACCAAGATAGGAAAGATGTTTTCTTCAAGGATGCCAAATACAAATATCCAAAACACTAAGAATGTAACATTTATATAATTCCTGATTGTTTCATGGTTCTTCTTACTGTAGGTAGTTTATTGTATATATGTGTGCTAACATAAATGTATATATAAAATTAAAAATATAATAAAAAAGTCATGAGAAATAAAAAAAAAGATAAATTGGGTAGGGGATGTAGCTCAGTGGTAGAGGCCTGGCCCATATGTAGGAAGCCCTGGCTTTGGTCCTCAGCACTAAATTGGGTGGCCCATACCTGTAATGCTAGCACTCAGGAAGTAGAAGCAGGAAAACCAGGAGTTAAAGATCATCTTCAGCTACATAGTAAGTTCCAGGCCAGCCTGAACTATATGAGACCCTACATCCAAAAAAAAAAAAGTGTTGAGATTTGTAGGTTTTTTCCCTGACTTTATCTCATTCAGCAAAGTTGTGAAAAATCCCTACAGAGTCTTGGATTTCCAAATGATAAGGTGAGGAAATATGTTGCTGAGAAGTCTTTGCCAAGGTTCATGGCTCTTACATGGTATGAACAAGTTACCCTGGCATTCCTCTGCGCTGTGCACTAATGATGCTGGTGGCTCATTCACCTCCTGACTGTGGGCTCCTACTTAACAGGAAGCATGGTCTTTCTAGACTAAGACACATACTCTCTAACACTGTTTGGTTTTGTGAAGGTATTCTATGAAGTACATCCCAATTGTGTGATGACTTCTCTTCCAAATAATTGCTAGCTTCACTATGACCCTATTCCAACAAAGAAGAACTGCCACCTCTGGTGTGTTTTGAAACTTCATATATTTTTTCCTCTTTTTGGTATGTGCTTTTAAATAGAATCTTAGAGTTCACAATTTAGTGTTTTTATTTTTGAGGTGGAATAACTAATTTTTTGATCAGTGGAGTGAGTGACCAAGGTCCTTACTAGATATTCAAGGGCATCGACCTTTGTGTACATTGGGCATAACGCTACTCATAGGTTCATGCCTTAGTGCCCTTTAGGCTTATTATGATGATAGTAATCTCATCATACTCTCTTTAGTATTATGCATGTTTGAAATGGGACATGATGGTTTAGTCCTGTGGTCATTACTACTCAGGAGGCTGAGGGATTCACTTAAGCCTACAGCTTTGAGTCATACAGCAAGATGTTGGAGGCTGAGCCATTATATTAAGAATTAAACTTTGAGCGATTTGCCTGATTTATACACATGATGTATATATTTTTTACAATGTATTGGGGACCACCACTGGAATGTAATTGTTTTGAGGGGTTTACAGTTTCATGACTTGGAGTGATAAAGACTAGCTTGTCTAACTCTCATTTGGTAAAGATAAATAATTGAGGCTTCTGAGACTGCTTAATGCAAAACCATGTGTTTAGTTAAAGCAAAATAAGGCTAGAACCTATATAGCCTGTCTCTATAGTTACAAAATTGCCAATGATCATAATTATATACTTTTCTTTTTTATAAAACCAGCCGGTTTAGCTTTTGAATGTTAATTATTTTAATATCCCGTTTCCTACCAAAACATTTAGGTCAAACCAACTAATCATGATGATAAATGAGCAATTACTCTTCCTGCCTCCAGATGTATTTGTGATAATCATATGGTTGAAAAGCAAGACTGATAGTGTGTACTTCACTGATGTAAAATTGTGAACTTTACCCCATCATATTAATTAATTTTCCATTACTACATCAAAATACCTGAAACAATATCATTTTAGAGAGGAAAGATTTATTTTGGCTCACAGTTTTGGAGATCAAGATCCACTACAAGATTAAGTAGCCCCATCGCTTTGGGACTCTCGTGCTGGTGGAGGTGAATACAGTCACGCCAACCGCAAGAAGCAAAGAGAAGTGGGACTGACTAGGGTCCTACAATGGCACCCGAGGACACGCCCTCATGACGTACAAACCTTCCGAGCTTTGCGTTCTATGAGATCGCCATATTTCCCAGGGATGAACCTTAAACACAGGGCCATTTGGGGGCCAGTCAACCTCAAGCCATGGAACTAGCAATTAGGACATATTACACATCCCTTAGAACACAGCCAATGCCTCTGTAGGAATTTGTGCATCTGACACAGGGTTTTGTTTTGTTTGCTTTTTCCTATATGGCCCAGCCAAGCTAGCCTTAAACTATGATTCTCCTGCCTCAGCCTGGTTTGAGATTCTTGACCTTTACCTTAATTCACCCATACCTAGTATCTTTTTCAATTTGCAAAATATAGCAAATATTTCCTAAATATATATATATATATTTACATTTTATTTACGTGTGTGTGTGTGTGTGTGTGTGTGCTTGTGTGTGTGCGCGCGCGCGCGCACGCGCACGCACCCATGGGTGCACTCAAGAGCATATATCACAGCATTCATGTAGAGGTTAGGGGACAACTTTCAGCGGTCAGTTTTCTCTTCCCACCAAATAGATCCTGGGGACTGAGCTCTGGTTCTCAGCCTTGGAGGCAAGTATCTTGATCTGTTGACCCATTTCTCCAGCCCTCTGGACACTTACTGAATGCATATTAGACTAGCCAGTCCCATCTCATTCACTGTGCACCTTTAAAGAGTACCAGAAGCAGAACAGAGGAAAAGATCAAGGCAGAACAAGATAATGAGACACAGAGCAAAGCGACCAAATCTTTAACTTCTAGTAGTTTTTAACTCCACCTTTTAGCAGGGCTGTGCAAAATGACATGTTTCTTTAAAGTTCCCGTTCACTCTGTTTGCCACTTGAGCTGGTTACTATTGTCTGGAGTTTATCTAACACCTCTCCTCTGGAAAGCTTCACCGAGTTTCTGATTTGTTTCTTCCTGCCCGTGTGATCTTGGTTTATAAAAGGCAGCTATGGGAGGCAAGTGAGCACTTTCCCTCCTTCACAGCACATATGGAAAAGCCTCAGTGTTTGAGATCCAGTCTAACCTTGGAGCTCCAACTCTGACACTGCACTGCTTGCTGGTTCCTGACCTCTCAGGACCTTGGCCTTTGGGGAGATTGTAATGACAATTTTGCTCGTGAGAAGTCTCCCCAGAAAGTGCAAGGACCAGAGCACTTCCAGATGCTCATCCAAGATCCTTACAGACTCAGTGTCTCTCCGGCTTGTGCGGAGCAGATCCCCCTGTGTAGGTGCTGGGCTGGCTCTTTCCACTGTTAGGAACTAGGCCACAGTCTGACAGAACTGCCAATGAGTTCCTTCCCTGTTACACTCCAGATGGCCATGGGGTTGCAGGCAGCAAGCTGGCTTGTGTCCCCTCAAGCCCTGCCAAGCCATAGACTGTGAATGCGGAGGATGAAAGCTGCTCACTTCCTTCCCTGTGGTGCATCGGTGAGATATTTATACCACAGATTTGTAACGTTAACCTAGTCTTCGTTATGCTGGGGGATGCTGGCTTTTATTCTGTGAGTACAACCTTTGAGAATAGCAATTAGTAAATATCACTTATAAAATTTAACTTTTGACTTGGGAAGATATGGGCTACCGAATGTCATGCTTTGCTCATTTAATTTAAAAGAAGATAGTATATTAATGAATATATTGCATTTATTACATATAATCTATATTTCCAGGGGGATGATCTTTTAAAATTTATAAAAGTGTAAATCCTTAATCATAGCTATGAAAATAAATTTAAGGATCTATACTCAGAAAAGTAATGCTATTTGTATGCTTCACACTCTACAGGCAACTTTCTTCCTGGAAAACTATCTTCAGAGTTTTAATGAGAAATTGGCTTTAAGTGGCTCAGTTGTTGATACTCAAAACTCAAGCATATTAGTGGAAACACCTCCTGAGCCTAAGTAGCCACTAAAGAGTCAGAATGCAGTTCTTCTCTGCAAAGCCACTTTATAATCGGCCGCTTGCTAATGTGAGCCTTTAGATGTTTGATAAATATAACTATTTCCTCTTACCCAAAATAGCTCCTGATGTAGGTCAGATTATTGGTGCAGAACGTAGCTATACGTCTCAGTGTCAAGGATAACCAGGACCCTGTAGAACCACTTTGCTGTCCTCTATGACTTAAAAGGGGGAAAGGGATTCATTTCCCCTCTTAAAAGAAGAAATAAACACTTATTCTAACTCAAATTTCCTAAGATCCAATCAATAATATAATATAATATAATAATATAATCCAATAAAATAAATATATCCAATTAAAATAATAAAAAGTGATAAATCTGCCCCCGACAACTAGATAGAGAGGTAGAGAATAGATACATAGACAGGTGAATATATTTTGTTGAATAGTGCCTCTAATGTTTATGCATAAAAATTAATTTATTAATTAATAAAAAAGAAAGATGTTAAAAATTTATTTATGGTATGAATGCTGCTTTATAATCTAGGACATTTGTAGAAAGCAGTACATAGACACAGCTTCATGCATCATCAATAAATATAAATCTATTCTGTCATTGAGTAACTGAATATTGGGTAAGATTCCATCTTACAAATGTAATGCCTTTGTTTTGATATCAACTATATATAACAAATAAATCTGGCCATTTTTACTATATTTTCTTTCTGATTTGAATTTTCCCTTAAGAAATACATTTTTATACTTTTTGAGAATTAGTTTTATAATCATGTAAACAACTGAGAGTCCAAGATCATGGTACCCTGACCATGGTAATGTTTGTGACTTAAACAGTCACAGTAAATTGGATCATTTTTCCATTATTGTGGACTGTTTTCCAGTCAAGTCCCCAACTCTTTTCCTCAAGTGCCCAAACTACTAAACCCAGAAGCACAGAACCTCCTGGCTTCAGTGCCCAACCTCAGGGAAGGGCCGAAGGGAAACCCTGCCAGGATCCAATACTTCCCTTTCTTTTCCTCAGAATGAGTCCTCTGTGTCCGAGGGCAGGACCCGCCAGCACCTCATTTAAAACACACAAATAGAGTTCAGCAGGATATTATTGCACCATAAAGCTGAATTTAGTCATTATGCAAAACACAGCATCCAGATCAAGATACAATGGTAAAAAATGCCCTCAACTACCATGTGCTAAGCAGGCAAGTAGGGTAAATGGCTTTAATTTTTCTGGCCCCTTGAGGCACAAGGCCATCCCCACATCCAACCACTTCAGCTCTCATCTTTTCTGTGAATGGAAATAAGAAGTTGTATGATGTCTTGAATAGACAGGGGAGAGATGCTGACAGCCACCTTCTTCCTTCTGGCAAGCATATCATAGCTTTTAAAGGTATATTTATTTTTATTTTATGCATATGAGGGTTTTGGATGCATTTCTGTAAGGGTACCCATGGAGAACTGGACAGTCGTGGGTACTGAGAACCAAACCTGGGTCCTCTGCAAGAGCAGTAAAGTGCTTCTAGTGGCTGAGCCATCTCTCCAGCCCCACATGTAATCATTTTTATTGGCAGACTCCTTCTTTTAGCCTGAAGTCCACAGATGCTTCAGCCCCATTTGAACTTGTACCCAAGTAAGGTTGCCATGGGAACCATTGCTAAATGTGATGCTTCTGAAGCTGCTGGTGATGACTCGCTACCCTTTCTGAGGGCTCGAGGCATTCCTTGTGCCTTCAGCTTGAATTTCATTATTTTCTCCTTCGCTGTGCCATGGGACCACCTGGACTCTCCATCCTTTGAGAAAAGTAAGGTGTCGACGTTCTTATGCTACTTCCAGCCTCCTTCACCTCCTATGGACTGCCACAAATTGTACTGTTTGTTTCCCTTTTCCCTATTAGGTATCTCAACACCATTTCTCATTGATGGCCCCAGCCTCTGTTCCCTTTCCTCGGGTACTTAAAACATACTTATTATTCCATACTTCAGGTTGAAATCTGGATGGGTGAGCTTCAGTTTCTTACTGAAATTGGGATTCTATCCAAGTAGGTCATTTTCTGCTCATAGTCCTGACACCTGTCACCATCACCCATTACCCCTCTCTTGAAATAGGCACCAGCTGCTCATCTCCCTCAACATTTTAAGCATGTAACTCCCTGTTGAATTGCTATCAAGGTTCCTGCTTTTGACAGGAATGCCTGCACCTGTCTCTGAGTGCATCATTAGCATATACCGTGTCCTCACTTGACTGAGCAAGGCTCCCCCACTTCAGATAATGGCAGAACAACAATGTCATTCTCGTTTCCACACACCTGGGCTGTCATCTTAGATTTGGAGGGTCACTGGTCTTCCCAAATTAGCCAGCTTTAAGCCTACAGCAAGAAGGGTAGATGCTCAGGGGTGAATGGCCATCCGGAAATGAGCTCTGCTGCATCTTTGGAGGTTCCTTGTCTCTTAATGTTATGTAAGGACCCTTTCTTTTTTTCCTACTTTAATTTTTTTTATCTTACTTATTATTTAATTTTGTATCTTATATATATATGTGTGTGTGTGTGTATGTATGTATGTATGTATGAATGTATGTGTGTATGTATTCTTCTCTCTTTCTTTTCTTTCAACCCTACAGGTCCTCAGTGTCTATATTATGGCTTGCAGTTTAGTGTTTTGATGGAATTCCTGAGTGTGCAAATGAGCAGCCCTTTGTTTCTTGTGCCTTCTCTTGTACTCTTTTCCTTCTGTTTATTTCATCCAACTCTGATCTGTTACTTTGTGTTTGCCCCACTATATTTTATTTTATTATTCCCCATAGAAGCCTGTTTGTTTGCTTTCTAATGAGAGACAGGAAGGGGGTGAAGGGGAGGGGAGAAGGAGCTGGGAGGAGTAAAGGCAAGGGAAACCATAATTAGAATGTATTATGTGAGGGAAAAATTATTTTCAGTAAAAGGGAAAAATATGTGGGAAGATTATAGCATGAGTTTCACTAAGAAGAGATGAAGGGTGGGTAGAAAGATGTTTCAGTGGTTAAGAGCACTGGCTGGTCTTCCAGAGAACCTGGGTTCAACTCCTAGCACAGGTGGTTCACAGCCATCTGTAACTTCAGCCATAGCTGGGCTGGGCACTAGGCATGCAAGTGGTACACAGTCATATATTCAGGCGAAGCACACATACACATAAAAATAAGTAAATATAAAAAAGAAGATGGAATCAATTTGTTCTTTTAGTTCCTTAGTGATATTTTTACTGTAGCTGGATTTAAGCGAGAGCTTTTAATCTCACCACGCATAGATTTTTTTATTTTGAATCTCTGGAACTTTCCAGGGTCCTCTTTTCCTCTACGAAATGAAGATCCACCAAGAGAAAGATATTTCTGCGGCCACCCCAGCTATTTTAATTCATTCCCATTTACTCATCTCTGTGAGCCTCAGAGACAATGTAGAGAGCCCGGATCAGCATCAGGAAGAAGAGGGAACATGAACATAGAAGCTGGATCTGACAATTGGCTGGCATTCTTCACAGCAGTTCTCATCAACCTGTGGGTCGCCACTCCTGCGGGGAAGGAGTCAAACAACCCTGTCACAGGGGTCACCTAAGACCATCAGAAACCACAGATGTTTGCATTACAATTCATAACAGCAGCAAACTACAGTTATGAACAGTTTTATGGCTGGGGGCTAGCGCAACATGAGGACTATTATTAAAGGTTTGCAGCATTAGGAAGGTTGGGGACCACTGCAGAGACACAGGGCAGATTTTCATCAGAGATTACTTCTGTTTTGCATATTGTCAGCAAACATTTCTGCTATAGACATGAAGAGTTACCATACCTACTAGCCAGACAGGATCACTTTTGATATTCTGCTTTAAACTCTCTCTGCACTGTAAAAGAGGAGACATGTTTGTTTCTCAAGATGAGACAGCCTTGGCTGTCCTGGATTCACTTTGTAGACCAGGCTGGCCTCGAACTCACAGAGATCCTCCCCACTCTGCCTCCCTGAGTGCTGGGATTACAGACGTGCACTACTGCACCTGGCTTGGTTTTATGTACTTGTCTATAAGAAGTGTTTACAAACATAATCATCACCATTTACAACCAACCAGAACTAGAACACATATTTTCATGGTGCATTTTTAGACTCCTTATGTCTAGAGGAAAATAATGCAAATGGAAAATTTGGGGCTGATTCCTTCCTGCCTGGGCAGTGTCTGTCTGTTCCTCATGGCCTTGTAGTCTGGTGTCCTGTCTTGTTACTTCTCCACTGGCTTTTTTTCACATCCAAACTATTCTCTGCCCATCAAACTGTTAATCTTTCTTACTATATGTAAAGTTTTAGGACCCTCTTAGTGCAAAGGACAGTTAGCAAAATACTCATTCTTGGCTAGTGTTATTGGTGTGGCTGGCTTTTTGCTAGCACCAAAGGGGAAAGTGCACAGCAATTAGTGAGTTGCCACAAGCCTCACATAATTTTTGCTTCAACCTGCACAGTTGCCTTCAGTCATTTGTCTGCTGTTCCACTTACCAGACACCAGTCCATGAATTTAATACTTATGTGTCAACTTGAAGCCCCTTTGCTGGCACTGTGATATAATTTTTTATTAAAATGTTGTTTTTTAAAAAGCTTAGTTTAACGTGAAGCATTGACATCCATAGACAGTAGAAGACGCAATAATGTTTACCTATAGCCTAGAATAAACTCAACTCAAATGGACCCATCTAATGGACTCTCATTCTTATCACTGAAAGGTGACAGACTTTAGTTATGTGGGGCTGTGGAGATGATTCAGTTTGTAAAACATTGATTGTACAAATGTGGGAACCAGGGCTCAGATCTCCAGCATCCATATAAAAAGCCAAGTGTAGTGGTCCATGCCTGCAACCCCATGGCTAGCAAAGTTGATACAGGTGGAGCCCTGGAGTGTGCTGAGAAGCCAGTTTTCTTGAATTGGAAAGCTACAGGTTCAGTGTCATAAGTTGAGGTAGATGGTGATTGAGGATGACTGAAATGACCTCTGACCTTCACAGACTCCTGTGTTTGTGCACACACACACACACACACACACACACACACACACACACACGAACAAAGAGGGAGATGCACATATAGAAGAAATTTAACTTGATAAATGATCAGTTTTGTACTTAGTGGTTTATAGATTCCTGCTGAGAAAATTGAGCAAGTCTCATATAGCTTTCTGCAATTTACTCATTTGTATTTATAAAATTACCAATCTGTCTGGCTGTGATGGCCAGTTTTAATTGTCAGCCCAAGTGCAAGCCAGAATTACCTGAGAGTCTCAATGAGAGATTGTTTGTGTGTGCCACCTGTGGGCTTTCCTGATGGAGATTGTATTAAGCAAATGGATATGGGAAAACCCATCCCACTGTGGGTGTCCCATTCCCTACTCAGGGGCTCCTGAATTGCCTAAGAGTGTAGAAGTCAAGCTGAACACAAAAAAAAGCAAGCCTGTATGTATTCTTTTCTCCCCTTTGACTGTGACTATGTTGGGACCAGCTGCTTGAAGTCCCTGCCTTGGTTTCCCCCACAATGATGCACTCTAACCTGGGATTGTGAACTGAAATAAACCCCTTTCTCCTATAGTTGCTTTCTGTCAGAGTGTTTTATCACAGCAACAGAAATGAAACTGAAACACTGGCATGGGAGATAAAACATATTCAGAGCACAAAGTCCCAGAGTCATGATTGTTTGCCACAGTTCCTTAGGGAATGGAAGACATTTTTAGTTCTTTGATCTGATGATATTAGGGAGGCTGGATTACTCAGCTTGTCCAGTGAGGGAAGTGGCAGGGGAGGGGGAGGTCTAGAAAGCCCTGTGCGTGGGTGATAACCCAATGCCATCAGATAAGCAGGTCCAAACAGTACTCCACAAAAACGTTGCTCCTGTGTTCTGAGAGCATCTGAAAGCTGCCTGTGACCATGTTTTCCTTGGCACTCGGGGATAGCCATAATTAGCCAGAGAGTGGTGAAAATGTGAGGTGCTTGCAGGGCTTGCAATGAGTGCTTTTAAGACATGTAGCATGGTGGCTTTCCCCTCCCATGAGTTTTTATTATTGGGGTTATTTTTTAACCTAGTACATCTGCTTGGACTGTGTTGTTTACTTAGTTTCTATGAAGGGTGGATATTAAACCCAGATGTTCTCTCAGTTTTGTGATTTGACTATTGCAAAAGACTCAGAAGAGGGCCCTGACCTCTTACGAAAGAGAATGACCTCATTTGGATTTTCTGTTACTCTGCTTCTCTCTGTGACGTGGATACATAGCAGCAAGCCATGCGGAGATACAGCTTGCTGATAGGGAACACTGTCGGTTACGTTATAGATTCCTCTGGTTGCCGCATGTCCTCTCAGGTAGAGATCAGATACTGAATGCATATTCACAAGTCACTGATGCTAAACCTACCTGGTTTTCTTCCTGCAGAAGAAAAGATTTTAGAGGCTGTGAGAGTGGTCCTGGGCGATGAGTAACTGCTAATTTCATGTTGTCGCTTCCTTTTGTGCTCCACAAATGGAACATGCTTTAATTACTCTAGAAAACCAAGACTGGGTGCCCTGCTTACACCATGTTGTGTTGAACTCTCTGGAACTGAAACCATTTTTACCGCAAGAGATGTTGTAACTGGGTAGTGGTCATTCTGAGTTCCAGGAGGAATGCAGGAATGTTTCTGGTTAAATTACTTAAAGAACCATGTCAGTATTTTAGTATGCATATCCAGCTTCTGAGAGTGTGAATATCCTAAACTTGCCATTCCTTCAGCCTCAGGAAACCATCCATTCTCTTGGTTAAATGCAGCAAGAGGGCCAGTTAGCTGTCCCCATTTCACCAATGCTTTTCCCAATGTCTTCATCAATGTCTTCACCAATGCCTTCACCATTGCCTTCACCAATGCCTTCACCATTGCCTTAACCAATGCCTTCATCACTTCTGCAGCCAAATTAACTGGAGCTCATGAGTTAGTTTCTGGTCTCAGAAATAAGAAGAGTAATAAATCTGGGAAGAAGGCTCAGTCCATATAAAGTGTTTTCCTTACTAAGCTGAGTTCAGATCACTAGAACTCACAAAAGAAGGCAGGGGTGTGGCTTGTTACCCCAGAATTGGTGAGCTCAGGGGCAGAGGCACATGCATTACACTCACAGCTCCCTGGCTGGCCAACCCAGCTCCATAGGCGAAGCTACGGGCCAATAGGGAACCTTTTCGAGCAGAAGGTGTAATACATCTGAGGAAAGATGCCTGAGGTTTCTCCCTGACCCCCACACGCATGTATGCACACCTGAATACATACCTCCCCCACATAAATACACACACACACTCAAAAGGGAAAGGAAACACGAAAAAAGATCTACACAGATCCTGTTAATATAAAAAGCAAATGGTAACACCATTGTTGCTTTAAAGCGAGAAGGGAAGTTTTAAGGAGAGAAAAAGCTTTGACCTGACTGTATCACTATGTATCTGAGCTGTGCTTTGAGAGATTTAACCATATAACCATGTTTGTAATAACTATAACAAAAAGATAACATTCTTCACACAAGGCTTTTTGCTCGGGAGGAAACCCTTGATAGTTAGGGTAAATCCAGGTGGTCTTTGGAGTTTTTACCCCTGAACTAACTCAGAACACGGCACGTGCCTGGACCACTGAGTTCATCAATCAATTAAACAAATGTCTGTCCTACACTTGCTCAGATGCAAAGTGATGCTTTCATACTTGTGTCAGAGAGATTGTTTTTAGGAATTTTAATTACTAGATTATGTCTGTCTGTCTGTTTAATACACTAAAATTAACCTCCCATGTGTGCTTAATGGAAATACATCTTGATTTTAAACCTTGAGGGTCTGTTGGTTACTAAGATAGCCAGATCCTTTCATAACAATGCTATAAATACAAGATTCCATTTTATATTCAATTTAATAAAACTTTCATGTCATTAATATATCTGCATTTTGGGGGCAGGGAAGGTTGATGTTTCAAGACAGAGTTTCTCTATGTAGCCCCTGGCTGTCCTGGAACTCACTCTATAGACCAGGCTGGACTTGAACTCAGAGATCTGCCTGTCTCTGCCTCCTGAGTGCTGGATTAAAGGCATGCATCTGGTTTAAAATATCTGTATTTTAAAAAGAGAGTAAATGTTTTTATTTTGCCCACCAATCTGATGCTCACATTTTTTACACATATGGACTCACATTCCTGGTACAGGATGAGTTTTAGCTTACACCATTTTTAAGCCATCACAGAGCTCCAGTCTTCTGTGAAATAAGTTAAAGATCTACAGTAAATGAGAAAGTCTAAATGCCAGACTGCCCAATCCAATCTGAAGAGAGAAGAATATATTTTTCTTGCATTACATTAAATAATTGTTTTATGACTGTCAGAGCTACAGTGACACAAGTAAACTGCCCCACACAATCGTGATTTCTGAACCCTTTCCTTTTATTGTGCTTATAAATAACACTTATGTGACTAGATAGAATGTTTCATTCACTGAACATAATGGAAAGCCCAGAGATGAAAAGAATAGATGTGGACTCAGGAGAAAACCATAACCATAACCATTTTATTTGATTTTATTCTTAAGACATTTAAACTTCTAAAAAAATGAGATAAGAGTCTCCTGTTGCTTAGCTGGTCATGACCCTAAATTCCCTTTCTTCCAGCCTTTACTACCCTAGTAATGGGAAAATATGGACTACCACACTCCGTTTACAAGGTACCAGAGGAGCAAACTTAGCTGTTGTGTATGTCAGGCAACTACGCTACTAAACAAGCTTACTGCATAGTCCACAGAACATTAAACATTCTTTTTTTTTTTTTCGAGATAGGGTTTCTCTATGTAACCTTGGCTGTCCTGGACTGGCTTTGTAGACCAGGCTGGCTTGGAACTCACAGCAATCCACCTGCCTCTGCCAGCCTAGTGCTGGGATTAAAGGCATGTACCACCATGCCTGGCACCTCGTAAACACTCTCAAAGTTAAAAGAAACAAATAAAACCCATCATGTGAAATTAGCCTTTGGGTAGATACCAGTCATTACCCTCTTCAAAAGAAGTTCCATACAGGGAACACAGATCCGAGAGGGCCACTGTTTCAGGATCATCCTTTGGGACAAGCATACTGTTGGAAGATAAAGCCAAGCATTAGAGAAGACGTGTGCTGGATCAGCCTCAGTTCTCAGCTCTGTTCCACTGATGGTTCTCACTAGGGAAGGCAGCTCAAAGTTTCAAGTCATTACTATGTATAAGTAAACGGAAAGCCAGCATTTCCAATTAATTAGGATGTAGGCATTTGAAGCATAAAAAAAGAATATTAGTGTTGGGTAGAAATCATATCCCCACCAACCACATCTTTCTGAGGCACTACAAGTTGAATTGTAATGCCTTGTCAGGACCTGACCTCTGCATAGCTGCCCTTGGCACCTTCTGTGGTTCACAGAGCTACCACCACGATGGGCAGATACAGCACCAACTGCAGTTTCCTGCAACAACTCTGTTGACAGACTTCTGTTCGTGTGTTTCCAAATCTGGGAAAGAATATATAGATTCTGGCAAGGCAGTTTGGAATAGTTAGTAGCAGTATTTTGTGGGCATTATAATAAAAAAAAGCACAGATTGTTCATTTAGTTACTCATTAAACCGTTCCAGCACTACTTGCGATGAGGATTGTCCTCAGAGAGAGTACTGTTTGAAGGTAATGCTCTGTCCAAGGCTTGATGGGGAGGTCGTAGCCTTGGCTTAATGGGGACACACTCCAGGGCTCGTGATGAGCATGGGCAAATCCCCACACAAGTTTACCCAGTACACCCGGAGCTGGATGAGGAAGGCTTTGGAACCAAGGGTTGAGGTTTAGAATACTCACTTTGAGATGCTGTGAGTCTTCCTGGGAGGTGTTTGGAAATCAGTTTTATGGAGCAGGCTGGGGCTTGGCAACTTTGAAGTTGACAATATAGTGGCTGAGCAGCTAATCGACGGCATTGATATGGATGGAATCCATCGAAGGAAGAGTGTGAGTGGAGAAGGGAGCGGTCTTGCTCACATCTCACTTGTCCGTCCTTCTAGTGGTGTACACATTTCCTTCTCTGAGATTCTCACGATAATCGTGAAGCACCATGGGACAGAGATGCCATGGTTACATAAAGCATACCCTTGGCCTATAGTCATGGCTGAAAGATAAGCAAATAACACCATAGTCACTAGGTGTATGATAACAGTAATGGTGCTGTTCACAGGTCTTCTTGAGTCTTGTTTGTAATTCCATCCACTGCTCCCTCCTGCACTCTTAGCTGCACATGATCTTCAAAGGGGATGCTGGAGTACAGAAGAGGTACAAGATCAAGTGAGGATGGGACTTGGGTGATGCAGTTTTCATGAGTCACCACCCAGGCTGAGGTGAGATCGCTCCCTGATGCAGCTGCTTTGGACTTTTCAATGCCCTTGCAAGCAATGTCTCAGCTGTGCTCCTGCATAGAGCCCCTTACACACTCTCCTGTAACCCAGACATACTCATTAATTCATCAAGGTGTACTTGGATGGGATCCTTCTTTTGATCTGTCAATATACTTGTTGGGATGAAAAGGCTTTCATTCCTGTATCTCTATGAAAAGTAATGTAGCACTCTCAATGTAAGCAGCTCAGCACAAGACTGC
This sequence comes from Acomys percivali, assembly GCA_907169655.1. NCBI lineage: Eukaryota > Metazoa > Chordata > Mammalia > Rodentia > Muridae > Acomys > Acomys percivali. The sequence goes on along the minus strand of OU015750.1, from coordinate 105,105,652 downwards.
AGCAGAGCTTCTATAGGAGAGAGTAGAGAGAGAGCAAGTGGAGAGGGCCAGCTGGCCAGCATCCAGAGAAATGGAGTTTTGAGGGTGGGAATGGAGCTAGCAAGGCCCCCGAGTGGAAAAGTCCTATAACGTGAGAAGAGATTCACTCTTTTAATGTTGGAAGGTGGAGATGTGATGCCCACAGGAGTGTTTCCACTGAAACTGTAAGAACAGAAATCTAAAGGGGACAAGAGGGACCAAGGAGTTAAGAAGTCGGTGTCTATGTATTGGGAATTCATTGGAAGAATGTTCATGGTAGAGCTGAGGGAAAGTGACGGTCCCTCCAGGAAGACAGGGCACTGGAGTGGGGGCGGGTGTTAATTCTAATGGACAGTTGAAAGATGCTTTACGACAAAATTTCTTCAAGATCCTACAAGCTAGATAGCCTATCGCATTTACAGTAAGTCAAGTCTTTTATAGCATCAAGCACAAAAATGTTCTCTAGGATTTCATGCATCTATTTAGGTACCACATTTAAGATGACTTTAAATGCATAGGGTCCAACCTTTTTTCAGACCACCCATCCTAGCCATCTCTGGATAGATGGAGGATCAAAAGGAGTTTCTTCACATGTCTCCAACAGAGGCCGTTCTCTTTGTTGCTTCGTGCCCGTGCCTTATTTTTATCCCATTGGGTTACTCAAACTCTGTCAGACCTGTTCATGACCACATCTGGGATCCTCAGCACTTCGCTTTAACCAACATGCACTCTCTCCTGTCTGTCATCTATTCTTTGCATGAAAGGCTTCCAACTCTATACAGAAATATAATGGTAAAATATCACTTCTGGTAGATTACATTCCGATAAAATGGAACACACAGTAGATTTCCTAGAACTTATGCCTCAGGTAATGATTCTTTACTTCACTTCAGCTTCTCCAGAATCCAACTAAATAGAAATTGAAAAAAATGGATGGTGTGTGTGTGTGTGTGTGTGTGTGTGTGTGTGTGTGTGTGTATGAATAGTTTCCTAACCTGAAACACCAGGGGGAGGGAAGTTAATGTGGAGATAGGTTGGATATACCTGAAAATACCAAATACACAGCTAATAATACAGTTGTCCTTCGATATCTATAGACAATTGATTCTAGCACCTCCCCCTGCAATACCTTAACTTGCAGATTCCCAAGTCAAAATATAACACATAATATGCAAAATCACATAATATCTGCACATAAACTATGCAGGTCTTTCTATATCCTTTAAATTACCCTCAGATCACTTTGAGGATCCATTGAAGTGCCAATGCTGTTCGAATAGTGGTTATGTTACATTGCTCAGGGAATAATGACAAGAGCAGACAATGCTGTGTCCCTCACAGGTGCAATCCCATGCACATGATAAGTATCAGCAATGACACACTATCGATCAATGACTGATTGAATCTATGCATATGAAACCCACAGAACCAAAGTGCTGTCTATGTAAGAGAGACATTGTCAAATCCGCTGGCTTCTAGATTCTCCATGAGGCAGTGACAAGGACATTACGCTCTGCTTCTGTAGGTGAAGAGTAGGGAAGGAAGGATGGAAGTGAGTCAACTTGGGAGCATCTTTGAAACCAGCATGCTTTTCTCTCCATAATGCTTTATCAGGGCTGTACAAGGAGGAAACCAGGCATGTGTTTCCAAAGAGCTTATCTGCAAAGTCTCATAGGGCCCCTCCCTCTCACTTCCCCCTATGCCTCCCCTGTCTCCTCCCCGCTCCCCTCCCTACTTGCTCCTTCTCTCCCTTCCTCTTCTCTTCCTTGTCCCCTTTCACTCTTCCCCTCCCCTCGTCCCCCCACCCCAAGCCAGTGCTATTTGTAGTGTAGGGCCAACTTGGCCCTCTAAAATCATGTGTCTCCACTTCTCCAAGTGTAATCTGGGCCTCACAGGACAGTCTGGTAATAATGACTAGTCAAGTTTCTCCTTAGCTGTCTGGCTCCTGGCTGTTCAAGTAAACAGCAAAGAATTCAGACTAAAGCACACATAGGCTCATTCTCATACTTCTGGGTGATGCTATTTCACCAGTCTTTGCCTATTTCACACATCAAATGCTGTTACTGCCTGAATGTTTTCTCTTACCCAGTTTAGACACAAGGCAGAGCTCCATGACGGCTTTTTTATTCCCACTGACTCAACACTGCAGGTCTTTAAAAGGCTCTGTGGCTTTGGGGTTTGCTGTTCAAGTTCGTTTACTTCCAGCTGTCTACTACTCAGTCTGATTTGAGCCATCTGGATCTGAGTTGTGGGGGAGACGCTGAAGAGGAGTTTTAATGCTGGTGAGACTATCATGCTATAGGTTCTTCAGAGAGGGGAAGACCAAGGGTGAAACATCTTCAAAGCTCACTACCACCTGTGTCCAGGACAGGTGACCCAAACTACACCTTTGCCGCTGTTCCTAGAACACCTGCTCTTTCCTGTCCACTAAAAGGCAGAGGCAGGTGGATTGCTGTGAGTTCGAGGCCATCCTGGTTTACAAAGTGAGTCCAGGACAGCCAGCCAAGGCTAACAGAGAGACCATGTCTCAAAAAATCAAAATTAAAAAAAAAAAAAAGAATCCAAGAAGAGGGAGTACCAACTAAGTCCCCAGACTATCTCAAAGTCACAGTGCAGTGTGCTTGACTTCCACATCTCCACATAGGAGCCTCCTCCATACAACAGTCTATCCCACAAACCATCCCTGTGTTGGCTAGGCACAACCCTGGATTCTCAAATAATCTAGAACAACAGGAAACAGAATCATATCCACTGGCATCTCCTAAGCCTTAGCTTAGCACCATCTAGACCACTAGTTCGCAACCTTCCTAACGCTGCACTGTGACCCATTAATATAGTTCTTCATGCTGTGGTGACACCGCCCGTGCCCAACCATAAACTGTACCGTGGCTACGGCATAACTGTAATTTTGCTACTGTTATGGACCATCATGTAAAATCTGACATAGAGGATATCTGAAATGCAAGCCCTGTCAAAGTGCCCGACCCACAGGTTGAGAACTGCTGTTCTAGGCTGTTGCCACAGCTTGCAAGAGGATGTGGGGGAGGGAAAGCAAAGGAGGCATTAAACAAGAGGAACTTGCCACACAGATTCCTTCCCTCTCTGTTCTGCTCTGCCAGCGTGGCTCACCCATGAAAAGCAACCTCTCCTGTTAGCTCCCCTGTAATTGTGTATCCCCCGCTTCCCTGCTAGTCATTATTTTGTGTGACTGAATGGACCTTTTTTTTTTTCAGTCCTGGTCTAGTTAATTTTTTTTTTTTTCAGGGACATTAGACACAGTAAAAATTTGAAACAACCTAAATATCTAAAAGTAGGAGGTTGATGGATAAGTAAAGAACCCCAAGGGAGGGAAGATCCATCTTTAGAGTAATAGAGTGGCTGTGCCAGGAACGGCCGGTGAAGAGCAGCGTCTTTATTCTTCCCTGAGTCTTATAAAAATAAGCAGTAAACAGAATGGGAAACTGTCAGCACACTTGAAAATGGCCACAATCTGACTCCAAAGGATATGCCAAAACACAGTGACATTGGAGCAAACCAAGGGCAGAATCCAGAGCACCGAGAAGGGGGACACGGACCACAGTGGCGGTGACAGCAAGCATGGCGGTCCTCAGTGCTCCTTTCCAAAGATTCCTGTGAGAAAGCCACTGTAGCTGTAGAGAGCCTCCAACAGGACTTTCCCCCTAGGCATGAGCATCAACCAGTGAGATGTGAAGATGGCTGATAATTTTTATTCCTTTTGGTGTGGTATAAATAGAATGCAGAAAACATAATAATAATAAAATATGTTATAATAGTAGTAGTAGTAGTAATAATAATAATAATAGAAACACCTACATGAAATTTGTTCTAGGAAAGTAAAGCTATTTCAATGTAATAAGTTTTATTAATATGACTTAGTAATTAATCAAAAGAGAATATAATACACCTGTCCAAGTATAAAACTAATCATATGGAATTTATACTTGATATGTATTTATATTTTGAGATAGTGGTAAGTAGCACTTACATAATATTCATATGTAAGTGAAAGAGTTTGATCCCCAGTAGCACTAAATAATCATAACCACCGTCATAATAATGACATTAAAAGAATAACTGTTAACACTGCTAAGAAAATTTGACCAGATGGTAGGTTTCAAATGTGGAAAAATGATCCAAAGAAACATTTGAACGTATGTTCGAGAAAGATGTAAGATGACAATTAAATTGAAAGACATATTTTGCTCTTGGGCAGGAAATTCACTGGGACTATGCCATATTTCCTTGAACTAAGCTGAGATTATTAGTCAAGAGACAGATTTCTTAGAATTTAGAATTCTGTCAATTGTCTTCGTTTGGCAGAATAAGTGTTATGTAACATTCAGGGACAAAGGGCTGCAGGGGAAGCAGATCCACCAAGAACTGAGATGTATCTGACGGCCCCAGAATTCAAAGCCATTCCTGGGCTCAAGTATGTAGTCCAAAACAGGCTCCACCTTGGAAGAGATTGATCTGGAGTCATGAGGAAGAACATGTCTTCAGATCTCACTGATGTGTTCAGGCGTGCTCAGACACACACAGGGACATTTAAGTGGAACAAAGTTACATACATAATACATCCGTACACAAATATGTATACACATATACATGTGCATGTATATGCATTCATATACGTATATATAAATATATGTACACATACATATATATTTGTGTGTATACATATACATACATATTTTGTGTGTATGAGTGTATATATTTTAAACTGACATTTTACAGGCAAAAATTACCACTTGATTATTTAATGCATTTTAATCTTACATTTTAAAAGGTGACCTGCAGGGTCTGGAGAGGTGACCCACACACTGCTCTGCCAGAGAACAGAAATTCAGTTCCCAACGTTTACAGCTGTTGGCTTCAATCAGCCTCTGTCTCCAGCTGTAAGGAATTTGGTGACCTTTTCTGGTCTCCACAGGGGGATTTGCTGACCTCTTCTGGCCTCCACAGGTACTGCACTGACATGTACATACCTACCCACAGACATTCATAGGTACATATAATTAAAATATATTTTTAAAAGGAAACAAACCATAGAATTGTTGTAAGAAAGTATTGAAGCAAGGTTTGTCCTTTATAGACTAGTAGTATGCCTTCCTTTCCTCATTTGATAAAAGTCCAGAACACAGAAGAAATTGATTTGTACATTTGAATATATAAATACGCTGGCAAATGTTCACACTCATATGTAAAAAGTTAACCCTGTTTATGCAGAGAACACAAGTGATGTCATTAGAGATTAGGGAGGTGAATGGAGGGGGCAGAGGCAGGTTGGATGCTGAGCACTAAAGTGTAGGTACATAGGAAAATTAGCTCTGATGTACAGAAGCATAGGATGACTAGTGTTCATGACACTTTACCGTTTGGTTTATAAAGAACAAGAGGGGAGGAAGAGTTTGATGCCTCCTGACATGATGAAATGAGAAATACTTAGATGTTAAAAGTGCTAAGGTCCCTGATTCGATCACCACACAGTGTAGACATGAACTGAATTACCACACACTGATAAATACGTGCAAATGATAGGTTCTATGAAATAGGTTAAATGGAAAGGAAATGTGTAGAATGCAGAGAACAAATAGGGTTAGGGGAACCTATTTATCAAGGGTAGGATAGAAAGGTTGAAATCAACTGATGTAGAGTGAGCAGTAAGCACTCCTCTCTAAATACCTTCTTCCACCCAGCAGGTAAGTCATTCTCTAGCCGGGGAGGCTCTACACAGTTGCTGAACCGGAGGCTGATACAGGGCATGCAAGGCAGGAGAGCTTCTAGAATCTGCCAATACAAATAGGACCTGTTTGCCAACCTCTGGAGGTGGGGAGTCACCTGCTTCTTTAAGGTTTCTGCATAGACTTTTTAAACAACATGTTAGACCCGTTAGGATGGATGATAAGTGCGTATGTCATATGATTCTCCTTACTCCCTAGAAGAACTTTAGGACCCTGGCAGGCATATAAGCATCCTCAGTAGCAAGGAAGTGGAGGCAGCGTGGTAATTTACTCAAGGTTACTCAGCTGGTAACGTTAGAGATGTCATGCAATGTCCACACTCTCAGAGGAAATAACTGTAGACTGGGGTGTGATTCAATAATGCGGAATGTGATGGTCCTAAATAGATGTCCTCTGAGACACTTTCTCCAGTGGGGGATCAGGACAGATACTGGGACTCTGGACAAAGCGCTGAGAGTCGTATAGAAGAGTTGGGGGATGGATGGATGGGGATGGTTCAGGAGCTCCACAAGGAGAGCATCAAGGTCAGCAGATCTGGACCCAGGGGCCCTACACAAACTGATGCACCCACCAAGAACATTGCAAGTAGAGGACTTAGCCAGAGCCCCTGTTCAGATGTAGCCTATGGACAGCTCATTCTCCACGTGTGGGATGGAGGGGGAGGGGACTGCCGTTGACACAAACTCTGGTGCCCATGATTTGACTACTGCCTCTTGGTAGGGCGGCCTTGCAGACACACAGAGGAAGGGGATACAGGCTATCCAGATGAGACCTGATATGCTGTCAGAAGGTGGGGGAGGAGGATCCCATCTGTCAGATGTCTAGGGGAGGGGAATAGGGCAGAAGAGGGAGGGAAAACAGGAACAGGAAGATACGAGAGAGGGGATAACAATCAAGATGTAATGTGAATAAATTATAATAAATTTAAATGAGCATTCTACCGCAGCAAACTTCCTTAATTCTAGCACATGACCCTTGCTGCCAGGGTGGATAACAAGTCATTTCTTAATGAAAAGAGCTGTCTTAGAATCTGAGTAAAGATAAGTCCGAATATACAGTCATGTTTCCATTCGTGCAAAATAAATTTTCTATTACTAAGGACCACCTTGCTATAACTCGCTGTTAATAATTATGGAGTCCATATGATTTATAACCCTTCAGAAACAACATTAATAAAGTTTTATGGCACTTCATGACTTTTTCCATGATTATCAACAACAAATGCTGCATGTAACAACCTGGCGAAATATTTGAAATATTAAGCCTGGGTATGGGCACATGCCTGTAATCCCAACACTTGGAAGGCTGAGGCAGGAGGATCGGAAGTGTGAAGCTAGCCTGAAAGACTCAGGAAGACACTGTGTCCAAACCAAAACCAAGGAGACCAAATCCCACCAAGGAACTGATTTTAAGAGAACACCTTGAAATAAATACTGTGATTGAAACTTTCCCATAAAGCATTTAAAAACTACAAAATGTATTTTCACCGTACAAGTATGAGTACCAGCAGATGTTTAAAAGGCTGTGGTTTGAAGTGAGCCACAGTGATTGAATTGTAAAGATGAACAACTGATGTGACACAACTGAGCTCAAACAAAATATACATTCCGTGATGGGTGTTCTTTATAATTACATAAATTGTGAGCCATCACTTATTCCTTAAACTGAATATGGAAGATAGATATTTACATTTCAAAACCTTGTTGAAGCCGGGTGTTAATAGAAGGAGTTCCCAACTGGTGCTCTAACATGTTTTCTTCTGAGTTTCTAGGAACTGGGCACTTGGAGCTGGTCAGGAATTACTTACTTAATCAAGAAGCAAAGTGATAAGAATTAAAAAAAAAAAAAGAAAAAGAAAGAAATATCCTTGTTGCTAAATTTGAGCCAATAAAGTGTATTAAGTGCGGAGTTGTCGATAAATTTCATTGTATTATTGAAGTTTCACATTTCTTCAGTAGGCCTGTGAAATCAAAGGCCTTTTGAGGTGACTGCGAATATTAAATTACCATCATGTACTGAGATAGTAGAGTTTTAAGTGGACAACTTAGAAAGAAGAGGTGACCCTTGAAGATAGTAGTGATGACTCAGGGCTGAGCTTCCTTCTCAGTGCCTGCACCTGGCAGCTCATAAGTGCTAGTACCCCAGGGGATCTGGTACCCTCTTCTGGGCCCCACAGATATATCACACAGCAAACATACACAAGTCAAGTGAACAAAAGTCAAGTAAATCTTAAAAAGTTGTGTAGCTCGCCTCACTGCTGAAAGTGATACAGACAAGGATCTCAGAGCTGTATAAAATATCTGCAGAGGGGCCAAAGGGCATACTGCCTCTCCAAGTGGACACCTTAATATTGAAGTCAAAATATGGGACTTAATGAATATGGAAATCTGGATTGTGTGATTTCATTGGCACATCGTTTACAAAGCTAAGAAAGCAAAACACATATGCAAATAAACAATGTCCCAGCCTGTGGCAACAAGGGAATGTGAGATCAGTTTGGTGATCGTGATCATTGCTTCACTCCAAATCTTGTCTGGAAAAATTGTTGCATTGTTTAGGAACACATCTAATGATAGAAAATGTATTTGTGCCTTAAAATAGCTATGCAGCCTCTTTGGGGGACTGCTAATTATGACTCCCAAGAAAATCCTTCCTAGTGTGGAACCTTTGGTAGCAAGTTTATTCTTGGCAAGTAGCAAAATCGCTCCACTAGCCCCAGTGATTAAGACTTAGCACTCACTCTTTCCAACATTCAATTTAATTCTTTTGTTTGTTTGTTTGTTTGTTTTTCAAGATAGGGTTTCTCTGTGTAGCCTTGGCTGTCCTAGACCAGGCTGGGTTCAAACTCATAGTGATCCACCTGCCTCTGCCTCTGCCTCTGCCTCTGCCTCTGCCTCTGCCTCTGCCTCTGCCTCTGCCTCCAAGTGCTGGGATTAAAAGTGTGCACCACCATGCCTTGCTTTCAATTTAATTCTTTAAAAATGCGCAAAAGTCTCCTCCTAAATATGGAACATTTTAATCACCTGACAGTAAAAGCTGGTGTTTTCTGCATGCTTCAATTTATTTCTAAAAAGCTCTTTTGTATTGAATATAATGGCTTCAAATCCTATTCTCTTAGGTTCACAATCTACTTTTTATAGATAGTTGCCAGCGTTCAATCATTAATCAAATTGCATCTCGTCCCTGCTGCTTGCATTTGGAGATAGCTACTCTTCTTTAATCTAACTGGGCCGTGTGTGACTGGAGCCATGGAAGCTCAGAGATGAAGCTGGGTTCTCCAACAATTCTTGACTCTCAGTTTGGGGGGGTGGGTGTTGTAAAATACAGTCTGTACTTCCTCTGGCTGCTTTTAATAGGAAGATGAAAAATCTGTCTGTCTTTCTTTGCATCTGCCACAACCCACCCAATATATCTTAGATTGAAAAGCCCTTTGGTGGGTCTCTCTTTGTAGCCTTGGCTGTCCTGGACTCCCTTTGTAGACCAGGCTGACCTCGAACTCAGGAAGAGTCTTGTGTCTCTGCCTCCAGAGTGCTGGGATTACAGGAAAATACCACCATACCCAGCTGGTGTATCATTCTTATTTGGAAACCATTTTGTCCTTTGGTCAAGCCATCCTTTCACTGATTCTTCAGTGACCTCTGTCTTAGGGGGAAAAAAAAACATGACAAATTGTCCTGAAAAGAGAAACAAACCAAAAATCAAGCAGGTTTTGAAAGCTAACCATTGCAGGGATCACAGTAAGAAACTTGGATAGGATGCCCTCTTGGGAACTTACTAAAACCAAAGCAACATGATGTCAACACAACACACGGCCCTCACCTCAAAGAGAATAGGTGATCATCTATTCTGAACTAAATAGAAATGACCAAGACCCTGGACCATAGACTCAGGTTACTGCAATAATGTACTCCCATGTGGAAGCAGTTCTATGTTTCAAAACTAACAGGTCAAGGCATTGTTCAGGTCTGTTCATGAAAACATCACGCAGGTGGTTACATACAATAAAGCGAAATAAAACTCTGCCATGAGTTTTGACGGTATCCGAGGATGTTCTTAGCTTTGGTGTTGGTGGAAGCTGGTGATCTGCTAAGTTAATACATAGCGACTGTTTTGCCTGAAAACTAGGAGACATTGAATTAGACACAGGTGGACAAAGAATAGCTAGCAAGGGGGACCAGAGACAGCTGCAGATAACTTGGCTCGGGGTCTGCAGTGATGGTACCCGCATCACAAAGTTCTACCAGTCATGCAGCCTTGCAAAAGTCTCCAACATAAGTGTGGTTTTCTTTCTCGGGTACTTTATATACATGGGAGTATTGCAAAGTACAGACAACAGGACTTAAACATCGAGATATTCGCGCCCACCGACAGTGATGCCTTAAGTGCCCTCGCATCCGTTCCTGAGCTGCCCCCAGCCTTCCTCCTCGTGCCCCCTGGTGGGTCTGTTCCTTGGCACTGGAACATTGAGCCTCCGCTAGATCCCTTGACAATTGCGCTCATGCAGTTTGATTTCTTTGTTTTTTGGACCAGTCCTTAAGTCACAGAGTGTGAAAGCACAGGAAGAAGTGGTGCAGGAGGCAAAGAGTTAGTGTGGATTACAGTCAGCGTCAGTGAAGAAAGACACCACTGGACACATTGAAACCAAACGAAAACCACAGCAGGAGTGATCGGATCTCAGGAAAGCCGCCAGACAGACATGCATGGGCATGCTCGCTGATGGCTCATGCTCTATTCTGTCCCTGTTTGGCAGATTATGAATGCTGTTTCTCAGAACATTACTGATCAATCTCCCAAGAATTACAAGAGAAACTTCATTTAAACGGAATATTTTAAACATGACCGTAACCATAGCAAGCTGCTAAGATTTGGATAATGACAATAATATGTAGTGTGCAGTCAGTGAGAGATGTGGTTCTGATGCCGTACTGAAAGCACAATGTAGGTCCTGTAATCCTGAAGGCGGCTGTGGCTACTGTTGCTATTTCATTTGAATTTTTAGAAATTTTTATTTACTCTTTATTGTTGTTGTATGTATGTGTGTCATGAGTACTGCTAGGCCAAAGACATAGATGAACACATGTGGGTCTTTCCACTATGTCAAAATGTATTGATTGTTTATTTATTGTTAAATAAACTCACAAGGTTTAGCGGCTTCAATGACAATGATTTGTCATAAACCCACCTGCCCTGGGAGCTTGACCAAGGTGAGTGCAAGTTCCTCAGTCTAGTCTTTTGTTGTTGTTGGTTTCTTGTTTTGTTTTGTTTTGTGTTTTGTTTTTCGAGACAGGGTTTCTCTGTATAGCCTTGCCTGTCCTGGACTCACTTTGTAGACCAGGCTGGCCTCGAACTCACAGCAATCCACTTGCCTCTGCCTCCTGAGTGCTGGGATTAAAGGTGTGTGCCACCATGCCTGGCCCTCAGTCTAGTCTTAACGGCTCACATTTGCTCTTGCATCACACCCCACAGGGCACACGGTGAATACATCTATGTATCCCACATACAGATGGGTTACAGAATGGATACAAGTTAAAGACACAGGGCTCAAGAGATGGCTCAGTGGTTCAGAGCACTGGCTGCTTTTCTGGGAGACCCAGTTTCAGTTCACAACACCTACGTGATGTTCCTTAGGATCCAACACTCCTGGCCTCTCAGAGTCCTGCATGCTTTGGATATAAGACATTCATGTAGATAAACATCAGGCAGATACACATAAAATAAAAATAAAATCTACAACTCAGAAGACACAGCTGCAGAGTTCAAGAAGGTTCAGAAGTAGGCTGAGAAAGTCTGTATTGATAAGATGACCGAGCAGTGCTGGGGTGGGGTGGGGTGGAGTAGGGATGGGGTGGGGGTAGGGGTTGCTGCTGGAGTTGCAGGCATCAGCTTTGAAAGTAAAATGCACAATTCAGCAGTTAGATGAACAGACTGAACAGGGCCGGGAGCAGGAGAGGCGGCCGGTCAGGCCCAGGTCCAGATGGCAAACAGGTGGGCCAGCAGGCAGTCCAGTAGGCTGGGTCAACAACCAGGGAGGGAGCTGTCTGGGAATCTTCAGCCTTTGCAGCATATCAGGGGATGGGCCAGTGTGGAACCATGCCATTGGAGGCCACCCGAGGTCAGCGGCCATCCTCCTCCCTCAGAATGGAGTCGTGGGCTGCTTGTGAATTTGAATCTCCAGTGTTTAGTACAAAATGGAGTCGACTGGAGTAAGGCATACCCTGATCTCATTGTGTGTGTTTGTGTGTGTGTGTGTGTGTGTGTGTGTGTGTGTGTGTGTGTGTGTGT
>OU015750.1:105074200-105093580 GCA_907169655.1 Acomys percivali | reverse complement strand
TGTGTGTGTGTGTGTGTGTGTGTGTGTGTGTGTGTGTGTGTGTGTGTGTGTGTGAATGCCAATGTGCATGGAGGTCAGAGGACAATCTTCCGGAATTGTGTCATGAGTATGCTATGCCCGAGATGAAGGAAAACACTTTTGTGTCTTCCTACAAAATCAGAATTTATTGGCTAGCAATAAATTCATATGGTACAGTAGTTTCAGTGCCAGCAGTTTGCCAGGTAATTCTACCTATATTGCTGATTGCAGATTCTTTTGTTCCAATCCTAGTTACTAATTATTACCTTTTGATATACAAACCACAATAATGTATATATGTATGTGTGGACATATGTATGTATGTATGCATGTATGTATGTATGTATGTATGTATCAATCTATCTACCTACCTATCTATCTATATCCTGTCTATGCATATATGCATCTTACAGAATGAATACAAGTTAAAGAGGTTACAGCAGAGCTCAAGAGGTTTCCAAATAGAAATGCTAATAGAAATGCATGTGCAAGTCTGTATTGCTAATACAGGAGCTCGAGACCAATGGTGAAGAGCAGATGCCACTGACGTCATAGGAGAGTCAGGGTTGAGAGTGAAGATGAAGGACTGGATCAGGCTGGGCAGTGAAAGGCAGGGTTGGTGCAGAAAATCTCTGGTCCAGGTTCAGACAAGCGAGCAATTAGATGGGTAGATAGTGGTCTAGTAGGCAGTGTGAGTAGAAAGGACTGAGCCAAGCTGAAAGCCCAGGGAGTCAGGAGTTCCCCGTCTATGGCTCTTCAGTGCTCACACCAGGCATTGGGTTATAGCTTAGTGTTAGGTTGCTGCCAGCACACTGTTGGGTGTCCACCAGTTTGTGGAGCTTGTACTGACTGCTTTTGTGTGTCAACGTGACACAAGCTAGAGTCATCAGAGAGGAAGGAGCCTCAGTTGAGGTAATGCCTCCATGAGATCCAGCTGTAAGGCATTTTCTCAATTAGTGATCAGTGGAGGAGGGGCCCCGCCCATGGTGGGTGGAGCCAACCCTGGGTTTGTGGTCCTGGGTTCTATAAGAAAGCAGGCTGAGCAAGTCATGGGAGCAAGCCAGTAAGCAGCATCCTTCATGGCCTCTGCATTGGCTCCTGCCTCCAGGTTCCTGCCCTGCCTGAGTTCCTGTCCTGATTTTCTTCAACGATGAACAGCAGTTAGGAAGTGTAAGTTGAATAAACCCTTTTTACCCCACCTTGCTTTTAAGCCATGGTGTTTCACCACAGCATAGGAACCCTAACCAATACACTTATTAGAAACTGAACTGGATTTCCTGCACTGACCCTACCTTTCATCTCCCAGCTAGATTTAATCCTTCCTCTTCATTCTCAACCCTTGCCCCTCCCCCCACCACGGCTTCAGTGGCATGTCTTTCCCATCATTGGTCTTGAGCTCCTTGTATTATTAATACAGAGCGTGCATGCATTTCTATTAGCCCTCTTTGGAAACCTCTTGACCTCAGCTGTAACCTCTTTAACTTGTATCCACTCTGTATGACGCCTTAATCTTATGTGTCTGATAACTTCTTGAGCCTGTTTCCCTGATATGACTTTAATACAGCCATGGGCCCCCTGCAGTCTTAATCCACTCCGATAAATGTATAAAGCAATACTCTTTCTATTCCCAGGAGTAAATCATGTATCAGTTTGTGCTCAGTGGGCCGAGCTACACAGATGCTGTTAATTTTCCACCTAGGAGCTCAGTCCTTCTCCACCCTCAAACGGAGTCAAGGGCTACTTGTCACTCAGGTCAAGGCACAGCCTGAAAAACTATTTTATACCATCTGGAGTAACTTAGTGTAGGGAAGGCTTGATCTCAGCAGGATGGTTTTCTACTTCCACCACAGCAGACACTTTCGGGGTCCAAATGGGTAAGACTGGCAATTCTTTTAGCCTCCAGTGGTATGCATAGATAGCACCTTTCAGCATCATGGAGGTTAGTCAGCGGACATGAAGCTTCCAGCTTGATTTCTCCACCTCTCTCTTCTTTTATGCTGAAGCTCAAATGTAATCACTAAATGGCATCAGCTTCTGCTTCCATGGCTGGATGCAAGAGGCTCCTACACACTTGGGCCTTGCTGTAATGTACACATCTGGGCGTCCTGTAATGTGTTTTGTGGAATGTACCACTAATAAGGTTGATTCAGAGCTTGGTGGGATATTTCTAATGCTTTTTATTTTAAAAAAATTATTTGTACTTTATGAATACTGAATGTTTGACTGCATGTGTTTTTTTTTTTTTTTTTGGTTTTTTGAGACAGGGTTTCTCTGTGTAGCCTTGGCTGTCCTGGACCTCTTTGTAGACCAGGCTGGCCTCGAACTCACAGCGATCTGCCTGCCTCTGCCTCCCGAGTGCTGGGATTATAGGCGTGCGCCACCACGCCCGGCTTGACTGCATGTTTATATGTGCACTTGTGTGCCTAGTGTTCCTAGAGGCCACCAAAGGGCATCAGATCCTCCAGAACAAGTGTTATAGACTACTGTGAAACATCACGTGAGTGCTGAGATCAGAACCAAGGTCCCCTGCAAAAGCAGCCAGTACTCTTAGCCACTGAGCTGCCTTTCCAACTCCAATGCTTTCACTTTTCCAAAACTTTTATTCCTGGACTGGGATGGATGTCTCACTGGGTAGAACTTTTGCTATATGAGTGAGGAGGGCCTGAGTTCAGATTCCTAGAACCCATGTATGTAGCTGGGCACAGCCATGCATACTTGCCATTCCAGCACTGAGGAGGCAAGACTAGAGGTAGAGACGGGGATTCCTAAAGTGAGATTGTCAGTATTTCTTTAGGATGAGTCGCAGAAGCTTCTCTAGCATTAATCACTAAATCAAAATTGGAGACCAGCTAATAGAGGCCAATAGCAAGAAGTTATAGGAAACAGAATCCTCTCACTTTCCCATCAAGTAGCGGGTGCTTGTCTCTCCTACAGGAGCTCTCAACAACTAGTCTACCACTAGAGAGTTTGTCTCTGAGTGCCTCCTCCGGAGAAAATGTGCCCTTCTCCCTCCATGGTTTACACTGTTGTCTTCCATGGCCTGAGGTGATGAGGAGGTGTTGTCTAATTAGAGTAATTGGCACTGTTGTGTGAATGACTCACAGACCTGCCCTCTCTGCTCTGTGTTGGTTCCTGGAATGTTTACTGGACCAGAAGCAGCTTCCTGTTCCAGCACTTGTGACTGATACAGATTTTATGCTCCCCGTGCCCTCTAGTGAGGTAAATGACAGGACGACACCAACACGCACATCACCTACTTAGCATAAAACATCAGTCAGCAAAGTCCAGGGAGTCAGCCAGCTTATTCTACAGCTTTGGGCTTTGCATTAATTAAGTCTCAATACCTCCCCTCCCATTTGGGGTTTCAGCTTTCCCTAGCAGAAGATAAGTTAATTTCTGGAAAGGCTTTGTTCAGTGGCTAGTCTTTCCAAGAGGAAGGAACTTTTGGGTGTGGGCAGTGATGGGTTTCATTTATGGCTTTCTGTGATGGACTTGTTTTGTGATACTGGGCAGGTCATGAACCCTGTAATTGTTTCTTAATCCACAAAAGCAGTATAGTTTTTAATTCAGTAGGGGAATTCTTTTATTCTCTTTATTTTCCTTGAAGTTCTTCCAATTTGAACCTCTGCTATTAAGAATAGAAAATGATCATTTTTACCAGAGAGAGAGAGAGAGAGAGAGAGAGAGGGAGAGGGAGAGAGAGAAAGCCTGAAGGACTGAGCTTCATGACAGTTAATGGAGCTGTTCTTAAACCAGGATCATGAAAAGAGCCAAAGGGGACATTATGGAGAAAAGCAGAAACACATTTTCATTTGTAGATGTTTTGATTTGCGTAAGCTTGTGCCAGGCATCAGCTTGGTTGCTGCATCTGAAATATTGAGTATTATGTAATGACAATCGAAACACCACCAGGGCCTGGGTTAAGTTCCTGTGGTGTAAATATGGGGACTTAAGGTCAGATTCCCAGCACCCAGTTAAGAAGCTGGAGTGGGTGGCACATGCCTGTAATCCCAACACTGTGAACCGGGACAGGAGGCTCTCTGGGTTTGGAGCCAGCTACTTCATCCAGTCAGTGAGTGCCAGATTCAAAGAGAAAACCTTCCTCCAAAGTAGGGTGGAAGTGATAGAAGAAGAAGACAGCAGATGTTGACTTCCGGCCTGCATGTGTTCATGAGATGAATAGCAGCACACAAAAATGAATAACATGTATGTAATATATGTGTGTGTAGATATATGGATATATATGTACATATATGTATATATCATTATCATGTACACACAGAAAAAGGGAGAATATCAGTCAGACACCTTCAGTCATTAAATGCAGGTATGATATACAAATGTAATTTCTAGTTCTTAAGAGCTCAAGGCAAAAGAACAGTCCCAGTATGGTTAGGAAGCTGCCCCACTTTTCCCTTAAATGAAAAAGTGAAAGGAAAAAGTTGAGTTCTTGTGCCTACAGGCAGATGGATCTCCTGGCAAAGACAGTTAGAAAAACCTGTGGGGATGAGTAGGCTAGTATGATCAATTTTCAAAAATAATTCATTCTAAATAACAAAAAAGTTACATATTGCCAGAAAACAGGTAACAACTTAAAACTAAGCTTAGTCGCACGTTACTTTCCTTGTTGATAATTTAAGACACTAAAATGATAATATTTCTTCGACTACAGAAATTGCCACCTCTCTCCCGGTGATGGACCCAATACAAGCACAGCCATAGTCAATTAGTTTTGCTCTTGAGAGCATCTTCCCTTTGTCTGTGTGGATACTTTACAGCCATGGGCTTTGCCATGCAGTCAAGTGTTTACATCTCAAGACAGGAAGGTAATAAGTGGTCTTCCTTCTGTTTTATTTGTTTATTTGTTTGTTTGTTTAGCATATTTGTATATATATGCATCTGCACACATGCATATGTGCATTTCATGGCATGCATGTGTAGGCCAGTGGACAGTATGTAGGTAGGATTCAGTTGTTACTTTCTACCATGTGGGTCCTGGGATTGAAGGCACCAGGCATTGGGAACAAGCACCTTTAGCTGCTGAGCTCACTCTCTGGCCGGCAACACTCCCTTCAGATGCGATTGAAGTATATACATATTCTACCCTTTATCTTAAAATCCCTCCAAGCATTACAGATGTGTAACTCAGTTGCTGCCACCCTGTGATTCTCTGGTCATATTCCCTAAGGAATCACTTAGCTCTTTTGGTTATTATATGTTATATTTTGTTGCTTGATTTTCTTTTTATGAATACCTTGGTACAACTGAAGACTAGTGCTTCTCAGTGAGGGGTCACTGCCAAGGTGATTTTTTGTTTTTTGTTTTTTTTGTTTGTTTGTTTTTTTAAGAGCAAGGCTAGTCATGTGTGCTGTATTTCCTGGCTTTAAACAGCCCCAGAGAACAAAATCAATCAACCAAGCAAACAAAATACAGACCAAAGCAACAGGGAGCATTCCTATTCTCCTGGTTTGCAAGGACCCTCAGGAATACACTGTAGGAGAGTATTTAGTGTTGTATTGACTGAAATTAGGTCAGTGAGATAGAGAATTGTCGAAAAGACCCACGGTGGATGCTCGCCTTCCCACCACTCTCCACAATGCTGTGGACACCGATTTCACCATGGTCCTCTCTTCATCAAGGGTAGTGACCAGAGAAAGCTTTCTGTCTCCTCCTGGACAATTCCCTGGGTAAGCCTGTGGAAGGAACAGGGGTTCATTGTTTCGCTTGCTCCTGTGGAAGGTTACTAGAGCAAGCCTGAATTCCCCATGAGAGCAGGTAGAGTGCACCCACCCCCACGTTGTTCTGGCTGAAGGATGTGAATGACCCAGCGCTGTGAAGCTAGAGACCCAGGATGGCTTCTGTGAGCCCTGTCCCCAGTGATGCAAGACTGGTTGGGCATCTCCAGATGGGCTCAGCCATCAACTTTGGTCCTTGTAACCTCTTCATGGGCCCCAGTGACTTCCTATCTATGAGACTCAAAAGGCACAGGCTAGACTGGGTAAGCTGTTGATATGAAAGTGATACTTGAGGGTAGGAGAAAGAGCTTAGAGGAGTGCTTGAAAGCATAACAAAAATATTTTGATGTGTTTTAGACCATCGAATGTTTACACAATGCAGGCAAAGTGTCAGGACTTTAACTTCTATATTACTCGGCACTGAACAAAAGAATAAAAACAAACATGATTTTGTTTTTTCATTTATTTTGCTTTGAAATTATGGTAATTTATTTAGATCTTTTTAATGACTTAACCCGGTGAAGAATTTCAGGGAAGCTGTCAGACAGTCTAGACAACAAGTGAGATCATTTCTAGACTTGTGGAGGTTTTTTTCCTTTTGGTTTTAAAATTATCTTGTTCGGTAAAGTGTAAACCCAACAAGTAATTAATTAGGCTAAAATCCTTAAGAACATGTCTTGATGACAGGCTAAGATCCCATTTGAATCCTAGGTTATTTAATGAAAACCTGTTTACTTCCTCGAAGCATGTCTTCCTGCTGGCTTTTTGCTGTTCCTTGTAGACGTTTCATCAGCATGTAAAGTCAAAGAAGCAGAAGCTTGCCCTCAAAGACGGGCGCTTGCTATTCTGACACAGTTTAGATGAACATCAGAACTCACGCTTCTAGCGTTTTCTCCTAGAAGATCTCTGTGCGAACTGGGCGCGGGGCTCTAAGTTGTCAGAACCACTTGAGGATACACTGCATGTGATTTGTGCATATTTATTTATTTTTTTATCCCACCTTGCTTTATTTTTCCTCGTCATTTCAACATAGTCAAAACCTATTCTGGCCTATTTTTCCCTTCCAGTTACAGATATATGAAACCATTCATTGTTTTTTTAACAGTGTGCCTTCTATGTCATTAGTAACAGATTTAATAGGACCTTTGACCTTTCTGATTAAAAGTGGTTGTTGTTTTGTTTAATAACAAACAGGGCTGTACACCAAGCATTGTTTCATGTGCACTTCAATTATTAACTCCAGGTCTGCCATAACATTACGAGACAGATGTTGGTAATATTCACATTTTGTGTGAAGAAACTGAGTCTGTACTAACGTCCAAGGAGAGGAGGGAAAAATACTGAGTTTGAAACCTGCTTCTAAACTCAGAGAACTTTCTAGTATATTCACTAGAAAGTGATTCAGGAAGTGATCCTTAAACTTTATTATGCAAAAAATGACTTGAGAGTTGTATATTTGTATGTGTGTACATATATATGTGTGTGCGTGTGTGTATGTGTGTTTGTGCATGTGTGCACATGCAGATGAACATGTGTGTATGTGCACGAGCTTGCAGAGGCCAGAAGTTGACATCTGCTGTTCTCAGCAGCTATCCCTTGTATCAAGCCTGGCTAGCCGAAGGGCACAGTGATCCTCTTGTCTCTGCCTCCCTCTTTACGCACACCAGCAGCGTTGCATCCAGCTTTTTACATGAATGCTGGGGATTGAACTCAGGTCCTCGTGGTTGCAAAACAAGTATTCTACCAATGCAACCACCTCCCTAGCTCTTCACCCTGGGAGGCTTTTCAATGGGGATGGCATATCTGATGCTGGAGGCCACTTGAGCACCAGAGATGTCTACCACCAGTTTCCTGATGATGCCAGTGTGGCTGGCCTAGGTATTTTGAGAACCACTGATGGACCAGAAAAAAAAAAAATCTGGCTTTAGAAATAGAAGCTCTTTGATGTTCAAAAATCTCTGTGGTCCAAGAGCCCTGTGATACTATGCATATTTCACTGTTTCAATCTCTATTTTTAACTTCAGTATTGTCAAGCTTTGTTCCACAAGTTTTAAAATCCATTTTGTGAATTGGTATTTTTTTTTTAACATAAGGTTTCCACTGATGAACTGGGACTTTCATATCATGAATCCCCATCACACTCACTTCACTTCCCATTCTTTCCATATCTGCCCTCTTGTTATCTGCCCTCTTGACACCCCAAAATAGGTAAAAATAAGTTTTAAAAATCTGATTTGTATTGTGGATAAACTTACTGGAGAATGGGCAAACTCTCAGTGGCCAGAAACCATTAGTTGTGAAGATCCACCCTTCAGCATATCCCCATCTTTGGTGGCTTCCTGTCTAGGCTGTTAGGTTTTGGGGTTGGGGTTTAGAATGGGGTTGGGGTTTAGAATGGGGATAGGGGATTGGCACAGAGCCTTTCCTGCCCCACCCTCTCAGCTGTGCACTTACAGCCACCCGTATCATAGCAAAAGTAGCCCCCATGCTCTTTGTATTCAGCAGGAGCTCGGATCATAGGCCTCAACACAGTTTCTGGTGACAGCACAGACCTCAAACATAACTCCTGACTCCTGGCTTCCAGGACCACAGACCCAGGCAAGGCCATTGGAAGCAGCTCAGACCACAGAAGTCAGCATGGCCCCAGGGCCAGTGAAAACCACTCAGATCAGTATAGCCTCCAGCACCAGCATGGCCCACGGACATCAACATGGCTTCAGGCACCAGCACAGACAGTGGGCATCCTCATGGCCTTTGATGTTCACTCTAGCCATGGACATCAATACAGACCTCAGTTGCAGTAGGACCATGCACCTAGCCATGGCCCTCAGCGGCAGCACCAACCCAACTCTGGGCTGCAACACAGACTCTGCAGTCTGCGTGGGCTTCTGTGCCACTGTGGGTCAATGTGGGCAGTCCACGAGCAGCCCAGATGATGGCCAAATTGCTGGTTTATATATTGCAATGTAATAGGTTTTAAAGTTTTTCTCATTGACTTTATTTACATTTTTTACTTCTATTTGGAAAAATATATCCCGACACACATTTCCGTTTTTGTTTATAATATCCTAGCTTATACAACCATCCACACACAGGTGGGCCGTGGCTGTATAACGAAGGCAGTTGAGCAAGCCAAGCAAGCCCACAGGCAGCTTTCATCTGCTGGTTTCCACTTCCATCGCCTGCCTTGGGCGCTCTACTCAGCTTCTCTCAATGGTGAGGGTCTACCTGTAACCTTCCCCAACTCTCTTTTGGTTAGAGTTTTATCACAGCAAGGGAGAAGCAAGCAAGGCTGCCCTGCTATGTTACTTCAGGCTCAGAATGACCCTCTTCATCCAGTAAGCCTTGGTTCTTACTATGTTTCAGGGCAATTGTTAGAGTCACTTCATTTCCTCTCATTATCCAAACCATTTGGATGGTTCTCAGAACCAGTCTTGAATAATCTTCTCTGCTGTTAAGATGGACTGTACCGTCATTTTGAGCCCTGTATTCCATTCCACTCTGCGCTATGACTTTCTTCTGTTATCATAAGGTGCTAAGGAATAAATATTCATTTTCATTTATTTTAACATTTGATAGAGGAAACATGGTATAGCCATCCCTGGTTCACTTCAGACCTGAGACAATCGTAAAGAAGAGGGGGTCTTGCCTCTCTTCTTATCTTCATAGAACGCCAAAAATACTCTCTTTGCTTTAATGATCACATTTTACTTTTTGGATTTGGTACCCAAGAAAATCAATAAATGCCAATCTGCTGCTGTCATACCTAGCTGCCGTTCAGATAGGAGAGTTTGGGGCTAAAGTCATCATGACATTTAAAAAAATAGTTCTTCAGGGACTGGCGAGATGGCTCAGAGGTTAAGAGCACTGGCTACCCTTTCAAAGGTCCTGAGTCCGATTCCCAACAACCATGTGGTGGCTCACGACCATCTATAATGAGATCTGGTGCCCTCTTATGGCATGTAGGTGTACATGCAGGCAAAACACTGTATATATAATTAATAATCTTTAATAATGGGCTAGAAGGCCAAAGATGAGGCTCCAACATTATAGTGTTGGGTGACTGTTCAGGCAGTAAACTGTCTCGATGATTTTTTTCATTTTGGAAGCTGCTAACCTGTACTTCCGGTTCACTCAGGCATTTAAGTTTTATTCCTTCTCAAGTCTCTGATAGGACTGAAGACCAGATAGTTTAGTCTTACAATCAAGTTTAGTTGGTTAGGGGATAAGATCTTTTTAGATCAAGATAGATGATTTAAATTAATAGAGCTGAGATATGATAGACACTGACTTTCATTCAGAAATGTAGACCAAACAAGGTAGGAAAGATGTTTACTTCAAGCTTGTCAAATACAAACAGCCAAATCACTATGAATGTGACATTATATCACTCCTGACTGTCTCATGGTTCTTCCTGCTATATATAGTTTATCTTAGTCATATGTAATAATATAAATGTATATGTCAAAAAAGAAACATAATAAATGATTAGAATATATATCTTTAAAAAGATTTTTACATTTCTAGCAGTAATAGGTTAAGGAAATGGTTTATACTATTTTGAAAAAAATATTCATCAAGTAGCATGATTGGAAAGTTAATGGCAAACCATCCATCCCTGTGGCCTAATGAAAAGGGGTATCGTGAAAGTATATGTACAAAAATAAAATAATTTCAAAAAAAGAAAGAAAAAGGGTATCATGACATTATATGCACACAAATATGTGCACAAACACATATACATATATACACATATTAGTAGTAGTCATTAGTCAACATTTATAAAAACGAATCATCTACTTTTGAGAACATGTATGATCCTGAAGAACATTATGCTAAGTAAAATTGCTAGGCATAGAAAAATTATTTTCATAAAATTTGAAATCTAATGAATAATCAGTTTATAGAAACAATAGAACAGGGGTTCAGGTACATGTGGAGAAGGTAAGGCAGGAAGGTTTGGCCCATGGGGAGCCTTGTTGCAATTCTGTGAGATAGTAGGACAGCACGATCTAGAGACCGAAGGTCTAGTTTGCTGACTATTGCTAGTTATATCTTAGTGCATCCAGGCAGGGGTGGTTCTCACGTTAATCCTTATACTCGGAAGGCAAAGGCTGTCTGTGAGTTCGAGACCAGCTTGGTCTACAAAGAAAGTTCCAGGACAGCCAGGACTACACAGAGAAACTCTGTCTTGAAAAACCAAAACAATACCAACAAATTAAGGCACTGAACTCTTTTTTCTGAGTAGATTTCAGGTCCTCTTAACAAACATAAAAGGTAACAATGGCTGACTTTGCTGATCATGTCACCCTATATATGAGTGTATGTGTCCAAATGCTATGGTAGATAACTCTAAAAAAATAAATTAACAGGTCAATTTATGTGCTTAAAATTATGTGCTGAAAAATGAAAAGATACTTTCTTGTGGGGCACCCACACAAAAAGAGTTGGGGCAGTGTTTTGGGTTTTTTTGTTGTTGTTGTTGTTTATTGTTGTTGTTGTTGTTGTTGTAACTTTTTTGACCCTCAGGTGATGGGAGGCCCTCCAGTGGCCACCATCCTTAGTGAGGTTCATCTTGGAGAGATGCCCCAAAGACACCTTGCTGGAAGTTCATTTGTGGTTTCTCTTCCTGCCTGATGTCCATTTGGCATCCGCGGATCATTGAGACTCCACTAAGCCTCATCCGACAGCACCATAAACCTGAGATTCAGTGCCAAGCGTCTACTTTAACCACGCTTTAAATGCCATTTGAAGGGTGGTAGGCTGGACGGAAATTGCTTTGGAATCTATATTTCGCAGCCTCCAAGTCGAGTCTTCCTGTTTTCCCCTTGTGCCTCATTCCAGCTCCGCCCCCTGCTGCTGCTATTTTCTAAGTGGTTACTGAGTCTTGAAGTTGCTATTATTTCTCGCCAAAAAGAAACACCACCCTTGAAGCCCGGCGAGGCGAAAATAAAAGGGAAGGACAAATTGGTGGCTCACTAGAGTTTAAGAAGAGGGAGCAGAGTAGTATAAAAGAAGCCAGTGCCTCCCCCAACCCTGTGTCTTTCCGAGCTCGTTTTCACTTCTTCCCCACTTATGTGCAGAGGTGCTCAACTTATAGTTAACAAATAAATGTCAGTTTTCTGTGTCAGACGGCAAGATGGTGAGGAAATAGCCTCCATTTGACCCATTCTCCCCCCCAACCCCCTGCAGAGACCACACTTAGGTACTGTTGTTTGTTGGAAGAAGAAAAAAAAACAACCCAAAATAGAAAACCCTAAACCAAGAAACACTTTCTAGAGCTTTTGAAAAGCTAATCATTCAAAGATGCTGGGTACAGATTCTGTATCTTACATCGTCTCCTTGCCGGTGTGTCTCTTCCCACGGGAAGGTCCCCATGCACCCAGACTAGACAGCACTCCTTTTAAGTGTAACTTTTCATCCCCACATCCCTTACCCAGCACCACCTAGTTGCTTACCCAAATGAGGATGACGTTTAAATGAGAAATTTGAAAGGAATGAAAAACAAAATCTCCCAGGTATTGTTTAAGTTTCTCAGTCACTTCCTCATTGGGTCAGTGGTGTGAACATAATGCCACGTGAGAGCTATTTAAAGTTCAGCACCCTTTGAGTGTCTCGGGTGGGAGCAGGTCTTGGCTAAATTCAAGAGAGACTGAAACAAATAATAAGGCTGAAGAGCCAGTGCTGATGATGTTGGGACTGGGCGGGGAGAGACATAGCAGGTAGAGAAGACGAACTGATAATGAACATGGAAGCGTCCCACGCCCATCTTTTCACTGGCTTTAAAATGGCTACTCCAGAGGACAAATGCTGTCCCGTAGGGTAGGGGTGGGGGCGGCTGCATACTACAGGAAGTGCCTTGCCCTTAAGGTGTCAGGATGATTTTATGATTACTTAATTTTGTTGCTCTGAACATACCAAGATAAAGGAAACATAATGGTTCAGATTTGCTCGGAAAAGACATGCTTAGTTGTCTAAGCCTCCCAAGAAGGCCCGATTCTTGGCGTTACCGTGAAAGGGAGGGCCACTTTATAAATAGAGACTCCAACTTCTCCTGGGCTGTAGGAAGGGCAGAGCTTATCTGCCTTAGCTCAAGCACGGGCCGCTAACCAGGTGTGAGGAAGCTGATCAGTGCTTCTCTCCTGACACAGGTGTTAAATGGACAAAATGAAGGTGAAAAACTGGACAAAGCATTTTTATAAAACACCCAGTGAAGGGCTGGAGAGATCACTCAACAGTAAAGAGCACTTGCTGCTCGCGAGGACCCAGGTTCAATTCCCAGCTCCCACACAGTGACAGATGACCATTTGTACTCCTGTACTAAGAGGATCTGACATGCTTTTCTGGCTCCCACGAGAACTGAATGCAGTTTGCAGGGCACATATGCAGGAAAATGACCCGTATGCATAAAACAAAAGAATAAATAAAGCACCAAAAAAAATTAAATGTTAAAATGTCAAATGAATTTTTTGTAGCTTTTCTGTGAGGCTTTTTTATGTAATTTTCATATCTCTCTTCCAAATGGGTAAACTGAGGCACGAAGAGGCTATTCAGTTTCTTAAAGTCTCACAGTAAATAACACCACTAGGAGTCTGAGTCTGAGTCAGACATGTGGCCCCAGATCCACTGCTGAGAAAACACATTTCCTTCTGCCTTCCTGAAGACTGGATGTTGTTTTTCCGTAAGTCAACGGAATAGTCAACACCCTTTACTCCAAGAACTCCAGGCCACTTACAAGCTTGATATTAACACTAAACACTGATATCATAAGTGGGAAAGGAAAATGATTGTATTCATCTTGTTTTGGTATTAGGCTAACAGTCACAGGTATAGTCCTGGTTGATTGCTGTTTTGAGTGGAAGTTTCAAATCAAGGAATTATTTTATTTTAGTCCTAGAAAGACCAGCATATCTGTGAACATCTCTTGTTTGGTGATCTGATCTTGAACTGCCCTGGGCAGTATTATATGGAACTTTAAACACCCTTTGGGGCTTTTCACTCCAAATATTTGACTCATATGAGTTTTTCTTTATGGACATTTTCTGTGCTCAAATAATATAAAAATTTCTCTACTATTACTTTAATACATTTAAAAATTATTTACTCTTTTACCCTGCAAACTTGCTATAATGTGCATGGAAAACATGTTAATCATAGTTTTTAATGCACGTGTCAATATCAGCTTTGTAGACAAATTTGTAGACAAATCAGGAATTTGACTTAACAAATTAAGCACAAACATTAATATACCTGTATATAATACAAATCAAATAAAAAGCATTGTGATATTGGTCTACAATAAATTCATGTAGTTTCTTCTCTCATAGTGTAAAATTAAGGTTGAGAAAATATTTCTAAAGTGAGAATTTCAGGTGTTTTTATTTAACTTGAATGGTTGTTTTAAAACAAACAAACAAGATCTTTAGAAATTATTCATGTTTTATTTCCTCTAGCTTTATTAGATTTTAATTGACAAAGCCATGTGCTCCAAGGTGAACGGTGTGGTGACTTGATACTTGTACAAACTGTGAAATGTCTGCCCTAGTGGAATTAGCAATAAGAGTGGAACATAAAAATACCTGGGTCCTGAATTATAAAATGGAAGCTGGCCTTTTCCCCTACCTTGAAAATGCCACTAAAGCATTTTTCATAAATTGATGTGCAAACAGCTCCTGGAGAAAAGCTGGCACAGGAGTGATGCATTTGGTCTGTACGCAGGGGGTAAGGCAAGGAAGGAGGGAATTGAATTCCTGCACAGACGTGTTGCTATAGTGACCCTTGAAGGAGAGGGCTGCTAAGAGAGCTGACGTTCCCTTAGTGAAAACTGTGTTTGGTTTAGATACTGAGTTGAGACAACTTTCAAAAGTCATCAAAATAGGTGGAATATGAGGAAAAGTGACTACAAGACTCCGGGTGCGATCAAAGGTACGGTTTTTTGTGACTGTTGGGACGTGTGTGAGTAGTTGTTTCCTGCTGCAATGCAAGTCAAGGTTACAAAATGTAAAGAATGCTTGGAATAGACTTTAAAATAAATCAGGAAGCCTAAAGTATTTTTTTTTCTTCTTATTGTATATGAATCTAAAATGAATAGAAGTGAAGTGAATGCTGTTAGTTGTATTTATGGCTTTGGAAAACTAAAGAACTGTTTATAATGAAGACCTAAATAGCAAAATTTTGTATGATTCCTCATCAGTATCTAAAACAAAAGACATCAGTGCATGAAGGCTGACCATTCTGCTAGAACTGATGAATAAACAGGTAAATAAGGATGCTACTGAAACCTGACTCACAGGACAAAGGTGGCCATAGTCTCTTCAAGGATCTATTTTCTTTTTCCCCCTTATAGAATGGCTTTTAAAAGTCTCACTTTTAAGTGCTTTGACATATTTCATGTTATGTGAGTATAATGGAATTATTTCATTATATCTATTTCTGATTTCTTTTATACAGCAAATTGTGTATATTTGATGTATAGGACTTGATCTTGTGATCAACATACACAGTGATTATCAGTAACAGCATAATTAACATATCATCACCTCACAAAGTTACTGTGTGTGTGTGTGTGTGTGTGTGTCTGTGTGTGTGCTGAAAATATGTAAACTCTACCCTTGCCAACTTTAAGCATGTAATATTAATTACTAGCTGTGCTCATCACTCGTGCAGCAGACCGGCACGTCTTCTTCATTCTCTGGACACAGAAACGTACCTACATCTTTCTCAAACCCCAGTTTTGGTAACCTGTGTTCCTCTGTCTGCCCCTCTTCAATTCAGCTTCCTCACATTCCAAACACAAATGAAGTTATATCATCTTTGTCTTTTTGTATCTGGCTTATTTCACTCACCATAACATTACTGTTTCTTTCGTATCACAAATGACAGTTTACCCTTTATGAAGTCAAAATAATGTTGACTCTATCATCTATCTATCTGTCTGTCTATCTATATCTATCTATTTATCTATTGATAATATATCCATCGTCTATCTAGATGTTTGGTCTATCCTATTACTTAATGGTGGACATATAACATATAACATAAGCAAGACTACATGAACATGGAAGAGTAGCTACCATTTCTTTAACACACAGACTTCATAGCCTTACGGTGTATCTTAGAGCTGAGATTGTCCTATCATATAAAGAGCAGTTGTAAACTTCATGAGGAGCCTCTACACTGTACTACATAATGACTGCACCACGCTATATTCCCAGCCACAAGAAAACAGGTGATTTCTTTCCGCTACATCTTTCTTAACACTTCTCTTTACTTATTTGGTAACAGCCATCGTCCCACATGTAAGGTCAACATTACAGTGTGTCTTTGATGTTGAATCTTCTCCATGGCCTCTTTTGAATGATATTTGTGCAGGTTCTTTGCCCCGTTTGCATGAGGTTGTGTGTTTCTTGCTCTGGAGTTGTTCTGTTTCCTGCATGTCTTAGATCCTCCTCCTCTTCCTCCTCCTCCTCCTCCTCCTCCTCATCATCATCATCATCATCTAGATCACATATCTTAGCATTTATATGGTTTCTGGGTATCTCTCCCTGTCCAAAGGCTGACGCTTCAGTCTTTGGGTTGTTTGTTTTGCTGGACACAGTTTTGGACCTCTGTAGTTTGGTATAATCCCGCTCAGCTCTTGCTGTGGGGAGTGTGTTTCAGAAAGCTACTCTTCAGACCAATGTCAAAAAAGCCTTTCACCTTATGTGCTTCTCTGGTAGTTTTCCAGCTTTGAGACTTGGAACATTTAAATCCCTGTTCCATTTAAATTTGATTTTTGGGTGTAATTTATATATGTACATACCTTGTGTTCATAGCACCTTTTATTGAAGAGGCACCCTCTCCATTGTGTGTTCTTGGCACCTTGTTGAGGATTAATTCACTGTGTTTCACATGATCCACCCCCGCTCCGTGCTTGCTTCAGTTCCTATTCAAGTAGCTTACAATTTGATTATTGTAGTTTTAAAGATAATGTGAAATTAGTCAGGATGATTCATCCAGTTTTTCTCTTTTTTTCTCAAAATTGTTTTTATGCATGTTTTCCTTTTTTGTTGTTTTAACTTTTATGGTTTAAGGTGTTATTTGCAATTGTTTCTTTATTTTTCTATCACAATGACCTATTTATTGCTAAAAGTGAAGCATTTAATTCTACTAATATTATTGTACTATATAATTTATGTTAACCTTTATTTCTGTTAGTGTTTGTCATGTATATTGAAGTAATCCAATGCTAAGGTACATATACATAGATATTGGACATGTGATAGCCTCTTAGTAAATTGATGCTTTTGTCATTATGTACTCTCTCACACTTCTCACCTGCAGGATATGTTGCTTGATACATATGTAGCAATCCTTGGTCTTTTTATTCACAATTTCCATGGCATTGGTTAATACATCCCTTCACTGTCAGCCTCTGTGTGCTCTTAAATTAACCTGGTGTAAGGTCTGTTAATTCCACCCCCATAATTTTTTTGTATTTTAAATTAGAGAAATTAACCTATATGTGTTTAAAGTTATTAGTATGCAGGGACTTATTTCTTCCACTTCGTTGTTTTCTGACTGTCCTGCATCCCCCTTTGCCTGTTTTTTCTGTCTTCTGTCTCTTGTGACTTGATGATTGCTTGCAAATGGCATTCTTGCTTTCACCTTTATATTCTGTGTAGAAAATTCTATACATTTTTTCTTTTATGATTATCATGAAATTTATATGTAACGTCCTATAGTTGTAACTTTGGCTATATTAAAATTTTGCTTTAGCTTTTCTTCTCACATTCTGTTATTGAGATCAACATTTACATATTTTTACTTAACTATTAACACCTTATAATCATAGTTATCTTGAATACTTTTGATTTTAGTTTTTTTGCCTTGGCCTGGCCATCACAGTACTGAGTGCTCTAAATTTGACTTCTGTTAGCTTTATAGTGAATTTATTGTTTCATATTTTTATGCTATTAGACTCTTTCTGTTTCTCCTTGAACAACACCCTTTAACATTTCTTGAAAGGTAGAAGTTATGAAGTCTCTAAGCTTTTACCTGGAAATGTTCTCATCTCTTACTCAAAAACACTTTGAATTCTTTGTCAGGCAGTTCATAGATTTCCATGTATTTTTGCTATTGCCTTATTTTGTTCTTTTGATGCTGTCACATGATTATTTGCCAACCTTCTGGGTTTTTCTTGGTGCCTGAGAAATTGAAGTCATTGGTGTCTCTTCCAGTCTTCACAGACAGAATCATTCGCCCACCATTCAGCCCGTCCATAGGCAAACCAGCTAAAGGGTTTGCTCTGGTATCTTAAAGCAGGATGGCATGATGGTTAGATCATGGAGTGTATGGATCTGTTACCTGGGCATCCAGGGGCTTTCTCAGCACCTTTTACCATTGAGGTGGGCCTATGCTATTTTCCTCCATGATGCGTATGGAAATAGGGTCTACAGAAAGTATTCAGTTCAGATGCCATAGAAGCTGTCCTGGTACTAGAGTGGACCCTTGGCTGAGTTCATGAAAGCCTGCCTCAGCTGGAGTGGGACTGGATCTGGGTCCACCACAGCAGTCTTGAATCCTGGATCTGTGGCATCACAAGAAACTGCTCAGTGCTAATTTGAGGTATATAAAATGGAAGCTGAGCCAGCCCCTGCACCTGGGAAGCAGACACAGACACACTAGTTCTTTGCTGCCCTGATGCCTCCCACTTTGTTTGTTTGTTTGTTTTTTGACACAGGGTTTACTGTTTAGCCAGGCTGGCCTCAGACTGAGAGATCCTCCTGCCTCTGCCTCCCAAGTGCTGGGATTCAAGGTGTGTGCCACCACCACCCAGCCAGGTTTATTATTTTTAAATAAAATGTGCCATGTGCTTGAGAACTACTTAAAATTTGGGATATGTCGATTGGTTACACATAAAATACCAATTTTTTTTTACAGTTTTTAAATTTATTTAATCTCTGGAAATTTCATCCATGTATACTTTGATCATATTTTATGGTCTTAATCACACATTTATTAAATGGTGTAAATTTATTTATCTCCTGTAGAATTTCAGAGAAGAATTCTTTGTTTCTAATCATTTAGAATTCCCATGAAATAATGCGCCTTCATAAATGCATAACATTAAAATACTGGGGTGGGGTGAGACTATAAGAATGTGATTTTAAATAATCACCCTCTTCTTATGCTTTTGGTAAAAGGAATCACATAAATATAAAAACCATAAGAAAAGCTACAACCAAATCTCATAATAAAAATAGTTTCCTTGTTAAAAATGTAATAGGTTAAGTGACTAAGGGGCGGTTTTGTTAATTGCCCCTTTCTGTGGTTTCCTGTTCTGTTGCCCCTATCTCTCACCTCTCATCGATGTTGATGGCGGTCCATCTTCTTGCCGACTGCCTTAAACTCATCACCTATGCCCAGGTGATTTGAAAAGTAACTGGTTTAACACAACAGAGAGGGACGGGTCTGAAAAAGGTAGGTAAAGTAAGTTGAAGGTAATATATATATATTCTAATTAAGTAGTCTTCCTAGGGGCTGAAAGGGTCACTCACTGGTTAAGAGAGACCATTGCTTTTGCAGAATTCAGTTCCCAGCATACACACACACACACACACACACACACACACACACACACACACAC
>OU015750.1:105038480-105057589 GCA_907169655.1 Acomys percivali | reverse complement strand
CACACACACACACACACACACACACACACACACACACACACACACACCATAAACACACATCACCACCTCCACAACCGCCAACACACATGCTTGTTCACAGAGCAAATGAGAAATGTATTGTGTTACATTCTGGGAGCCAGAAGGCCATCAGTGCCTTGAGACTCTGGGATGCATCATCCTTGCTTCTGTCTAACTTTTGATGGTGAAGGTCTGGGCTTGCAACACTGCAGTCTCTGCCTTTGTACATATCATGGTCTACGCTCCAATTGCCTCTTCATATGAAGATGCTAGCCACACTGGAATAAGGTCCATGCTAGTGACTTCATTTTGACTTGACAAGCTCTGTAAAGACCCTCTTTCCAAATACAGCAACATTCTAAAGTAATGGGAGTTGAAGTTTTTGGCAAACATTGTGAGGAATTGTAACACCATGCAGAAGACATCAATTAAGAACACATTTTGGTTTTATACCAAGTTCAATGGCATTATTACTCTAAAAGGATAAGTTAGGATTTCCGGGTTGAAACTCTATAAATCTGTGCTAATTAAACTAAGTGATGTTTTCACTGATATAAAACATCACTTTAATGGCTGCTTTAATTTTCCCAGTTATCTTCCCACCAACAGCATATTACATAAATGTACATACTCCCATCCTTTTCCTTGCATACATCCTGGTGGGCCTATTAGTCAACCATGTAAGAAGATGACAAAGGAAGTGGGTCAACATAATGTCATAACCCAGCCCACTCTTTACTTGTTTTCTTAAAGCTACAGTACCTATGTGAGGTCATAAATATATTAAATAGCTTGATTTTAATATTTTTAGGATGTAGGCACAAATCAAAGCATCACCTCATACACTTTAAATATATTCAACCTTTAGCTGTTAATTATACTTTAATAAATCTAAAGGAATTGAACTGAAAATTATTTATTTCTGAATATACAATTAAATGCTTACAAAAGAAACCCGTTTCAAGATGTATCACATTCACTGACTTGGGAACTGTTAGGGTATGAATAACCAAGGTTTATGGAGATTAATGAGTATTTTGATAAAGTTTGGCAAAGCTTCTTCTTTAAAACTGTATCATACTCACATATCGGCATGTACTTGGAATGTTATTTCTCAGCCTAGGTTATATTCTAGGGCCACAAAACCATGAACAACAACAACAACAAAAACCCGATTTCTGTCCACAGTGTAGGTGACTGCATGTGACTGGATTCTGGATGAGCTTTGAAAATGAAGCCAGTACAGTTTGTGGATGGATCAGCCGCTGGGTGTGCCCGATAGACAGGTGTCAAGTACAACACTATCTACTATATAGAGGAAAGAAATGATGAACCTGCTTACGCTGTGTACACGGTAGAAGCCATTTTATTGTACCATTAACTCATTACTTACAGAGTGTTCTCTAGCACATTTGACACTGGGCCGTAGGGGGCTGTTGCCTTTGGGGCCTTTAATTGATGTTGAATTAAATAATCGAGGAAGTGGAAACGGCCATGCTCCCCATAGAGGAAATGAAATAGAATGGAAGTATCTTCCCACTCGTGCCAAAGAATGGTGGAAAATAACAGCAGAAGCGCTTCTGTAAAAACACTGAGTGAGAAGCGGACCCATGCAAAATGTCTGAATCACTTCACTTGTTTGTGGAGTTCTGGGAAATGTCTGTTTTCAGAATGAGATGGCAAGGTCTTTTAGATGTCCCTTTATTTTCAGTTAGTTCTGCCTGTGGGGGTCATCACAGTCATGATTAATCTGGTCCAAGACTAGCTTGGTACTTTGTTGAACTGTAGTGCAGTGGGCTCTTGGCCGACCTTTCCAGAGGTAACTCACCCAACATCTGCTGGTCAACCTCTCTTTCCTTTCCGCTCTTCTCTCTGTTCCTGTTTTACATGTTGCCCCACCCTGAAGATAGCCATCAGGAAACAGGGCTCCCTATGTCTGGCTCTAGGATGGGAAACGTATCCGCTGTACTCTCCCTTAGCTTATATCCCTACCTAAGCCCATGTTCTGCACAGAGGGCTCAGGGATAAGACACAGAATAAGATGTCTCATCCTTTTTCCTCGCATATTCCAACACCCTGTGCAGAAGGCAGCACTGTGAATACACCAAGCCTTGGCCTTGTATCCTACTTAGCAACCCTTGACCCTGTTTACAGATTGTGTCCCACCTAAAGAAGGTTCCACTTGTGACATGGGCTACCCCTTAGACATTGTCTAGTCCAGCTTTACTGATGACGCTAAATCTCCACTAATCAGTGATATTAACCATAGGAAATGTGGTCATCATTTCAAAGTGACATGCCCTAGCATTTCATGGCATAATAAAGCATTTGATCAACCCTTTGCCCATGGAGAACAAAATCCTTAGTAGATGACCAAAGACAGTGATGGTGAGTGACACCAGGATTGGCCCTGGAAGGTGACAGGATTTTTTCTTTTTTCTTTTTCTTTTTACTCTTTACATTGCATTAAGACTAAATCCTTAATGCTGAAACTCTGCTTTATAACTTTATGACACCAATCAATAAAGACTTGAGAATTCTATAAGATATGTAGATATTGACATTAGTTCCTTTTCTTTTGCTGTAATAAGATACTGTGACCAGAAGTGATTTAAGGAAGAAAGCTTATTTTGGAGTATGGTTACTGGAGGCTTGGGAGTAGGTGGCCCGAGTAGGAAGCTGAGAGACCACATCTCAGCCACATACAGGAAGTAGGAGTGAATTGAAAGCTACAGACTCTCAAAGCCCACTCCCTATGGCATGTGTCCTCCATTAAGACTCCACACCCTGAAAAATGCATAACCTCCCTAAATCTGAGAGCCAAGTATTCAACTGCATGCACCTGTCGGAGACATTTTACATCCCAACCACCACAAAATTCACTAATGTATTAATAGCATTCTGGTCGCTCTTAAAGTAGATTGTTCTTCTCCCACTTAACAACCACTATAAAAACTGGATTTGGGGCTGGAGAGATGGCTCAGTGGTTAAGAGTACTGCCTGCTCTTCCAAAGGTCCCGGGTTCAATTCCCAGCATCCACATGGCAGCTCACAACTGTCTGTAACTCTAAGATCTGACACCCTCACACCAATGCACATAAATTAAAAATTAAATAAAATATTTAAAAAAAAACTTGATCGGCTCCTTCCTCAAAGTATTGGCAACAGGATTACTATATAATGTAGCAACTTTGTTGCTGGTTTTATACTTAAAGAATGGGAAGCCAAAGGATCAAGATGTATCATTACCCCTAATTGATGGCAGCAATTTGCAACTGTTTCCAGAAGGTCAAAACAACACATTGACAGGACTATATTTACAGAATATGGTGTGTACCAACAGTGGAATCTTACTCAGTGGAAGAAGAGGGAGGGAATTCTACTACTTCCTGCAAAGTAAAAGAATCTTGAAGACAGTGTGCTAAGTGAAATAAGCCAGTCAAATATGTCATCGGTCTGATTATAGGAGGCATCAACACCAGTCAAAGTCATTGAAGAGGAACAGGAAGGAGGTGGTTGTCAGGGCCTGAGAGGAAGAAAAATGCAGTTACTTAATGGGTTTAGAGTTTCAGCTTTGCAAGATGAGGATAGAGTTGGAGATCGAAAACACAATCCTATGGGAATATCTGATGACTGAACTACACAATTGAAGTGGCCAATCTTGGGTTATGAGTACTTTAGCATAGTTAAAATTGTAATAATTGAACTAATATAAAGACATAATCTGGTTCCTCTGACCATGTACAGTCCCATCTTACAGAAGTCACTTACTCAAATTCATCATCCAGTGGGAAGGAAGAAATGTCGCAAATATTAGTTACCACACCCAGAACAATGCTTCAAGGCTAACCAAGAGTGAGGCATACAGGTGTTGCTTGAACAAATGGACAAAATTAATTTTTGAAGATTTGCCCCAAAGAAGATGTTATTGAAAGAATCCCCGGTGTCCCAGTCTAAGAAGGAAAGCAGGAAAGGGTTAACTCAGCACTCTGCTGGCTTCCTTTGCCCTAGGCCTGCTCTGGAAGGGGGTTGGGGGAGGATGGTTTGTCTTTAGGAAACAGTGTCTCCTGGGAAAAAACTCCTGCCGCCTGGGCTGTGCGCCTGATGAGAGTCAGTGTGCTGAGACCCTGTGCTTTATACTATTTACAACAAATGTCATTTCAGAGTCAGGGTCTCAGTCATACTGTTCCACTTCAGTTATGCCATTGCATATAAACATCATGGTTTGTATAACCACCATTTTTTTTCTTGAAATTGATGAGAGATGAAGGGGGAAATTCTGAGTGTCTAGAGTCAGTTTTGGGGGCACACAGATTCCCATGAAAGATCCTGGACACTTGGGTGGCTTTTCCAAGCTGTCAGTACTTATGTTATCTTCCCATAGGTCATTGTGAAAATACTGAGGTGTGTGCACATGCCTGTCCATGAGCATCCACTTGGAGGAGACCAGTGACTCACTTTGGCAGCCTGTGACTTCCTTCACACTTCCCTCCAGGTGCCTCTCCCCTGCACTGATCTAATTCATATGTCTTTTATTGAAATAGGTGTCACCTGTCACCATGAATGGAACAGCTTTCCTGTGTTCTGTGAAGCACACTCATCCTGAGAATGTCTTTGAGGCCTCACCACTTTGACTTAGCCATTATGCAGAAAGGCACTGGGTAGAGTAGCATTGCAACCTCAGCCACAGGAGCCTGGCAATGCATCCTCATGTCACCACCATGAGCTAATTTGGTTTTAGCCGTCGCCTCTACTAAAGCAGAGGATGTGACACGCTCAGCATGGACTATAGCACAACATAGTTGTTAGGGAACACACTGTGAGCCCGGCTGAGTTGTATCTACGCCAATATGGTAAAGACACAGGCAGGATGCTTCTACTGATGCAGTCCAGATTTGTTCAGATTCACATGGGACAGTGGGACTAGTTAATAAAGTCATTGCTTCCAGTAGAGTTAGCTGGTACTCCAGCTAGCTCATCAGCTAATAGTTTTAATGGTAAATACCTTTCCCTTTCTCCTCAGCTTGCTACCTAATGAGGTGGCTCCTGTGACAACAAACCTGGGCTCCCATCCCAGTTACTCAGAATGTGTAAATCTGGCCAGGGTTATGCAGTCTTGCTGGGACTCAGGCTTCTCGTTTGCAAATAAAAAGGAATATAAATGCACAGTCCATCCCAGAGTCTGAGCATATTTGGATGTCCAGCCATAGCCTATCCATTCTTTCTTCTCCACTCTGCTCTGTTCTCTTCTTTATTGGATGATCTAGCAGGCTTAAGTGTATAAACATCTAAGCTGTACGTGCCAAGCATAGGTATCATACACATAGACTCTGTGACCATCTTGTAGTATTTTCCTTATGCACCAACATTTTAATTCCATATGTACTTTTTAAGTGTGTGGGTTCTTTAAATTTTCATGCCATGTAAACGGTTCTGTCTGACATGTTTTTCTTCAAATCATTCTCTTATTCCTTCTCCCTGTAAAGGATTTTTTTTTCAGGACATAAAATTAATATGGCCATCCTATCATGAAATTACAGTCCAAAGAAAATGGTGAATAAGAGATCAACATGTACTGCTTCCTACAGACAAGTAAGGAAATGCAAGTTATTCACACACGCTCACACACACACACATACACACACACACACACACACACTTGTATAAATAAAAACAAATCTTTTTAAAAGAAGGCAGACATTTGATCTCCTCGCAGTCCAAGGAAGAAGGCACTAGTCCTTATTACAAAGCATCCCAAGCTACTGTGGCTAAAACAAAGGCCTACAGGTAGAAACAGAGAACCACACCCTGGCTTACCCTCTTGAATAAATGCACCACCCAAGGGCTCACCAGGAAAACGCTAACTCCTCAGTCACACAGATCTGTGTATGTGCTCTGAGCTCCTGGAAATTTGAGCGGGCGGGAGATCTTTTCAGAGCCACTTCGTAGGACACAGACTTTATTTGAGGAAGCTTCTAGAAGGAATGGCACAAAAGTAAAGCAATGACCAGGTCCATTTTTGAAAACCTGAAACAGGGCAGGAAAATGTTCTGTTTCCACTAAGTATGGATTGCCAAGACTCAAGGGGACTGTAGTGAGTGAGATTACTAAATATTCTAGACACACCCACCCACACCCACACCCACACCCACACCCACACCCACACCCACACACTCTTAAGACGACTTAGCAAAATCACCCATGAGAGGTCCTTGACATATTCTATGCAGTTCTTGGAAAGCAGCAGGAGCAAAACCACAGCCTTTACTTTCTGCTAAGTCAGGCTCCAGGCAATTATCCTCATTTCTGTCTGTCTTTTGGCTAGCTTCCAGCCCTATGATCCAAGTCTGGCCCCAGAAGTCATATTGTTGCTGTATCTGCCCATGTAAGTGCAGAGTCACTTTAGCTGCATGATTTCATATCTGACTGCTTCTGAAAAATAAATGTGCTGTGGGCATCAAGTTATCATGTGCTGTGCAGAGATAATACTTGATTTAAAATGAGATTTCTCTTTAATTCTGGAGTAGTTTGTGATAAACGCGTATAGTCTTAGCTTCACACAATACTCATCTTCATTCACTGCATCATCCAAACAGGCAGCCACAAACAATACACAGTATCTGTCATGGTTTTGATAGTCTTTAAGGGCGCTCACTGTTGAAAGGCAGGATTCAAGGGTCACGCCTATGCAGACAATTTTGTGAGGAACATGATGGCCAGTTGAGTTTGACCACAGCTAGGAAGAAAAGAAGAGAGAGAAAGGAAGATGGGGGAAGGAAGTGAAAAGATAAAGAGGATGAGGAGGCAGGGCAAGAAAAGAAGGAGGAAGAGAGAAAAGAGAGGAGGGGGAAGGTTGTGACCCCAGCTGGCCGATCTCAGAGGCTTGGGAGGAACCAGTCATGAGGAGAATGGTGTCAGTGGTGCCAGGCAGAGGCCAGTGGGCTGGAGACCTAGACAGCAGCCACTGTGCTGTTTTCCCACAGCCAGTTCCAGGAATGCCATGGAGTGCTGGACTCCAAAGAAGCAGAGAGCTGTGTGTGTTTAGTGCCAGAGTGGGTGTTCATGGATGTTATCATCTACACATGAAATCGCTCATGCATGTTGTCAGCCATGTATATTGTCACCCACACATGTTATAACCATGTATATTGTCATCCACATATGTTATCATCTTCGCATGTCATCACCCATATATGTTGTCACCCATGCATGTTATAACCCCATGTATGTTGTCAGCCATGTATATTGTCACCCAATCATATTATAACCCATGTATGTTGTCATCTACATATGTTATCATCTTTGCATGTTATCACCCATATATGTTGTCACCAATGCAGGTTATAACCTATGTATGTTGTCACCTACATATTATATTATCTATGTATGCTATCACCCATATATGTTATCATCTATGTATGTTATCACCCATGTATGTTGTCAGCCATGTATGTTGTCAACCATGCATGTTATAACCCATGTATATCATCACCCAAATATGGTATTATCTATGCATGTTGTCATCCACAAATGTTATCATCTATGCATGTTATCATCCATGCGTGTTGTCACCTACATATGTTATCATGCATGCATATTATCACCCATCCAATATCATAGCTTTGATGACATAGTTCTTATAATGTTTATTATTTTATGAGAATTTCCAGTTTCTTTAAAGTTTTCTTTATGTATCCAGGTAAAACTTAACTTGTATTTTCTCTCTAAATTTAAGAGTACTTTGAGTGAGGCCGGTATTCCATTTATAATGATGACATGTGGGTGATATAATAATTTGCCTGATATCACATGGGTTTTTATTGTAATGACTTTTTATTCTAAGTAATTTTAGGATGTAAAGTCAATATTAATTTTTGCTATATAATTAAGAAGCAGCATGAATGCTGAGATCCAACAAGGAATGACTGAAAATGCGAACGCTGTTATTTTTGAACATGCAACGCACAGCATGAGGACAAAATGTCTTCAGCTGTTCACTTCATAAAGAGAAATACATTTAAAATTAGAACTATAGCATTCAGCCTCCATAACTCATGCAGTCAGCGAGCGAAATATAAACGCTTCCTGTCAGCGGGTGGATGAGAAAGTGGACCTCCCTCGGTAGGACATGGTGCGTCACCGGACCTCTACACAGAACACACTTTAAAAAGAAAAGAAAGGATAAACAGTTGAAAGGGAATCATTAGCCCTTTAACAAAGTTCAGTACCAATCAGAAAACCGTGGAGGTTGAACTCTGACAAAGGGGCGAAGTTTGATTTCAGGGCCTCCATGGTGAGCACATCCCTCTCTCTGTGGACAAATCTACCTTTGCTTCTTGACCTATTGCTGACTCTTTCCAGGTCACTGGGGAATCCAGGTGACTCAGCATTTCAATACAATCATTACCTGGAGGACTTGTACTGGCCAGGCCTTTCCTTTGCATACAGGCAGTGGGAAGGTTCAGCTGACTGTACCCTTGGGCATCTGCCTCCTGATTTCAGCTCCTCCGAAAGGAGGTGTGGTAGGTGTACCAGACTGTGAGTCACAGCGCAGCCTGCCTGCATATTCCAGGAGTAACTTACGTGTTTCCGTAGCCTCAGGGAAATGTTCTCCAGAGGCCGAAGCTCCTTGGGGGGGTCCCATAAGGTGCCCTGTTCACAGTGAAGTGCCACTGATGCCCTTTGGTCTAGAGAAAACTCTGGTGTTTTTTCAGGAGCTGCCTTAATCTCTATTAGTTTTTGGCTTTCGTCCCTTATCTGACACCATCCCACCCTTTGTTAAAAACATAAACATAATAATAACAATATAGTAATACTATAAACAAATAAACCAGAATAGGACAAACAGGAAAGAGCCACAGAAAAAGCAGAAGAAATATACCCAGACACTGAGATACATACATTTACACACACAGAAAGCACATAAAACCAAAATTGGAAGCAAGAATAGACAAGCAAAAGATGTACAAAGGAGGAAAAACCCCAGTTAAAGCACTGTAGGACTCAAACACCTCCATAAACACCACTGGCTTTGTTTTGTGTTGGCCACCCCCAGTGAGACTCCATTGGAGAAACCTAATTTTTCCATGTGTGAGTGATTACCAATTACAGATAGCTTCTGGCTTAGAGATGGGAGCTTGTGTCCACTTCCCCTCTGTCTCAGACCTGCGCATGCCCTGTGCCTGCTGCCAAAGGCTCCGTTGAGTACATATGTTCGTCAGTCCTGCTGGGTCTAGCAGGCCTTGTTTCCTTGCTGTCTTCCATCCACACTGGCTCTGACGGTCTCTTCCTCCTCTGCTGCGGAGGACCCTGAGACCTGAGGGAAGGCATATGGCAGAAGCATCCCATTTATGGATAAGTGATCCAAGATCTCTTAGTATCGTGTCCAGTTGTGGGTCTCTGTATTTATTCCCATCTACTGCGGGGAGGAACTTCTCTGATGACGGCAGAGCTCTAAGACACTGATCTATGAGTATAGCAGAATGTCATTAGGACCCACTTATTT
The DNA here is from genome assembly GCA_907169655.1 of Acomys percivali. NCBI lineage: Eukaryota > Metazoa > Chordata > Mammalia > Rodentia > Muridae > Acomys > Acomys percivali. Next base: position 105,048,066 of record OU015750.1, on the reverse strand, counting down.
CTATGTTCTTTTAGCAGAACAGTCGTATTTTCCCTTCCTGTAGGTCCATGGCATAGCTTGTTTCAGGTTCTTGGCCACTCCCACAATTATTGTGCCACTATTGCACCAGCGTATCTGGCAGGCAGGTCACCATTCTAGATCTCAGGGTTTGTAGCTGTGTTGGTGTTTACCTTTCTCCTCTGTAGGTGGTCTGTAGACTACCTTCCAGTACCATGAACACTAACTAGTCAGTAGCGGTGAAGGCTCTTGGGTAGACACCAGCTCTATTTTTTTTCTGTGTTCAGTAATTATGCATGATGAAGTTTTTAGATGTCCAGCTTAACTTACCTCAATCTAATTTTCTTCTTGAAGCTTTCAACATGTAACTGATAATTACATTAAAAAAAAAAAAAACCAGTCAAGGGGCCTAGAGTATAGCTTGTGATAAAGCATATGCTTAGAAAATATGGCATTCGTTCAACTCACAACACAGGTAAGAGCTGGATGAATGAATGGATGGGTGAAGGATAAGGCATATACAGTTTTCACCCCAATGAGTGGCATTTTGTCTTCCAGCGGAAGCCACCCATGGTGGTGGAGGACCTTTTTGAAGACATGAAAGATGGTGTCAAGCTGCTTGCTCTCCTGGAGGTCCTGTCTGGGCAGAAACTGGTAAGGATCTTTTCTGGCCATAATACCTAACTCAGTCGTGTCCCTCTGAAATGACAGAATTGTGTGCCTAAGGGGCACCGCCAACAGGAGAGAAACCTTCTCCTTAGTAATTATTAATATCCCGGAGTCACTGGCCTAGCTCCTCCTTTGGGAAATGAAGAATATGCTAGCCATCTTGCTCTGGTGAGAAAAAGTGTCATGACCGAAGTGGCGATATGTAAGAGGGAAGACGTTATCAATATCCTGAGATGGGCAATAATGCATCTCTATGGTTTCTGGGACAATCACCTGGGTTATAAATTACAAATCAACAACTAATTCACTTAAAGCGTTATTCTCCTTTGTTTTCTATTGCTGTGATAAAAGTCTGATCAAAACCACTTGGGGAGGAAAGAGTTAATTTGATCTTAAAACTCTCAGGTCATAGTCCATCACTGAAGAGACTCAAGGCAAGAACCTGGAGGCAGGAACTGAGGCAGGAGCCTGGAGGCAGGAACTGAGGCAGAGGAGGAATGGTGGTTATTGGCTTTCTGCAGCTTGTTCAGCCTGCTTTTTCATACAACTCAGGATTGCTTGCCCAGGGCTGGGACCACCCACAGTGAACTGGGCCTGCCCACATCAATTATTAGTCAAGAAAATGTCCTACTGATATCCTCATGGATGGAGGCATCTTCTCAATTGAGTCTCCTTCTTTGCAGATGATTCCAGCTTGTGTCAAATTGACCAACAAACAAACAAACAAACCCACAAAAAAACCCAAAAACCAACCAACCAAACAAAACCAATAAAAAAAACCAACCCCCCCAAACAAAAACAACACCAAAAAAACCTAACCACAGCTATGTTTGTTTTCTCCCTGAAAAAAAAAACAACTTGATTTTTCTCTGAGTATTTAGATAGCTATCTGCTAGATATTATGTTTGAAATCAATACGGCACCTGCCGTGCTCTTGCTGACATCTTCTATCACCAAACACTTGTCACAAGGACAGAATACTCAGAGAGGTGTTCTCCTGTCCCACGGAACCAACAGAGTGGCAAACAACATTGCCAGTGAGCAGTGAAGTATATTTCCATTACACTATTGAATGGTAAAACATGTATAAAATATGTATTGTTTTCCATATCAGAGTGGAAGAGAAAGTAGCTTGCAGACATAAAGTACTTATAAATAAATAGATGGTATAATTGAGAAACAGAGTTCAGGAAACAATTTCAAAATAACTTATGGCACTCTTCATATGAAGTCTGGAACTGACAAAACTCCTCTTTCTTTCTTTAATTATGATCATTTTGATAAAACAGTGTACTCATGAGAGAAAATAAATGTCAGTAAATGTAGCTTCTTGGAGGTAGAGGGTGGCACAGTGAGGCCTCAGGCTTTGACCAGACTGACTCTTAACTCATGCTCACGTGGTCCCTCAGGCTCAGAGTCTAGGAGTAGCTGAGACAACAGGAGTAGCTGAGACTACAGAATGGATGTCTGCTACCGCACTGCTAATTCTGTGTGTCTGGTAGGTAGATGTGCTAACTTAGGGCTTCCCCTCCCTCCTGATATGTTGACAACTGCTCACACAGATAATGTAGGTAACTTCAATATTCTTGGGATCTGCCACACGTCAGCTGAAACTCATCCTTAGTAGCAGCAAAATCCATGCTCTACACTTGACAGCTAGAGAAGATGAACGGATGGGAGCTGTCACCTAGGCATTTGGGCCACTCCAATCTCCTCCAAGGAGAGGGGCTCCAAATCTGCCCTGAAGCCTTCTGTCCTTAGGTTAGTTTAATGTCTAGGTGACCGGGTTCTGCTTTTGTGGGGGCTCCATAGAGTTTATTCCAGAAAAAAATGAAAATGGGACAGCCAGTAAGACAAGCCATGACAGGAAGTGCACAGCAGCAGTGGAGACCTGACCCTGGGTTCTTTCTCCTCGAGGATGGGACAGACTGCATCTAGAACAGTGTTAAGTTCCTTCCAGGTACCCAAGGGCTTGGGCTCCCTCAACTCATCCCCTAAGACTTTACAGTCATTGCCACAGAGATTATCATGTTTTTATTTCTTTCCCTCCTGAACATAATAAGCTGTGTTTGAAATACAAGCTTGAGAGAATTCTGCACATGTCATTTTAATTATACTCATAGGGCAGCAGATGCTTGTGGACGGGCGTCCAGCATCCTGGCTCACCTTTGATCTCTGCTTCTGGTGACAGGAGACATATCTGTGCATACTGTGATGACACTGCTCTGGATTGCTGCCTCAGGCTTGATCAGAGCCTCACGGATGGTTTGCCAGTCTGGAATGCGAGAGAATTCGGAGGTCACAAACAAAACAAAAACAGAACACCCTCAGGATTCTTATGTAGTGAAGATAGGAGCCCAGGAATGGGTGCTTGATCCTTAAAGTCTTAGGAAGAACATTTTGGAGACATGTACAGGGGTGGGAGTGGGGGGGGGGATTGGAGGGAGAGGGCAAGAGGGGAGGGGTGGGAGCAGGGGGTAGGCGGGGCACTCACAGAGGTATTCTCACTAAAGTCTCCACTGGGACCCAGACCCAGCTGCCCTCAGCAGAAAGTTCCAGTGTGGATGGGCTGGAGAGATGGCTCAGAGGTTAAGAGCCCTGTCTGCTCTTCCATAGGTCCTGAGTTCAACTCTCAGCAACCACATAGTGACTCACTACCATCTACACTGGGATCTGTTGCCCTCTTCTGGCATGCAGGTGTACATGCAGATAGAGCATTCATATACATAAAATATGTAAATAAGTCTTTTTTTTAAGTTCCAGAACATACGTTTGATTAGCTTTCCTTCTTTAAATCTTACCCCTAACACGTCCTTCCCCGTTAGCTACCTAGGAATGCTGCCTCAATCATCTACACACATCCATATGCTTGTCTACGCTGTGCTATGAGGCGAGGCCATCAGATCACACGTGAACAGCCATGTGGCCATGTAAATGAGCTAAGGACACGGGAGAAGCAGGAGCATGTAGGAACACCAGACTGAAAGCACACTGCCTCGACCTCCCGATGCAAATCCTCCTAAGTCTCCCTGAAGATTGGAGGAGCCTTCACACGAGTGTTAGAGAGTGCACTTGTCAGTGCAAGTGTCAAGTACAACCCCACCATTGTGTCTGACCAATCGTCCATCCATTTCTTTTTCCATGGGCATTTAAATTCTGGGTTAAATTATTCTAGAAAAGAAAAGACGTTCACTTTCAATAAAACAATTCCTCTGTTCAAGTGCCCTTGCTCATTCACATTGCTTTAGAATTACAGGATCACAAAGGCAATGCACATTTTACAGCTTCAGTTGGCAGCAAGGGGAACCAAGGCCTAAGGATAACTTGTGATCCGACCTTCCCATTACTTGTTGATATTAAACCCTTTAAGATGCTCAGCCACATGCGCTAAGCTACTTGGAGATTATCAATGTGTGATTTCAGTTCTGCACATGTATGTGCTGTGGTACAGCATGCCAGGAAGATAGAGGCTGCAGTGCAAACGCGCAAAGGCCCTAAGCATTCTCGCAGAGCCTTTTAAAGCAAGAATGCTAACAAAGCATTGTCCTGAGGAGTGTCACAGCAGGGCAACTCTATAATTATCCGGGGGGAGGGGGGAGGGCGGGGGCGGGAGGGGGGGGAGCTCTGTAGTAAGCAGTGCCCTGAGCATCACAGGAGCACAGCCCAGGCCTCTGGCTCTGATAAGCATTCAGGAAATGTGGCCAAATGCCTGAGCATTCTCCATACTGCTAGCATGGCAGGATGAGGCTTCCATAGTCTAGTCCCGTTTAATAACCTGCTGCAGCTCCCTTGGCTTTGGCTTTATTTAAGGAAATTTTAAACATTTCAAGTTATTCTTCTGAGATTCCCTGTTCAGTTGAGTATCAGTTTGTGACATTTAAAGAACATGAGCCTCTGCCACGTGGGGGAGAAAGAACAACAATAAGACGCCGCAGACACATATCAGTGACCGTGGAGAAGCCTTTTCTAATCTGTCTCGCTGACCCAGAGCCATGCTTTTGGCAAGACTCCTTAGCACTTTGCACGCAGGGCTGCTTAATAATTCACTCCGGCATGAGCATGAACTGTAGACACTTGGGAAAGCCTGAGCACCAACAGTCCCTCAGCGTCACTAAGCAGACCTCAGTTCTGCTATGTGCATTGCCTGCTGGCTAGCTAACGTTTCTCAGATCTGCACAACTGACACTACCTTATGTCTCTGGGGAAACATGGGTGAGTGAAATATGGCTGATGTTTCCCGCAAAGAGCTGACAGCCTAGAACTGAGACTAGCTACTAGCTAGGATCGGTTAGTGTGTGGAGATCAGATACAAATATGAGCTGACATAATACAACAGATGCTTGTCTTCTCTTCACTGAGCTGGCGTAGATCTGAGGAAGAATGGCAGAAGGAAAGTATTTGCTGACTAGTCATCAGATAATATTTGCAGATGTATTTAGAATGTGTGCTGTTGGTACAGGGATTTCACTCTGATAAATTTAATAGAGTTGAGAAATAGGAAAAACATAATGAAATTTTACAACACAACTTACAGGTCCATGTAAGATACAGGAGAAAGCAGGGATTATCCAATAAATGGAATAGAGAAACACTTAAATTAAGAAACAAATTATTCTTTAGAACCCACACATATGCACAGTTCATCTCTGTGTGTTCTCAGCATCCAGTGGCATAAGGCCCTGTCACATTTAGAGAAGATAGGTGAGTTATCTTTTACAGAATAGAGTTTAAAAATAATATATGACAAAAAGTTCTATGAAAAAAAAGTCTTGATTTAATTTGATTAAAATTAAATTCAGAACACTTAAAAATAAAAACAAAATAAAGCAACAAAGGAAGCTGCCTACCTGCCTAAGGCTGACACAGTGTACAGTGTGGGAAGGCCTAAACAATAATTGGAGCAAGGACATATAAAGTGCATTTACTAATCAATACGATAGCAACGACCCAGAGGAAAACTTGGACAAGACATGTGGGAAGGAATTTGACAGAAGAAATCCACAAGTCAGGGGAAAAGACACTTATTCCAGTGCTGCTCAGGGATATGTGGCTGTGCACTGGAGTGGGAACAGTACATATGCTGAAGTGAGAAGTTGGAAAAACCATCTGACAAATCAAGTGCTAAAGGGGGTTCATCCCAACGGAATTATCTTTGCAATTCTTGCAGAAGTGAACATAGCTCTAACCTGTGGGAAAGTGCGGCTTTAAACAGTGAAAGTTGTATTGCCCCCGCCGTTCCCCCCCACCCCCCGACTCAGCAATTCTGGGGATGCGGGGTTTGTCCAAGAGAAACAGTGCTTGTACAAAAGCTTAGAGATGAGATGTGTTAGTCAGCAGTGCTCTGGAACAAATCTAGCTCCTGTGAGCAGACTGTACATGGCCCGTGCATACACGGCTGACTATGAATGAGGGACCTTTAAGGAAACAGTGAGGTGAATATTGTCAATGAAATGGTATGAGGAAATACCTCAAGGGATGGGTACAGATATGCCCTTTAAATAAAGACAACAGCTCAATTTTTTTTTTTTTTGGTGTGTTTCTCTTTTCTGTGACATGGTCTCTGTCTTTAGCCCAGACTGGCCTCACATTCATGGTAATCCTCTTGTATCAGCCAACTGGAAGCCAGGATGACAGATGTGGGCTTTTGTGCATGGCTTAAAATAAGTACTTTCAAGACTGCATATAAATGAAGTGAGTCTGTATAGGAAGGCAAGTGTTGGGCTGGATTTAAAATGTTTGCCAAGGGTGTAGGAGGACAGGAAGTAAGAAATGGATATGGGTGGGATGAAAGAACATTGCGCTGGTACTTATGAGTCTTGGCTATCTTAGTTGGCGGGTTCACCGTGCTTTGTCGTGGCGAAGCATGGTTAAATTAAATAAGCTAAGCCAGTGTTCTGTGCATGATGCAGTAATGAGACAACCATACACTGATATAAAGAAGTTCCTAGAAAACAACAACAACCACCGCATAAAAATATCTTCTATTAAATATATCAAAAGTATCACAATCTAAAATTGTCACCCAGTGGAAACAGAGAGCTTGGTTTTGAATTTACTGGGATAATATTTAGGCCTCTAGGCTCACAGAGAAGAGGGCCACCTTACCAGATGAGAATCTTGATGGAAAAAAAAAAAAAACTTCATCTCATTCATGCTGGTGGTCCTAGTAAAGAAAAACAGTAACTTCATTGAACATCTGTCGTTGAAGTTACTTTTGTGACAGACAATACAAACAGTTGACTTTCATCATGTAAACATAGACAGCATTGAACACACACAAACATGCAGAAAGAAAGAAAAAAGAAAGAAAGAAAGAAAAGAAAAGAAAATGTATTTTTACATTTGGAGTTTTATTCTTGGTTCATTTGTTCAAATGTTTTGGTTGTTCAACTGAATAATGATTACTAATAATGGTCAATATCCTTGCATGTCATCATAGCTAAAGAAAAGGGGCTGAGTGAGCAAAAGCACTTTTCATATAACTATTTCTTGCCACGTGGGAGGATTGTCTCAATAGACAGCATGAGAATTTGTTAAACTTTAGTTCTTGGAAGCCAGCCAGGAAAACACAATGGAGGAGAACAAGCTGCCGAGATTGATGCTCTATTGACAATTATTGTGTCTCTCAAGTGCTGCTGGGATATCATGCCTCTGACATTGCTCAAGTCGCTGAGGTGAAGTCATGGTGGTTGCTCTTCAAGTGGACTTTGAAACCTTTTAATGACCATAATTCTTGTTTTCCCAGCCCTGTGAACAAGGACGCCGGGTGAAGCGCATTCATGCTGTGGCAAACATTGGCACTGCACTCAAGTTCCTTGAAGGAAGGAAGGTAGGAGATAAAATGAAAACAGTGAAGAAGAAAGCTTGGGTATACTGGCATTCACAATGTTGTCTGTGGGGCCATACCTACATACTGTCTGTACAACAAAGCCATGCAGTAGTGGAATAAAACAGTTTAGATTTACAGAAAGATTGTGAAAAATGGGCCACAGCTACATACAACTCAACTACCTTCATGTTAAGAACATATGAAATGAGCCTGGCATTGTGGCCAATACCTTTAATCCCAGCACTCAAGAGGCAAAGGCAGGCACTTGTCTACAGAGTGACAGCCTGATCTATAGAATGAGTTCCAGGGTAGCCAGGGCTACACAGAGAAACCCTGTCTCCAAAAACCAAAAACAAACAAACAGCATATGTTATGATGGAACTGTTATCAAGATGAGAAAATTTAAGCCAGCACACCATCATTAATGAAAACAGACAGTAGTCCATGCACATTGTCTTGGGATTCAATCCAGTACCAATACCCCATATCCTACAGCAAGTTTCCATGCATTTCTGGTCTTTCATGTTTAATACCACTAGTTAGTTATTTTTGGAGACTCTCAGTTTGGGCTTATGTGGCATGCTCTTCCCATTAGACTGTAGCTCCACATCCTTGGCAAGGATCCCAGGGAAGGAATGTAACTTTTTTCCCAGAATATCCTGTGGACGGATCCAGGCTTCTCCTGATTGAGTTCTGATGGAGTGAACACTCGTTGCTTGATAAACAGGTCTCCTAGTCTATTTTCTGTGGCTATCACAAAACGCTTAAGACTGGATGGCTTATAAAGACTAGAACATCATTTTCTCACAGTTCTGGAAGCTGATCTATCCAAGAGCCTGACATGGGGTGCCAGCATCTGCCATCTGGCTGTATCACAATGTGTTAATGAATATCATACAATGAGACAGGGCAATCCTGTGTCAGCCCAAGTCTCTTTTCCTTCCTGCTCTATGAATCCCCATATTAATGCCCTTATCTGACCGTAGTAACCTACCAGAGTCTGATTCAACAAATACTATGGACATGAATTTATGGATCATATTTTCACATGAAAAGTCAGTGACACATTCAAATCACAAGTAGGTTGCATCTGAATGTTTTCATATGATGATGTTGCTACTTTCCCTCTTATAGTTGAGAAATAATTTAAGGGAGATAATGGCAACCATGCTATCTATTACTTAGTTCTCAAAAATGTAATATTCATTGCCTTCAAATAGTTACTGCTCTGCTTGCCCACTGGTGAGTTTATGTTCCCATTGCGTATGTATATCAAAACTATTTTAAAAAGAAATGGACTGCTTATTTACTACTTATTTCTGTTGGTAGTAACTCTACATATTTGTTTTATTTCCTGGTTACTATGGTTGTGTGCTGTGTTGTGTCGTTACTCTGGCTCTGGCTGTTGAGACTGTTCCTCAGTTGGTGTCTGCATCCTATAAACTTGGCCTCATCTCCTGTGCATCTCACAGCCACAAATGTTCAGGCTTATCTCATATTTTCTCTTCCACAGGTCTGAAACTGACCCCTTCACCAAGGAGGTTCTTTTCTTTTTATCTGTGAACGGTACCTACGAGCCAGATCTGTGTGTTAGATACGCATGACTGCTGGAATGTCATTGCAGCTAGGCTCTTTTGGAACACAGGTCTAGAAAATACACGTGTTTCCTAATCCACGTGTGTGTACACCTGTCTACACTCCTTCCTCCTCCTCTCCCTCCCTATCTCCCTTGCTCCTTCCCTCCCTGCTTTTTACACACAGTCACACTCACACATAGCTTCTCCTGTGTGTGTGTGTGTGTGTGTGTGTGTGTGTGTGTGTGTGTGTGTACATAAACTACTAGTTTTCACTTATATTTCTGATTCCAGGCCAGCACCAAACTCTTTCCTCTGGACTTTCATGCTCATTTGTTTCAGCTTTCTCTGATAGTGGGAAACCTAGATTTTATCAACAATGTATTTTCCTCTTTCAACTCTAATCTAAATGCAAAATAGTTTTAGAATTGCTAATCCATGCGCCATTCAGAACTGTATTGAGCAAAGAAAGAGAGAGAGAGAGAGAGAGAGAGAGAGAGAGAGAGAGAGAGAGAGA
>OU015750.1:105016743-105038182 GCA_907169655.1 Acomys percivali | reverse complement strand
CACACACACACACACACACACACACACACACACACACACACACACACGTACAGAAGTTGCCTTAGTTCCTTGTTTATTGGGAGACCTTGCCCATCACCATCAGTTTTTGATGGAAAGCCTAACAACACTGCAGATGCTCTCTGCACTCCCCCTACTCTTCCGTTTTCACTTCTCCTATTGCCACCCTCAAGGTGACCAGCCTCAAGTTTCTGACTTCCTTTCTGTATCTCTTCTCACAAGTAAGGTGCGTTTTTGTACACCTCCTCCATTCTTACATGAAGGTAGAAATACCATAGGTGTACTTTGCTTTTCTATTTTGAGGTGTGTTTAAGGAATCACCCCAAATCAATTTATATGGATTACCTTCTTCATTTTTTCCCAGGCGCATAGTGTCCCTCTGCCTGGGCATGATGTAGCTTGCAAGTCGTTCTCAGTTCCGATTAATTTTCAAATAGAAATAATGATGTAATTTGTAACTGTTGATAAAAATGTTTACACATCTCTGAAGATCCATTGCTAGGTAGCTTGCTCGACATGGCTACTAGGTCAAAGGTCAGTGCGTACGCATTACATATTGACACACTTCCCTCCCAACAGGCTGTAGCTCTCAGATTTATCCCTGTGTAATTTGTGGGAGCACAGAATATCTGCATGGAGCAATACCCACCCAGCTTTATGAGTGGACACCCACAGACTTCCAGAGGTCAGGATGTTTAAATTACTTTCGCTCCAGTCCGTATGCACTGAATAAGTTCATTGCTCCATGAATGTGTAATTGAATATTTTCTAGAACCTAGAAACTTGAAGCAAAGTTAGCTCATATCCTTTAAATAGTTCACATTTTGGTGAATTGGAGATATAATGGATCTTATGAATTTGATGCCCTGGAACAGGGATGTGTACACAAACAACTGTAGCTGCTTGTGTAGTGTTGGGACCATATTCAGATCTCTCTCATCTTCTGTCAGAGTGGTTCTCTTCTCACTCATCCTCAGTGAGTTTTCCACAGAAAGTGGAGTGGAAAAGACACCAGAGGCACTTAGGCTATCCCATTACCTGTTGAGCTGTCTGGCAATTGTGTTGTATTTCATACTGAGAAACATTTAGTAGTCAATATAAGAACAAATTCCCTCTTGTTAATTAATGTCTTAGTGAAGACTTTAATGACTTAATTTATAGAAAGTTTCATATATAAAGAGAAGGCTTCCTTAGCCAATGTCTGATTTAATAGAACAACCATATATCACTTCAAAATAAACTACAGGAATCATGCATTAAATATTGTATTGACTAAGCATGGAAAGTAATGCAAGTCAGACTCTGATTAAACTTTTATTAAAGAAAACTGTTTACAATCTTCTGGACTTTCTTGGTGATGCAGTCTTTGAAAACTTGGCTGAGAGTTACGGAGAGTGGAGTCTGAGATGCTGCGGATGGCCTTTTCCTGTCTTTGTTAGGAACTGTGGGAAGGATGATGGCCAACACCCTTTGCATGTTGGGAGACTGACAGAGCACCTTGCCCTCTAAGTCCATGGCACTTCTTAGAAAATATCTTTTAATAGTTGGGAAAGCTTCCTGGTGGACAATCGGAAACAATTATGTAAAGACAATTCTACTCTGCAAGCTCTATATTTTCACACCATGGTGATAATAATCTCCTTTCTGTAGTTGCCTGGCTTTCCTTTGTTCTTCTTTAACTCCTAGCCCCTCGCCATGGGCTAACTGGTCTACCCTTTGTTCCCACTGACAACTGAACACTCTTGTAGTTTGTTTACATGTGCACATTATCTTCTCCTTTTGTTTTCCATGTCAGTCCATATACAGAGGATCGCCGGTTAGTACAAATGTAGAATTTTCAACTGCTGACTTTTATAGGTAAAAGAGAACATAAACTTTTATTTGATTTGGTAAAAAGCATCAAAATAAATAATAAATAAACAAAATAAATAAAACATAATCTTTTAATGCTACCTTTCATTTTAGTCAACTTCTAAATATAAAGAATAACTGCTTTTTTGTTTGATTTTTTTTGTTGTTGTTGTTGGCAGTTCCTTGCATGGTGTTATATTTTTTGTGCTTTTTAACTTTAAACAAAATAAAAATTTGGGATCAATCTTATAGTTATTTTCAGTTTGTATTTTTAACGAATGCCCCTGGAATTTCCATAAATGCATGTGCCTGTTTGACTCTCTGGCTTTGCCTTATGATTTTTGTGTGCCAGTACATAGGCATGACCAAACACCATTGTCATCTAACAACATCCTACTTACTGCATGGTTACATGAGTCACAATATTCTGATGAGGTACTAGCACAGTTTTTCTTTTTTAAACAGATTAAATTAGTCAACATTAATGCTACTGATATCGCGGATGGCCGGCCGTCAATTGTTCTTGGGCTGATGTGGACCATCATCCTGTATTTCCAGGTATTGTGCTACATTTAGTGTTTTGATCGATATAACATCAAAGAGGGAGAAGGTGGCAGATGTTCATAACACGTGCTTTTCCACACTCTTTGGTTGAGCCTTGCTTCAGGGGAGGTGTGATCCCCACATTCATATTTTAAGAGATATATTTCTGTTTCTCCCACTCAAGGGTGTTATGTGTGAACCCTCCACCCATAGAAAACCAGAGGTGGTCAATCTGAATTGTAGACATGAGTGGTTATACAAGGAGCTCAGGAGAATTTTATTCTATTCTTATCTGTGTAAGGAACAGTTCTAAGTCCTATTAGACATGGTTGGGAGGAATTTACCTGCTTTTGTCTCTAAGTTTGCTTTATTAATTATACCAATCTCTTTTTCATTACTATGGTAAAACAATTGAGGCTCGGCAACTTACAGAGAAAACAAATTTATAGGCCACAGTTTTGGAAACTTAAAGTCTGAACAGTATGTGGTAGCTTTGGGAAGGGCTCCTTGGCTTCATCACACCATGGCAGGAGTATGAACAAGAAGGAGAAGTGGCATGATGAGAGAAGCCATAGAGACGAGTGACATGCCAGGCTTGTACTCATGAGAACTAACCCTAAGACTCACCACCTCCTTCCCCAGCCAGCTTCTCAAGCGTTCCTTCCAGGATCTGCCTTTGACTATGTCAGCACCTTTCAATATCACCACACAAAACTCCCAACCCTCCCGAAACAGCTCAAACTGTAGCATCAACTCATCCCCTTAGCCAGTCAATAGTTATAGAAAGAAATATGTAATAAATATGGAAAAGAAGTACCTTATACACATCAATGCAATAGGAAGTACAAGAAAGACTAAGAGGGCGGGTGAGGTGGCTCAGTGGTTATGAGCACTGGTTGCTCTTCCAGAGCTCCTGAGTTCAAGTCCCAGCACCCACATGGCAGCTCAAAACCTTCTGTAACTCCAATTCCAGGGCATCTGGCATACAGACAAAACACTCATGCACATAAAAGAAAATAAATAGCATAAAATAAAATAAAAAGCATTAAAAAAAAAAAAGCTACCAACCATACCCTGTAAGAATTACTATTTTTCTTGGGGTATAAAGGATGCTAAGATTGGTCATTCCTCATTGGGAAGTAAACTTTAAGGAATAAAGGTCACTTTAACTGTTTTTCTGCTTGCTTTCCCCCCTCCCCCCCAAAACAAAACAGATAGAGGAGCTGACTAGCAACCTTCCCCAGCTGCAGTCTCTGTCCAGCAGTGCCTCTTCTGTGGACAGCATGGTCAGCACAGAGACTGCCAGCCCGCCAAGCAAACGCAAGGTGACCACCAAGATCCAGGGAAACGCCAAGAAGACGCTGTTAAAGTGGGTCCAGCACACAGCAGGCAAGTAAGTGCCAACGATTCACTCAACCTGCAACCCTGGACACGTCTCAATGACAATATGATGTTCCCGTTGCTTCTTCTCGTGGTTGCGAAATTTGAAGGGACGCTTGTGGGAGCGTCCTTGCTTCAAGCGCTGTTTCACTCTCCTCTGATTATACTAGAAACGCAAGTGCTGGCCAGATGGCTCAGCCAATAAAAGCACTTGCTTTGTGAGCCTAACGACCCAAGTTAGATCCCAGGAGAATAAGAAGGCGAGGACCGCTCCAAGTTGTCATCCTACCTCAATGTGCACACCAGGGCACCCAGAGAGAGTAATAAAAACTAAATATAAGCATAAAATCAACACTGATACTCTAGGAAAATACTAATATGGTTACTTCTTCCTTTATGTGATTATGCCTGATGAATAAAATTAATTAATCATTTTACATTTCATTCACAGCACGAAGGCTAATGCTAATCAGGCCATTGTTTTGGATTTCTCTTCTCATTTAAAAGATTACAAAAAGTTCATACTTGATTATCTCTTCATTAAACCACTGAATTCTATTTAATGGCAATGTAAGCAAAAGTTCAGATACTGGTGGGAAAAGTTTGCAATTTCTGAAACCTTCTACACACCTTTTGCCCCCTCTTTTGTTTTGTTTTGTTTTGTTTTGTTTTGTTTTTCCACTCTGGTCTTCATCTAGAACAAGAATTCTACACTTCCACTCTAGCTTTATTGCATGTAATAGACATTTACATAGGTCCTTCTTTCTTTCTTTCTTTCTTTCTTTCTTTCTTTCTTTCTTTCTTTCTTTCTTTCTTTCTTTCTTCCCAAGACAGGGTTTTCCTGGACTCAGTTTGTAGACCAGGCTGGCCTAGAACTCATAGGGATCCACCTTCCTCTGCATCCCAAGTGCTGAGATTAAAGGCGTGCACACTATGCTTTGCCTCATAGGTCCAAGTTTTTTATTAGAGTGGATATAAATTTAGTAATCTCAGGACCTTCTTTTAGCAGTTTTAGGGGGTTTCAGTTGATCATGACTATGTTGTGGTTGCTGTTACTGGGGATACGTTTCCTTACTTACAAGTGGCATTTTCATTTGTTCTTCCTCAATCATATGAAAAACAAATTCATTTCCTCGCAGGTTTGCTTGCATAAGTCCAGTCTGAATCCACTTATCTACTTCTGGAAAATGTTACAAACAAGACCTTATTATGAAATACTGAGGCACTAAATATAGGGAGTTCTTTTTTTTTTTCTTTTTTCTTTTTTAATGTTCAAAGAGCAAAATTCAGCAGAGAGAAGTTGAAAAGAGAAGATTTGATTAACGTTAGTAGTGCATGTGGTTTTGATTCGCTTTTAAAGCGTGTTGACTTTTTTTATTAGGAGACTAGGATGCAAGATAGCATCAGAAATATTTCCAAAAGCAAAGTTTTGTTTCTTTTTAGATTCTGTAGAAGAAATTAAATTTGGGAGCACTCCTACATTGCTTATATGTTACTTAACTGCAGCTGTGTTGGGCAGCCCTGAATTTGGTGCAGTCTTATTGGGCAGGGAGAAGACACAGCCTAGGTAGACTGGCAATCTCATGCCCGCATCCATCATGATCTGCTTGCGTTATGGACACTGCCATGAGTATGGATGTGGTGACATCTCAGGGTTGTACCTACAAGTTGTATGCTGATATCAGTGAAATTTGTATTTTCCTTGTCTTTAAATATACGTCCATATAATTTAGGGCCTGAGATGCCTTTACCCATCAATGCAATAATAAGATTTATTTCATGGGTATTGACATGAACTGTAGTGGGGTGGGAAGCTATACGCTATGAAAATTATTCAAGAACATGTGATATTAACGTGTCAATAGTTCTTGTATAAATTGGCTTTTATGTTACCCCAACCTGTGATTCTCAGTTTCTTATCTGACAGAGAGTGATGGTTTTAGGTTCTGTCCCCATATCAGCATGTGAATGACAATGTCCCTGAAATTATCTTCTCTGAGACTTACATCAGTAGTCACTGGCCTAAATGTGAATTTTTTTCTCTCCACATAAACTTTAACAATCCACAAAACTATGTGAAAAATGTCATTTAGAATGCAAAATAGTTAAGTCCTTCAGGTTTTGAGCAAGTTTCATGACTATTATCAGAAATAAAAGCATTGAGTTATAACATTAGTGTGTTATTAACAGCTAAAAATAGTTATATTTGGGGACAGAAATTAATAGTATAATAAAAAAAATGAAGCTGTGTGTGTCCAGATTAACACAAGGTAGTTCAAAGTAAATTTATAGTACAGAGAAGAAAAACCTATGAACTGGTTACATTTGTCACTTCTTTGAGTGATGTATCTAAGCTTTTTCTGTGTTTCTGTATAAAATTCATGAATGACAAATTTGGGATGAAACCAGAATTATTTTAGAAAGACAAACTCTTTGTTTTATCTGATGAAAAACAATGTATATGCCTTTTTATGCATATGTGTATTTTCCATGTATGCTTCAATAAACAGGAGAAAATACACTAACATTTTGAACCACTCTAAGAGAGTAAATATTTAAGGAAACCATATATGCTTCATTTGAATAATGTAAGTCCAGTATAATCAGAAAAGTAGCTAATTATATGGTAAATATTCATGAGCTTGCTTACTTACTAATTCCTCAACCTTACTCTGTTAAAGGCTAATTTGCAGTGGTCTAAAGAGACAAACGTTTTACATGCAGAAATGTGAACAAAGGGAAAGTGTAAGGAGGACAGAAAGATGGAGAGGTGATGTTCAAATGAACAGAAAACAAAGATGGAGTGTGGGGTACCAGATGTCTGCTGAAAAAAAAAATTCACATATGTACCGGGAAGGTTGACACTCCTAATGAGTTAAGAGAACATTCAAATCTGATTTGTAATTATAGAAGCCTTAACAGATACTTTTACCATATTTATTTCAGAAGCTAACATCAGTTCCAAAGATGCTACTTTTAGCATATATATTTTGTGCAAACAGTGTACACTGACGCAGTATGTTTGAGAACCAAACTTGTATTCTTTAGGCTAAGATTGGTGGGCACCTACCAAACTTACTCATGAATGTGTCGGAATATATTGTTCATGGAAACCTTAAGAACCTGCTTTAAAAAAAAAACCCTAAATGATGTTTTTGCTTCCTTTAGAAACATCTATAAAGTTAATAAGACTAACTTCTTAAAATTTATTAATTGATTGTGTGTGTGTGTGTGTGTGTGTGTGTGTGTGTGTGTGTATTTGAGACACGGAGGAGTCACTCATGTCACTGCATGCAGGTGGGCATCAGAGGAGAACCCTTGGGAGGTGACTGCCCCCCTTCCACTGTGTGGGATTCTGCTCTGTTTGGTGGTCAGGCTTCCACGGCAAGTGCTTTTCCCGGCTGAGTCACTTCACTGGCCTGTTGACACCAATTTTTTTTAGAAAAGAAACCGTGGAAGATTTTGTTTGCCACCTGTGACCTAAGCGCTGGTGTCTGTAGCTTTTCGCTTAGCCATAAGGTTCTGCTCCTGGTCACTGTGCTCTACAGCTCTCTTCCTGAGCTCCCTTTAGACTTGGTAAGTTACCCACTTGAGGAAGTTCCCACTGAAAGCATGTGATGCTTCTGTTTTCAACAAGAAAATATCTTCACCAGCTTGAATAGCTGCATCCATTAGAATTGATTTTGCATTAATTAAATTTACCACCCAAGAAAAAAGATTCACCAGTAGGGCATTTCTTTTGAGGGGAAAAAAAAAGTTGACATACCATTTGATTGGTGGAGTAACTGGAGTTATAGTCTGCATGTGTTTCTGGGTGAGCATTTTGCATAGATGACTGCATAGATGACTGCATAGATCTGCATATGTGATTGCATTCATTGCATATGTGATTGCATTGACTTGTCTCTACATTCTATAATGCACTTGACATGACTTAGACACATCATCTTAATCTATTAAAAAAATACATGCTCAGTGGGGCATGGTGGTGCACACTTTTAATTCCAGGACTCAGGTGGGCAGAGGCCGTGGGATATCTGTGAGTTCGAGGCCAGCCTGGTCCACAAAGGCAGTTCAGGACAGTCAAGGCTACACAGAGAACTGTGTCTTAAAAAACCAAAGTAAAAAAAAAAAAAAAAAAAAAGCAAGGAAAAAAAATCTGTGCTCATAAGACAAAGTGATTCATTATATTTTATATCTTAATGTTTCCTTTTTAAAAAATGTTTTCACATTTTAATATAATTCCATTTTCCTTTAAAAAACAAGCATAAAATGTATTTTAAATGTCTACTACAATAATCAAAAAACATCATATAGAAAATACTGCATGGTAGTATTTCCCTCCAAGTATGAAACAAGAGAATAAGCAGATTCAAACTGGCCCACTTAGCAAGACTCTCTCAAAACAAATTAAGAAAAGAAGAGCGAAAGAAAGGAAACTATATAATTAAAATCTGTTCAGGTTAATTTCTAAAATTTTGATTGATATACTCTATCTTTGATTGACATAGTTCATCTTTGGGTAAAGTGACTGAGTTTTGTTAAAAACCTTAAAGAAAGTGCTGTTTTGAGTGCAGACTGTGACGTTGTTTCTGTGTTTATCACACTAAGGCAGCTTGGAGTAGAAGTGAAAGACTTCGGGAAGAGCTGGAGAAGTGGGCTGGCCTTTCACTCAGTCATCCATGCCATCCGGCCTGAGCTGGTGGATTTGGAGAAGCTGAAAAGCAGATCCAACAGAGAAAACCTGGAGGATGCCTTCACTATCGCCGAAACACAACTGGGCATCCCTAGACTACTTGATCCGGAAGGTACACAAACGATCCTCAACTAACATGTACAGGCCGTAGCGTGTTTGCATGTTCTCAATCTGCACATTGCATGACTTCTGAGATTCCGCTAAGAAACAGGGAACGGAAGAGCACATGGCTGAATGATAACTCCCTCGACTCTGTTTCCTCAGGGTCCTTGCCACCCTGTTGCGGAATGGGCTACGATGTCAATGCTGCAAGCAGCTCTTTGCCATTGGCATCTCAGCCTGGTGCCCAGAACTTAAAACACCTGTTGATGCCTCTAAATTCCTATTTCTCACCCCAAAGATCAGTGCAGCTCTCAGACCTCATCGAAGTTTCTTTGAGCAGTGGAAAGTGGTTATTGAAGAAGCTGACCAAAGTGCCCAGAACAAATGTCAGTAAATTACCTCCCTTACACATACACACAAGGGAGGCTCCTGTATCCTTCCTGCCTCCCCAAGACTAATGGAACATGCACAAGAGATGGCAGAAAGCTTGTAAGAGTCCGTTGTTGGAGAGAATAGGAGTGAAACAGTGTCTTCTGGAATGACAAGACCACTGCGTACTCATGAGCTTGCAGCAGCTGTGGTTTCCTGTGTGACACCAGATTAGTCACCATTCTAGAACAGAGTTGGATGGAGTTCATGAGCGCCATCCATACCTGAGGAGCTATGGGCTGGGGAAGGCTTCGAGGGATGGGAGAGTCACTTTTCTTTAAAGGTGGAGCTTCTGGGAAGTCAACTATACTCCGGTAGATAGTTCTACACCTAGGACTTTGTGGGCAGTACAAACTGAATTTGATAGGTTACTTTTTTAAAGGACATGAAGTCTGCTCCTAGGGAGGTAGGAATGGAGCTGGGAGGAGTTGAAGGACAAACATGTCCAAAATACATCGTATGAAATTCTCAAATAGTTATTGCTTAAAAAAGATATTCTGCTTAAATATTTTCATGGTATATGTGTGAGGGGGGAGGGCTGTGACAGGTTAAAAGAATTGCCTAAAGTCTGGAAGAAATAGAAGATGAGAAAAAAGGGGGGCGGGGGCGACACTTAGAAACACTAACTGCCCCGTGTTTCGGTGCCAATCAGCGAAGTTCTCAAGGGTGATTCCTGTTCATCACACCAGCTGTTTGGCACACTGTCACAAAGGCAGGCCACTCACAGACATGTTAGAAGTACAGTTGGTTCTTTCAACCCCCCGAAGACTATTCTGATGTGTTCAACAAGTGTTAATAAAAGAGCAAGTTGTTTATTATGGTGAAATTAAAACAGCAAAGTAGGTTATCCAACTCCTGTAGATAATTTCTGATTTGGTTTGGAAATTATGGACTTTTTACTAATTAATATGTAAATGTAAACACACAGTGAAAACAAATTTGTTAAAAATGAGATTTCAGAATGGGGTCTCATTCCTCTACAAGAAAGAATATTTTCTTGCATTTCCAAGAAAAACTCAAGAGACTTGTTAGAGCTCCCTCTGAGATGAGAGGCCTATAAAAATCTTTGGCTAATGAAGGAGATAGTATGTATGTATGTATGTATATGTGTGTGTGTATGTATAATAAATTGATTATACTAGGTATCAATAAATTACATATTACATATAAGCACAGAATTAGCAAAATGTATTAAATCATGACATATGTCATACATTAAATATAACCTTTTTTTCATATTGAAGTAATTTTACTCCCTCTTCACATTGTGTCTTCTACATCAGGGATCTTGACACTGCAAAGCTGTAATTCATCTTAGGTCTTTTGTTACTTTGGTAACTCCTTGGAGTGGTCTCACCTTTTAAATCCAACATCCACAGTCCCTAGAAATGATATTTCAACTCTAAAGGCTCTTTACAAAATAACAAGTTGCTTTTATATTTGATTGTGGCATTTGGAGTTTGTTTTGGTTGCTATTGATGTACACATTGCTTTGCAAATGGGTTGTCATTTTTTGATACGTACTAACTTATTTTCATTTGAGTGGCTTATGTACCTTCACCCCATATATAATTACTGAACACGTAGGCATTTTTTTACTTGATATATGCTGATTTTGAGTTAATATCAGCAGCTTTAATAACTGTGGTGACTGAGACGCTTTAAGGCTGTCTCTCAAGGAAATACTGTTCTTCCTAGTGAGTCTGTGTTCTTCCTGGTTGAGGATGGAGCCTTGAGGTATGGCAGCTACATTTCAAAACGTATGTTAATGAACACCTGAGGAATGAATTAACTTCTACTTGAGTTTTGTTTTTACAGATGTTGATGTGGACAAGCCGGATGAGAAGTCTATTATGACCTATGTGGCCCAGTTTCTAACACAATACCCTGACATCCATGGTGCAGGCTGCGATGTGCGAGAGGATGATGTAGGTATTTGATGTCTCTCTGAATTAAGGGTCAATCCTACCATGAGATCACACGTGTATACACATGCATGCTTTGTACCATAAGACCAAGGGTGTAAAGATAATTACAATTAAATAAGAAGTAGATATCAGCAGATATAATGGGATTAGTGCATCAGAGATAACATTGCCAGTGATAAACATTATAATTAAGTTGAAATTAAGAGGAGTCAGCAGTTTAAGGTTTTAAGAGGTCACAGTAAGTGTACATTCAGCCCGGGGGCTCCTTGCTCTACTTGATCTGCTGAAATTTAATTTAGAATTCAAAGTTTATGTATCAGGCCACAGAAAACACGGAAGCAAGGCATAATTTGCACGTTGTGATTAGATTGTTCAGCCTTCAATAGTTTAAATGACATTTTTACTTCTCAACATGATCAGATGGCATATGTTCACTGTCACGAAACTTAAAATCTTGGGAGAAAAAAGGAAATGACCTGTATATGGCCTTCTACATAAAATATTTTTTAGGCAATGTAAACTAGAGTAATATGTTGGTCTTAACTTCTATATGTATATGTATACTCATAGCATTTTAGAAAAAATTACAAGCATCCATACAGCTTTAGTTATTTTTCTATTAACATGGAAAACTGTACAGTTTACATGTGTGTTTATTTTTATAAACTTAAACACTGTAAATTTCCAATTATCTATGACAAATAACAGGATAAAATTTTCTTATAAGATGATTATTTCTTAGGCATGGAATTCCTCCTCTCATTTGAATGTCAAATCGTCAGTGATATTTGAAGTCTTGTTCAGCTTTTGTGTAGAGTGCTAGTCAACACACCAGATGCCTCAGTTCCTGCACACGTGACAGCAAAGGACACGATGTACTAATACTTGAAACTTCCATTGCATTTTTGAAACTATAGCTAATGGATTTTCCATAAAATATCATTTTTATTTTAAGGCTAAATGCCTCATGGCAAGTGATGAATGAGTTTCCAAGATGCCTCCGACTCAGTTTCGCTGATCTCAACTGGACTTTTGGAGCTGTTAGAGACTATAGAGAAAATGTATATAAAGCAAATGTTTTTTAAAGGAGTAAATAACAAATATATTTGTATTATATAAATAAATAAATAATGAAAGCTTACAAACATGCCCAAGAAAGGAAGAGCCAGGGAGCAGAAGCTAAGTTCACAAGAACAGCAGGAATTGTGCTGACAGGATAACTCAGCCACTCACTGTGGATAGAATTGAGTGGAGCAAAAATGCCTGCTGCTTCAAGATGCTCTTGGGCCAAGTTTCTAGAGTGGTTGCCAGAATTGCACTTCCTAGAGTGATAGTTTTGCTATTGTTCTTTCCAGCATCAAGGAAGAGACTGATCTTTAGAGTAGTTTAGTATGAGTATGAAGCAAATATTCCCAAGAAGTGCAGGAAAGACTCAAGTGAAGGCCACACACTTTCTAGTGTAGACTCATAACCTGGGTGTTGTAGATCAGTCCTATGGGTTTTGATGGTAAACCTGGACTTACAAGCTTCTGTGTGTCTAAGAAGTTTTATCCAAAGTACTGGATCCCCATGCGATACAGGTTTCCAGCTGCTGTTTGTATGTGAAATGTGTATGTGTTTCCCAGGTGTATTAATGAGCTTTCTGGGCCTTCAGTGTTGACTGTGGGGATGTCTCTGATGTGAACTGTCTTTTCAGACAAGTTACTCTACACTAGAGACATCTGGTGGGCAAAAGAGGATGCCTGTGAGCAAGAACTTAAGACAAAAATTCTTAGAGAAGAGAAAACACCTCACCCCATCCCCTATCCCACACACAGGATAAACAGGACATACACACATAGAAACATACACAAAGGACACACAGACACAGGGAATACACAAACAGGACACACACACATGTACAGAGGACACACACTTTTTAGTACACTTCACTTAAGAGACTAAAAATAATGTAGGAAAAAAAAGAAAGTTAAAAAAATAAAAATAATGTAGGAAATTTTGATTATTTAAAAAATATTTTCTCCATCCTTTTCCTAATATGAAGACTTGGATGACATCTTCAAGGTCATCTTAAGAGTAATTTTAAGAAAATGTTTTATAAGCTTAACCCATTAGTATGGGATTTAGATAAGCATCTAAAGCTAAATATTTTAAGAAGTAAAATATATGTTAGAGCTTGTATTTGTCAATGTCATTAAGGTATATAATGATGTGAATGAACTTTACAGATTTTTTTTTTTACTGGTGTCTGTATTAGCGCGACACATGTAGTCCCCTCAGAACCTTTGTTATTTGTTTACTTGGGTCTTAGTAATGTCAGCTTATTTTGCATATTTGATTTCTATATCACCCTCTATGACTCTATTTAAATAAAATATGTTATGTATGCATTGAAAATATGACTTCTTGGGCCAGTGACTTGGCACAGAGGCTAAAGAAGCATGCTGCCAAGCCTTGATGAGTTCAAATCCCTGTACCCACATGGTAGGAAAGAGAACCGACTCCTGCAAATTGTCCTCTGACCTTTGACCTATGGAAGCATGTTATCCCCACCTAATCCTTACACATGTATAAAATAGGTAGAATGTAAATAAACATACATATTATTTATATTAATTTATTTATATATACATTTTCTTACTGGAAGGATACATTGACCATGCTGTTCTTCAACCAATAAAATTAATAAAGAAACTTTTCCACTTAAGATATTCCTTGGAAAACTGGGTGTGGTGGCGCACACCTTTAATTCTAGCACTTGAGAGGCAGAAAGAGACAGACTTCTGTGAGTTCAAGGCCAGTCTACAAAGCAAGTCCAGGGCAGCCAAAGCTACACAGAGAAACCCTATGTCCAAAAACAAAAAAGAAATAAAAGAAAAGATATTCCTTGGAGGCCAGGTGTGGTAGCGCATGCCTTTAATCCCAGCACTCAGGAGGCAGAGGCAGGTGCATCTCTATGAGTTTGAGGCCAGCCTGGTCTACAAAGCAAGTCTAGGACAGCCAGGGCTATACAGAGAAACTGTCTCGAAAAACAAAAAAACAAACAAGTGAACAACAAGATGTTCCCTGGGTAGTTTGTACTAAGCCGTAAATGAATGAAAAAGGCTGTTGACTCGGTTCAATTACCTAATAAACATTCAGCCATTTTTTCTCAACTTAGAATATTACTGGCTTACCTCGGGGTGTACAGAGCATACTGACAAAGAGATGCATATTCTGTCAATGTATTCACAGGGAAAGATATGAGTCTGTAGAGTCTTTCCTTGCATATTTCACCTGAAGTATTTGAAATTATTTCAAAGCATGCCTTCAAATTATATGTATTTCCACACATAACTATTTCAAGTTCAAATAAAAACATCACTGGCAAAGTAATTTCAGTGGTTTGGTAGAAGCTAGGTAAACATTTTGAGTGATTATATGTCTTAAATTGTTGTCGATTAATAGACAGATGCCTCACCAATGGTTTTTATTTTGTCTATATAATTTGGCTTCTGATTTATATTGTGTCTGTATATTTGTTAGGAAATACTTCCAGTTTACCCATCTTTTGCAAATTATATACAAAATTCTAAGGTAAGATATAAGGAGTCTTAACTGAACGTTCCAGATATTTTTCACTCCTTAGCTTCTTTGCCATTCCTTTGCATGTATTCGTTCATGCACACCTTCCTTTTAATATCTTCATCATGTTAATTCCTTTACTTTCTAACATAAAAAAATATATCGCCCATGCAACTAAACATTAGTGCCAAGCTAAGCCCACTAACTTTTAAATACAACATGGTATCAAATACTATACTTAACAACACCACAAAGAGGAGATTTATAATGCTTATGTTGTATTTTTGAAATGTGACACACAAAAGTAGAAATCAAGTGAAATGACTACTTTGATATCTTTAAATATGAAGTATAAAAGCAGTGACATTGGTAAGAATCCAGTGTATTCTCTGCCTCAGTTTCTTCACATCTTTATGGCTCAACATTGGGTCATGTGGCTCAGCAAGGTCCATACCTGAACTAAGTCATCATAAGTATTTGCAGAACGAATATTTTAATTTCTTGCTCATATTCAAGTTGGTGCATGCTTAGCCTATCTTTTAACCTTCCTTTATTATATTCCTTTGTATAATTTCTAAGCCCTGGGAATAAACATCTATCAATGCAATAGACTTGTGCAGGTTAGAAAGCTATAAGTAACCAATGTTTAAAATTAATTTATCTATTCACTTTATATCCCTATTGCAACCTCCTCCCTCCTCTCCTCCTGGTCCCATCCTTCTATCCTCTCCCCTTTCCCTCCTTCCCTTCTCCTCAGAAAAGGGGAGACCCACACACAAACACCAACCTGTCCCAGCATATCAATACAATCAGGACTAGGAGCATCCTCTTCCCCTCAGGTCCAAGGAGACAGTCTAGCGAGGGAAAAGTGATCCAGAAACAGGCAATAGAGTCCATGTCAGAGACATCCCCTGTTCTAATTGCTAGGTGACCTTCATAAAAACTGTGCTTCCTATCAGCTACATATATGTAAAGGGCTTGGTCCAGTCGATGCTTGCTCTTTAGTTGGTGGTTCTGTTTCTGTGAGGCCTCATGGTCCTCAGTTTTATTCTGTTGGTCTTCTTTTAGAGTTCTTGTCCCCTCCACGTCCCTCTTTTCTTCCCCCACTCTTTCATAAAACTCCCTTACCTCCATCTAATGTTTGGCTGTTAGTCTCTGCATCTGTTTTGATCTGCTGCTGGGTGGAGTCTTTCAGGGGACAGTTATGCTAGGCTTCAGTCTGTAAGCATAGCAGAATATCACTAATAGTGTCAGAAGTTGGCTCTCTCCCATAGGATGTGTTTCAAATTGGGCTAGTCATTGTCTGGCTCTTCTCTCAATCTCTGTACCATCTTTATCCCTGCACACATTATGCATAGGGTAAACTTTGGATTGAAGGTTTTGTGGATGGGTTGCTGTCCCCCTTCCTTCACTGGAAGTCCTACCTGGCTATAGGAGGTGACCACTTCCATCTCCATATCCCCCCACTGCTAGGAGTCTCAGCCAGAGTCACCCTCATATCCTCCTAGGAGCCTACCCCATTTTCAGGTCTCTACCTTGTCCCAGAGATGGCCCCCAATTGATTACCCTTCTCTCTCCTAGCCCTCTCATATTCATGGATCTGTAGGATTAACAGTAATAATGTTTGTCTTACTGAAAGCAATCTACAGATTCAATGCAATTCCTATCAAAATTCCAACACAGTTCTTTACAGAATTTGAAAGAGCAATTCTCAACTTCACATGGAAAAATAAAAAGCCAGGATAGCTAAAACAATTCTGTACAATGAAAGAACTTCTAGAGGCATCACTACCCCTGAGCTCAAGCTGTTCTACAGAGCAATAGTAATAAAAACTGCATGGTATTGGCATAGAAACAGACAGCTTGATCAATGGAATCTAATTGAAGACCCAGAAATAAACCCACACACCTATGAACATCTGATTTTTGACAAATAAGCCAAAACCACACAATGGAAAAATGAAAGCATCTTCAACAAATGGTGCTGGTCTAACTGGATGTCTGCATGTAGAACAATGCAAATAGATCCATGTTTATCACCCTGCCCAAAACTCAAATCTAAGTGCATCAAAGACCTCAACATAAAACTGGATACACCAAGTCTAATAGAAGAGAAAGTGGGGAAAAGCCTTGAATTCATTGGCACAGGAGACAACTTCCTGAACAGAACTCTAATAGCTCAGGCTCTAAGATCAACAATTAGTAAATGGGACTTCTTGAAACTGAAAAGGTGTAAGGCAAAGGGCACTATCAATGGAACAATATGGCAGCCTACAGATTGGAAAAAATATCTTCACCAACCCTATATAAAACAGAGGGCTAATATCCAAAATATATAAAGAACTCAAGGAATTAAACACCAACAAACCAAATAATCCAGTTAAAAATGGGATACAGAGCTAAACAGAAAATGCTCAACAGAGGAATCTCTAATGGCTAAGAAACACTTGATGAGATTTCAGAGTCCTTAGTCATCAGGGAAATGTAAATCCAAATGACTCTTGAGATTCCACCTTAGACTAGTTAGAATGGCTAAGACCAAAAATTCAAGTGACAGCAACATGCTAGCAGGAAAAAAAAAAAACTCTCCTCCATTTCTGATGGGGGTTGCAGACTTTCACAAACACTTTGGAAATCAAGCTAGTGCTTTCTCAGAAAATTGAGAATAGTTCTACCTCAAGACTGAGCTTTACCACTCCTGGAAATATACCCAAAAAGATGTTCCACCATACAACAAGGGCCCTTGCTCAACTATGTTCACCACAGCCTTATTTGTCATAGCCAGAATCTGGAACCCTTAGAAGGAAAAACAAAATAGACATTGGAAGTGGATGAAGGGAGAGAGTCAGAGGGTTGGAGACGGGGTGGGAAGGGGAACAAGAGTGGGGATCATGTGGGAGGGGAGTATTGCCTCAAGTATTAAATTACAAATATTTCATGATCCATACAACATAAGTTCTTGCATATATAAACATGACATAAAAACAGCAAGTATGTCTTTGTGTTTGAGAGAGAGAGAGAGAGAGAGAGAGAGAGAGAGAGGGAGAAGAGAGACACTGAGAGCAAGAAAGGGAGTCCTGACAATTTAGCTGCTTGGTGTGATGGCGTTTGGCATGAAGTGTCACCCTCTGTAGGCAAACAGACCCCTGTGTCTTTTAAATGCATGTGGCAGACACCACTGGAAGAAAAAAAACACTCAACAAATAATTTCTGAGACTCCCAGTTTTGTTGTTGTTGTTGTTCTATTGAGATTCATTTCTCTCTGTCTGTCTGTCTGTCTGTCTGTCTGTCTGTCTGTCTGTCTGTCTATGTGTGTCCTGGAACTCACTTTTTAGACCAGACCAGGCTGGCCTTGAACTCACAGAGATCCACCTGCCTCTGCTTCCCTGAGCGCTGGGATTAAAGGCATGCAACACCACACCAGGCTCATTTCCCTCTTACAATGGGAGACACTGAGTGTTTGCATCCCTCTTACCTTCTGAGGTGGTGTGTCTCTTCCCTGCCACCATCAAGGGGCTGCTAAACAGACTCTAATACAGTCACTTCAGAGCCCAGTCCTCAGATGATTCATGAAGTAATTTCAATTAGCAACCAGCAGCTGCTCTTAGGGTCAGTTCCCAGTGTGTGTCAGAAGCAGATGATGACAAGGTGCTTGCCATGGGAGGCTGGCAATGCTGTCTTAAGCTCACTGTGACAAAGGTCAGGGAAGACAAGTGGCCTCGTTCCTAGGAGATAAGATAGACTGAGACATTTTCCCTCTGATATCACAACTGTGGATTCATTATTAGTTCATTTATGGGCATGAAGCTAACCAATAAGAAAAAGTGACCTTTGATTACATTTTCCCTGCTCATTCAGAACAGCTGAGGTTTTGCAGTGTGGTCCCAGCTTCAGTGTTTTCTTAATAAATACACTACCAAGTAATCATTGTTCCATGGTCATCTGTTGAGAGACACCGAATGACAGGGCCCACACTGGCTGCTGGAGATGGGTATAGGGGCTGGGGCTGTTGTTATAGGTTCACAGAGGAGAGTCCTCTGCGTGACACTGTAGGTGGCCAGCCCTGTTAACCTTATTGTCTTGGGGCCACCTGAATATTTGTTTGTGATAGGAATCCTGCAGTCTTTCTATATCTAGTGAGCCAGGAATTCCAGGAGCATGCTCACCATCTGGGTCATCACAGTCCCTCCACATGAGTGGAATGCCTCTTAAATGTTCAGATGCGCTAGCCTAGGAAGCTCCTAGCTCAGACCTGGATGTCAGGAAGAAGTTCTCAGAGAAGATCTCAGGAAAAGGGGACAATAAATATGTAGGAAAAGGATAGTCTTGTCTCAAGACCCGATGATGGGACAAGACATGGATCACACCAATACTTTGTGACTGTCTCTGTTCTGGGTGTGCGACAGAAGGTGACCTCAGTTTATTGCCCAAACCACAGGAAGGGTGTGTGATGGATCAGTCAAGCCAGAGAGATGCTGGAGTTTAAATCTATGTGCAAGTGCACACATGCACACATGCATGCACACACACACTCGTGCACACACGTGTACACACATGGATACCCATGTAAATACCTGCACATACGTGTGTACACACTTACACAAAGTCATGTGAAATCTGTTTCTGTTTACCATGGCATTCATAAAAGAAATGAAATTCCATTATAATGACAATTTTCACTTCGTTGGTACTGGAATGTTCCTGCTTTTATTTTTGGATATGAGTAAGTAAATGAATACTAGACAATTCATTCTGCAGATGACTTGGCAAAGCTGTAATAGGAATCATGCAGCCAGGTGGTAAGAGAACAATATTGTGCAGTCTATATATAGTAAATATAGTAAAAGTATATTTACAATAATAATGCGACGGATTTGCCTAATGTTAGCGTGATGATGACTCTCGACAACCAACACTTACCCCATCCATAGCAGCCCTTTAGGTCATCAGTGACCTTGTCTTGGGAAGCAACCTTCATACTTATGTTTCTGTTCTAGAAAGATCTTTTTCTGAGTATAGTTTGGGTGTAGGATGTTCTGTTTTGTGTACATTTTTTCCTTAAGAGGTTGGTGCTCTAAGTTAAGCCAACACTAACTTTCTTTAATGTTGAGTGGGGGAAGGGGAGAAAGATAACTTTAGTGCCTAGAAGACATTTTATCTAGAATCAGTTTTGTTTCTTATACTGCATTAAGGTGGACAATAAGGAGAAGACACTTTTCAGAAACACCTGGTGTGTACCAAATGCTAATTATAATCGGGGATTGGTTTCACCATTACTATTAAAATTTCACTTTTTTTCTGGCTTCCAGCGGGATGACAGACTAATTCTGAAGGAAACGAAAGTTTGGATAGAACAATTCGAGAGAGATTTGACAAGGGCACAGATGACTGAGTCCAGTCTGCAGGACAGATACCAGGTAAGTGTGACAAAGAGGGTTAGATTTTTCTAAAGTTTTTTGTGGCTGAGACAAAGCCATCTCATCTAATGTATTTCTAATAAAGCAAATTATGTTAATGAGAATTTTAAAAAATAAGTAACACTTTATTTAAAGTTTGAAAAGAGCAACACTGATTCTATGACAAGTTGCATTTATATCCTCAGTACAGAGGGGTTGAAGTCTCATCATTTTTGACAGCTCAGTCTTACCTACAACACAGAGCAAAACCACGGCCCTGTTGTTTTCAGAGACCCTTTGGGTTTACAGATGTCAACTGACACAACAGGCCTCTAAGATGAATAACTGACTTGAGACGAAAGCAAACTACTTTAATAAGTGCAGTTTAGGAAAGACTTTCAGCCCGTGTGCTTGCCGAGGGGCCACGGAGGGGTCGCCACTGTGACCCGTCTAGCCCAAGACCCTTGGTCTCTTGTTGAGGTCAGAGCACTGTGTCCAGTCTCCTCACGGTGCCACAAGCTGGCGTTCTGCTTTCAATTTATACTTCACAGAAGACCTTGTAACAGCAGGCTTTTCCCATTAAACACCTGTGAGTTCTTCCCTGTTGAGTTGCCGTTTTCCTCCTATTTCAAGTTCCACTTCATTTTTTTGGATTAGCTAAATGTAATACGTTCTGAGCCGTGTTCTCTCACATACTCCACCATGTTACATTTCAATCATTTTTCTCTTCTTTTCTTTTCTTTTCCTACAAAAAAGATTCAAACCAATATGGTAGACAATAAACAACTTACAGCATGAATGGGTCATGTTATACATGTGTATAAATATACCTAAATTCGGATGGCCATGCCATCATTATTACTGCTTTTTTAGTGTAGTCTTCTTTTTTTCCCCCAAAATAAACATTACCATGATGAGCTTCGTTGTAAGATGATCAATCCAGCCGAGAACATGATTATAGGAAGTTATAAAGTGTTCCTAACTCCCCTCCCCCAGCCCCCACCCCATGCTCTGAAGTGGATCTGCATGTTTATAACTGAAATTCCTTCCAGAAACTGCTAGACTCTGTAGAGCTTTCTCCTGCTCTGGGATCCAATTGTCTGTCTTAATGGCATTCGTAGTTCAAACCTGGATGTGGAGTCATGTTTGAGATGAGCAAATTTACAATTAATGGTTATTTTCAATTCACATATGTGAATAGAATCCCTTTTTAGATGTGCTAAGTTATTATAGGGAAAGAGTACAACTTCAGAATGACTTTTTTATGTTAATATTAAGCCCAGGGTTAGGTCCAAGTGATAAGTTTTAAATATTCTGTGGCATACTTAAGAATTTCATTGCATAAAATTAAATGATTAATATAAAAGTAATAAGGCACCAAAAGTAAACCTCTTTACACATGATTGCTTAAATGGAAATCTAGGCATGTTTAATTCAGTATTACTTGATATATGTAGTATATATAATGATATTATAATGTATATATAATAATGTTATATACTACTAATAGTAATACTTATTGATAAAGCAAC
>OU015750.1:104949171-105007908 GCA_907169655.1 Acomys percivali | reverse complement strand
TGTGTGTGTGTGTGTGTGTGTGTGTGTGTGTGTGTGTGTGTGTGTGTGCTAATTTAGTGTCTAGCCACTTTGTTGAAAGTATTGATCAGCTGTAGGAGCTCTCTGGTAGAATTTTGGGGCTCACTTATAAATATTATCATATTATGTATGAATAGTAAGACTTTGATTTCTTCCTTTCCAATTTATATCCCCTTGATCTCTTTTGGTTTTCTTATTCTTTTAGCTAGAACTTCAAGCACTATATTGAATAGGGCAGCCTTGTCTCTGATTTTAGTGGAATCGTTTTAAGTTTCTCTCCATTTAGTCTGATGTTGGCTGTTTTCTTGCTGTATATTGCCTTCATTGTGTTAGGATACGCACCTTGTATCTTTGATCTCTCCAAGACTTTTAATATGAAAGGATGTTGGATTTTGTTGAAGGCTTTTTTTCAGCACCTGGTGAGATGATCATGTGGTTTTTTCTTTCTTGCAGTTTTTTTTAATACAGTGGATTGCATTGATGGATTTTCATATGTTGAACCAACCTTGCATCCCTAGGATGAAGCCTATTTGATCATGGTGGATGATGTTTTTTATATGTTCCTGGTTTTGGTTTGCGAGTATTTTATCTTGGTGGAGTTTTCCTTTGATGAGAATAAAGTGTCCTTCCACATCTCTTTTGATAATTTTGGTTGAAAGTCTATATAATTAGATATTAGAGTGGCTACTCTAGCTTGCTTCTTGGGTTCATTTGCTTGGAAAACCTTTTTTCCAGCCCTCTACTCTGAGGTAATGTCTATCTTAGTTGCTGAGGTGTGCTTCTTGTATGCAGCAGAATGATGGGTCTTATTTTTGCAACCATTCTGTTAGCCTGTGTCTTTTTATTAGGGAATTGAGTTCATTGATGTTGAGCTATATTAATTATCAACTATTGTTAATTCATGTTATTTTGATGTGGGTGGTGCTAGTGTGTATGTGCTTTGCTTCTTTTGTTTCTGCTGATGTGAAATTATTTATTTCCTATGTTTTATTGAATGTAGTTTTCCTTCTAGTATTTTTTTGTAGGGCTGGATTTTGGGTAGACATTGTTTAAATATGGTTTTGTCTTAGAATATCCTGTTTTCTTCATCTACGGTTATTGAAAGTTTTGCTGGTTATAGCAGTCTAGGTTGTCATCTGCGGTCTCAGCGTTTGTGAGACATCTGTGCAGACCCTTCCACCTTTAAAATCTCTGTTGAGAAGACAGGTGTAATCCTAATAAGTCTGCCTTTGTGAGTTACTTGGCATTTTTTTCCTTGCAGCTTTTAATGTTCTTTCTTTGATCTGTAGATTTAATGTTTTGATAATTAGGTGGTGGGAGGATTTTCTTTTCTGATTCAACCTAATTCGTGTTCTGTAGGCTTCTTGTATGTTTATCGCTTTCTTTAGGTTGGGGAAATTTTCTTCTATTAATTTGTTGAAAAGACTTTCTGGTCTTTGATGCTGGTGCTCTTCACTTTCTTCTGTTCCTGTTATTCTTAGGGTAGGTCTTTTCATAGTACTCAAGATTTATTGGATGTTTTGTGTCAGTGATTTTTTTAGATTTAACGTTTTCTTTGGCTGATGTATCACTTTCTTCTATCTTACCTTCTAGGCCTGAGATATTTATGTCTGTAGTTCCTGTTCTTTTCCCTAGGTTTTCCATCTCCACTATCCCCTCAGCTTGTGTTTTCTTTATTGCTTCGACTTCCATTTTCAGATACTGAACAGTTTCATTCATTGCTGTCACCTGTTTAATTGTGTTTTCCTGCATTTCTTTAAGGGATTTATTCATTTCTCTTTAAAGGCCTCTATCTGTTTTGTTGTATTTTATTGTATTTCTTTAGGGGATTTATTAATTTCTCTTTAAAGGCCTCAGCCTTCTTCATAAGATTGTATTAAGGTCATTTTCTTATGCTTCAGCTGTGTTAAGATATCCTGGGCTTGCTGTAGTGTGATAGCTGGGTTCTAGAAGTGCTATATTGCTCTGGTTCTTGTGTTTTTACACTGGCATTTAGCCATCAGATTGTCTCTGGTATTTGCAGGCCTCAGGTGATGCAGGGCGAGTTGTGGGCCATAAAACAGAGCAGCAGGGAGCAGGTACAGTTTACCTCTGGTGGTCCTTGATGCTTGTAGGCCTCTGGGAATGCACGTAGTAGTATTGGGATTGAGAGATAGGACCCCAGGGGACAGGATTTATCTCATGCCGCTGGACTGGCAGGGGGACCCAGCAGGCAAGGGACTGGGCTAGAGAGGTCTCCCTGTCTGTCCAGGGTAGCCACAGGCCTCTTTGGATGGAAGCTGAGCTGTGGGCCAGGAACCAGTGCACAGGGGATGGGGCAGGGCTCACTGCTCCCGGGCTTGCCAGGGAGACAGGGCAGGCTGGGAACTGTGGACAGTGGGGTTTCACCTGGTGGTCCCTGATGGCTGCAGGCCTCTGGGAATGCAGGAAGAATGGGGTCCCTGCATTTTCTTTATAAGTTTTGTTCCTTTGTGTACTGGGAACTGCGGCTGGCTCAGATGACCTTCTTGTGTGTCCTGGGGAAGGTTCCACTCATTCCAGAATGCCTTGATATGTGAACATGCCAACAACATGCAAGCCAAGGGAGGAGTATCACCAAGTGCATGAGAGAACAAGGAGGCGAGACCTACACTTCTCCTTCATTCTGTGCTTGCCCTCATTCCTCTCTATGATGCTTGTGTGCCGTCTCCTACGCAGCCACCGTAGCAGGATGTCCCCCCCAACCTCCCTCAGTTTTGTTTGGTCCTTGTTTTCAGGCCTGAGAGGGCAACTCAGTTTCAACATGCCTCCTCTAAATGCAAATCCAGGCCACAGATGTGGGGAATGGCCACATGCCCTTCTTTGATGATGATGATGGATACACAGGAGCACTTAACTGTCATACCAAACCCTACAATAACTTCAAGGCCTAAGAGGACTGTGCATTTCTCCTGCATATAGGACTGGCAATCCTACCAGGCCTACGTTGTGGTTGAGGCTTTGCCCACCACCCTCCTTAGCTAGTTCGTAGCAAGCAATTTGTCACAGGGACAAGAGTCTGCTAAGCCCCCTCAACTCTTGGGCTGACTTGTTTCTGGTAATCTCTTCATCCTGCAGGAGATTTTAGCGTGACACAGTCCCATTTGCCTCCTTTTGTATTTGTCTTCTGTGCTTCTTGGGTCCTAGCAATCTCTGCCTAATGTCACAGGCCAGCTTTCCTTCCTTCCTTCCTTCCTTCCTTCCTTCCTTCCTTCCTTCTTCCTTCCCTCCCTTTCTTTCTTTCTTTCTTTCTTTCTTTCTTTCTTTCTTTCTTTCCTTCCTTCCTTCCTTCCTTCCTTCATTCATTCATTCTTTAATCCTTCTTTCTTTTTTTTAAATCTTTTTTCTTTGTTTTAGACAGGGTCTCACTATGTGGCCCTGGCTAGCCTAGAACTTGATATGTAGACCAGGCTGACCTCAAACCTACAGAGATAGAGATCTGTCTACCTCTGTCTCTGCCTCCCAAGTTCTGGGATTAAAGACTTGGGCCACTCTAAGCTTCTCTTAGGCATGTTTGTTTGTTTGTTTGTTTATTGTCATTTTATAGTATTAGGTCCTTCATTTAAAACTGTTTGAGCTGGACTGGAGAGATGACTCAGTGGTTAAGAGCACTGTCTGCTCTTCGAGAGGTCCTGAGTTCAGTTCCCAGCAACCACATGGTGGCTCACAACCATCTATCATGAGATCTGGTGTTGTCTTCTGGTGTGCAGGTATACATGCAAGCACAACACTGTATATATAATAAATAAATCTTTTTAAAAAACTGTTTGAGCTGATTATTTTACATGAGGTGAGATAAGAATCTACTTTTATATAGTGTGAATTTTCAGCTTTTCCAACTGTCGATTAAACAGATTGTCCTTCCAATTGTGTATTTTGGGCACTTTTGCCAAAAATCAATTGATCATAGCCATGTGGGCTTATTGCTGGGCTCCTTGCCCTGCTTCGTGAGTGACTGTGCTCAGGCAACCTTTGATTTGACGATGATCATCTCTTGCCACCTCTCCTCTCTGCCACCATGAATGCGCACAAACAGACATACAGAATTTCCTGTCATCTGCTTTCTCAACTGACAGCATAACTCTGAGGTCCATCTGTGTGAATACGTGCAGACAGTCTGGACCTTCCTGTCTGTGCCTCGGTTCTCTGCAGTTGGGGGCCAGGCTGTGGAGGACCAGGCTGAGTTCAGGACGCATTACACATTCAGAATCAGAAACACTAAGTCCATCCCATCGTGACATACAAAGTATA
Source organism: Acomys percivali (assembly GCA_907169655.1). NCBI lineage: Eukaryota > Metazoa > Chordata > Mammalia > Rodentia > Muridae > Acomys > Acomys percivali. Next base: position 105,003,621 of record OU015750.1, on the reverse strand, counting down.
TATAAATAGGGAAAAAAATCTAAACGGGACTGCACAAATACTTCTGCACTCACACATTAGTAATTAAATGTGTTATATATAATGGTTTCATGTAAACTATGTAACAATTGAAAGTACTTGAACTTAATGTGACTGTCTGACACTAAAGAAGTTTCCTTAGAATTCTATATGCAATGTAGAATGTACAATGGTTGTGAGTCCTTGTGTTAGCTGGGGAGGTGTCCATGGAAGATCTCCTTTATGGTAGCTTTCCAGCCCTGGGGAGACAGAACGTAGAGATATGACAAACACCCACGTGACTGGTGTTTATGGACTCAAATCGGACTTAAATGTTGTAGCATAGATCAATGCAAGTGTGCCATTTACTAAAACATTACAGAAGGTTTCGTAGAAGGTGTCAATCACCTCACAGGATGAGTTTTCAGTTGGCCGATTCATGTGCTTCGCTGTGTGGGTCGCTGACCACATAAGCCATTCTGATGAGAGGAAGAGAGAGAAAGAGAGAAAGACAGACAGAGACAGACAGACAGACAGACAGACAGACAGACAGACAGACAGATCACCTCATGTGCCTGCACCGGCCATGCAACTATCTACCTAAATATGGCATACAAGACACAGTAACCAGAAATGATGGGAAGGAGAGCGATGTGCAGGAATGAGTGATGGAGAAGATGAGGGTCTAAAATCTAGGGGGAAAACAAGATAGTGAGAAAACCGAAGGATCCAGTAATGAGACAACAGGAAACAAACAGAGGCAGGTAGGAGCCAAAGCCAAGTTCAAGGTGAAATACAGAATGGTCTTTTTATTAAGGAAGACCTTTTAATAAGCTGTGCTATGGGTGTTTAGAGTAGCATATTCATAAAGTAGTATAATTGTAATTATGAGATCAATTCTTGTTTATTCAGAATATATATATATATTAGGTGCTTAATAAACTAAGCTGAGAAGACAGGAGATTTGGATCACTGTTAATTAAAATTCTATGTTTTCTCAATAGCACAAAGTCAGTCCATCTGGGCGATGTAACTAGTCTGTGCTGGCATATCAGACTCACTTGAGAGTCAGTAGCCTGGGGACCACAGGGGGGAGTCTGCGCACATATACAGGGCTGCTTGAAAGCATTTTTTCCTTTCCAGTATACCAAGTGATTTTGATTTCAGAAAACTTAAACGTGCTACATAAACCTAGAAGCTTGTTTTCTGAACTTGCCATACAGGAAAGAAGAATATTTACATAGCACATTTTCTTACTACACAGCCAGAGTTTAGAAGTTAGAGTTATTCTTTAAAAATGCATACTGCAAGGGCTGGAGAGATGGCTCAGCAATTGAAAGCACTGGCTACTCTTCCAGAGGACCCAGGTTCAATTCCCAGCACCCACATGGCAGCTCACAACTGTCTGTAACTACAGCTCCAGGGAATCTAACACCCTCACACAAAAATACATGCAGGAAAAACACTAACATACATAAGATAGAAATAAATAAATCATTAAAAAATGATTATTCTTTGTTATTATTTTATTATTATTATTTATAAGCAGACATTTTTAATTAAATATTTAAATATATTTAAAGAAATATAAATAAAAATTTACACTTATAAACAGTTCTATGGTCTTTTATTATAATCTAGGTTTTAGAAATTGATTTTTTTTTGTTTCTATGTTTGTGTGCATATGTCTGTGTCTATGTGAATGTGTGTGTGGTGCCTGTGGAAGCCAGAAAAGGGCAGTGAGTTCCTTGAATCCACATCTTTTTTTTATATATATATTTAAAGTTAACTAATATGTATATCAGACTACATTAATTATATGTAGTATGTACAATGTATAGCTCTGGTCTTTCTATTTTTTAGACAACTTAATTCTCAGTTATCTAGAAAGAGAGAAGAGCTCTTACAGGCAACTATGGAGAATTCAGCTGTGTTTCAGTCTATGCAATTTTACTGAATATTTAATATAACAATATGATGTAGCTATTACCATCCTCTCTTGTACTACAGGCAGGAAAAAGTTAAGTCCCTTACTCAAAGCCACATAACTACGTCAAGTGCCAAGCTTTAAATGTGCCCGCAAAGTTGTTGCACATGCATGGTTTAGCAGAAGCCATATTGTGTTGGCAAGGCAAGTTGTAAGGCACCAGGAGAGAGGGCTTTGGTCCCACCATCTTGAACTATCAACCCCACCCATGTCATTTTCTCTCCTTCTTGAGAGCCTTTTTTTTTTTCCTGATGATGCCTGGCATGATGCTTGGAAAGCTCAACAGCCCATGGATGATCCTCGCTCTGTCACAGCCTTTCAATGCCCTCACCTTCTTTTCTCTGGCATCCTCCACCACATCCTACCCACGCCAGTCTCTCCTTCATCCTTGCTGAAACTCATCATCATCAGTAGCTGAAGCCCTCCATCACTTCCCTGTCAAGCATTCCACTCTCCAGTCAAGCAAGCCCGTGTCCATCTGGACCCTGTAATTCTTTGGTGCTCTCACCCTTGGCTCTGCTGCCTTCCTCATCGTTTCGGCCATCCTCTTTGTGCTGTTTTAATTGAGGGTTTATAAAATGTACCCACTGGATACATCTTCACTTCCATTGTCCACTTCTCTCTTTTTCTTACTAAACTGGTAAAAAATGTAAAACTGATTAAAAACAGTTTCTCCATAGGCCACGCCCCCCCCACAGGCAGCCAATGAAGCTGGAGAGCCCACACTTTCTGACACACTGACTAATGCAACTGGGCTCCCGATGCTGTGTAACAGTCACCAGGCATTTCCCAACTCTACGCCCTGTCCATTTCTGGGACATCTATTTCATGCCTTGTCTCCTCGGCCTTCCTCACCTCCTCCCCATCCTCTCTCTTAGCTGATGACACCGCTTCCTATTTCTCCGAGAAAAATAGAAGCGATCAGAAAAGAATATCCACAAGCTCCCACGAATCCATCAACCCACACACTTGCATCTGTGCCCAAATACTCTGTTGCTGTGGATAAACCATCTGTGCTCCCAACCAAGGCCAGCTACTCCTATGAGGCTTAGATACTATATTACCCTTTCTCTGAAAGATGTGCAGATATATATGTCCCTTGTTCCATTGTCTTCTGCATTCGGTTTACACACACACACACACACACACACACACACACACACACGCATGCACACACACACACACGCATGCACACGCGCACACACACATATGCATGCACACATATGCATGCACACATTTTCACAGTCTTTCTTTTCACCCTACTTGCCTTCCCAAGTACTGCCCAAATGCCTTCCTTCCGTTGATACAAAGAAGCTGTTAAGAATTTTCTGTCTCCTTTTCTGATTACCAAGTTCTCCCTGTATAAACTACTGTAATGAACCATTGCCACCATGTGACCCAGGCCAGGTTGAACAAAGCTGTCCAGTTATTTGCTCCCCTTCCCATTCCTCTTCCATCAGATACTTTTTACAAAGTGTTCTCGTGTGCATGAAACTCTTCTTCTGTTTGTTTCCCTGCTTTTCTTTCTATACTCCTATGTTTCTCTCTAGCTTTTCTTTTTTCTCTTTCTTTCTTTCTTTCTTTCTTTCTTTCTTTCTTTCTTTCTTTCTTTCTTTCTTTTTAGCACCTGTACCATACCAAGTAGTGTTCAGAGCATTTATGGTATGACCATATGAATGAAGACAGACACAGTTCCCTGACATGATTTGTCTTGCGAGGATAAAAATAAAAATAATAAAATGTAATGAATAAGTAAATAAAAATCTGGGGACAAAAAAAAAAGGACAAGGAATGTTGATGTTTTGATTTTAAATATGAGGTGAGTGAAAACTTAACGTAGTGATGACCTCCAAGAGGCAAGTGTATTCCACCATGAGGTCTTTGCCACGGCCACCCCTAAGGAAATGTCTTTCCCCAGTGACATTCCTGCTTCCCTCTTCCTCATCTTCTTTGGGCCTTCACTAGACCTTCCTTACTCCACAGTGTGGAATCCGGGATCCACTCGTTACCCTTGTTCCATTGCGGTAACTGAAGGATACGTGCTGATGGTTCCCACAGCAATGCAGGCTTGTGAGTTCCTATGCTGTTTTATCAGCTTTATACACTGTCAAACTTACTATGTACATTCAATATCTGGATTAATACATCTTCTAGTAATATGGGGCTCTAATCACCAACTTATGGTGCTTATGCAGCTTTTCAGTTAGTGTCTCCAGATATATTTTATACTGTAGAAGTTCCAGCCTTTCTGTTTCCCTAATGTTAAATGGATCTCTTATACAAACCCTCCCTTTTTCATTCTTTTCTCCATCCACATACAAATATGCTGTTTTATTTCTCATTTGAACTGATTTTGTTTGTTCCTCTGATCTGACCATCTCAGTCTTTTGTCTAATAAAGTTATATACTTTACATTTATTTGTAGTATATTCTGTAGTAGGGGATTTTTTAAAAAAGAATTATTTCTTATTTATACAGTATTGTGTCTGCATGTACACTTACACAACAGAAGAGGGCACCAGATCTAACTACAGATGGTTGTGAGCCACCATGTGGTTGCTGGGAATTGAACTCAGGACCTTTGGAAGAACAGCCAGTATTCTTAATCTCTGAGCCATCTCTCCAACCCATGTTGTACTGGAGGATTTTAAAAAATCATTTGACGATTTACTTTTTGCCCCCTTCCCTACTTTTTTGCTATTTACAAATTTTCATAGTAATTTTTGTCTGGCTGTTGGTTTCTAACATTCCCTTTCTCCCTCCCTCCCTCCCTCCCTCCCCCCCTCCCTCCCTCCCCCTTCCCCCTCCTTCCCGCCCTTTCCCCTCCCTCCCATCCATTATTTTAGGTTTCTTGAGACAAAGTCTCATTCTGCAGCTGAGGTTCAAACTCACAGCATCCCCAGGCGCTGTCATAGATGGCAGCCACCACCATTCCCAGCATAGCTTGTCCCTCTTCCTGTATAGCTTTCCCTCTGCTGGGTTGACATTGTCACTCACAGGTATGCTGTGGTCATCCTTGAAGCTCAACCACAGATATTTAACAGTATTGGAAACTGGTGCTTTAACTGTCTGTAACTGCTGTAAGAAGCAGGACTCCTTACTTACACACTAGTGTTCATCACTTGGCAGTATCCATGTGTCACTGGCTGTCACTCTTGATGTTGGTGACTTTGGCTCCCCCAACCCCAGTGTATTTGCTACAAGCTGGTCTTAGCCATCCTTTAGGGATTCTGACGTCATCCAGGAGATGCATTCTCAGTGTCTCCTTTTGTTCTCATTCCTAAGCCCAGAGTCCCAAAGTGCTGGGCCAAGACCTGCCCTGGGTCTGAAATTTTTGTTCTTGATTTCAGTCTGTGATCTATTTTGGAACATATTTTGCTAACCATGGGAAGACCTAGCCAGTTGTTTGGCCTGCAAGCCTAGTGAAATTAAAGTTTGATGTTTTGCTCAGGATCCACCTGTTTTAGAGTGATCACACCCTTCCTAGGAACAGGCAATGTATGCTAGCTATAGAAGCTCCTTTACGTTCCTGTGGAGTGTAAGGAATTTCCCCAGTGCACTAGGCATCACAAATGAGAAGTAGCAGTGAAGGCATAAGTTCTCTGAGGTCACTGGGGAGCAGTTTCAGGCAAGACCATGTGCAATGGAGGTGTGTTGGCATGCTGAAAAGCTGGGAGAGTGACTTCAGGGCTCACCACTGACAGCTGTTCTCAGAACAGGCCTGTCTCGACCTCTTTCCTCTTGCGGACAAAGATCCCTCCATCTGGTGTGAATGACTGTGTGTGTGTGTGTGTGTGTGTGTGTGTGTGTGTGTGTGTGTGTGTGTGTCTGTGTGTTTACTAATGTATCTAAATACTTCAAAATGTGAACATTACAAAAAATATATTAGGATATAAATAGATTAGACTGGGGTTTGTGACAAAATTAACATGCCTCTCATGTAGTCAAGCCTTGAATATTATTGCTTTATTTATTTTCTTAGCTAGCTTTCTATGCATTTATTTATGTGCATGTACATGTTTGCACACATGTGGAGGTCAGAGGACAACTTGTGGGAGTCAGTCATTCCCTTCCACCATGTGGTTTTCAAGGATCAAATTCAAGTTGTCAGAGTTTGTGTCAAGTGCCCTTACCTGCTGTGCCATCTTGCTAGCTAAGAGTTTTAAAAGTTTAATTCATATTCTAAATACTTTTATTTGTCTACTTGCTTAAGTATATGTCTTTTGTCTTTCTGCTTCTTTCTCTAAAATACTAGTCAATAATAGATAAGAGAAATAATATTAATTTAAATTAGCCACCTTGGTGGGTTAACATATCTTAGTTTTTTCAATGACTGACATATATTTTATATTTTGATTTAGGGATATAGAGCAAATATAAGCAAATAAGATATCAGCCTTTTCCCCTAACTCTTTCCTTTCTTGTTATGTGTGTGAGGAATGGGCTTGGGCTGGTAGCAAAGATGTATTCTTTTTATAAATAAGTGTGCAGCTGGTAAAATACACAGTAGGCAAATCAAGATTTGCATTGCCACTGTATAGCATTGAGAAACAACATCAATAGACACATAAACACATTTGCTCTCCTCTCTGTTAGCTGGGGGGGGGGGGAGTGCTTTTTGTACATCTGGGAAATTCTTTGACCAAACTGCGTTTTCAAAGTACATTGTAACTGGCAGGTAGTATTTAAAGTAGCCCTCACACGTTCAATTTGAAAATAGCAACAGAGAAGCTAATCCCCGTTACCATTAAGGGGTTAAGTGTGTTGTACTCAGTTTTCAGGAAAAACAAATAAACAACAACAAACGGCATCTCCAAAGCCCAGGCAAAACACTGACACGGTTTTTTTCCGGCAGTGATTGCACAGTGCTGGGATCTTACACCTTTAAAAGGTCTGAGTGCATTGCTGGGCAAGTGCCGCGCGTGTTTAAAGATGCTGTGACTGTTAGACACAGCTCCGGTAGAGTGGCTTCTCCACAGGCATGGGCTGCCGTTCTAGGTAAAAGCCCGTGACAGGCTCTGGCTGTGTGTGAAGGTGGCGGCAGGAACAAATTATTGAATACATTGACTCATCAGTGCAGCCTGAAAATTATGCTTCTCAGCCTCTTGGGAACATGTTTCCTCATTTAAAAAAATTTTTTTTTTTAATTGCGTATTAGGATCTGCTTCAAAATACAGATGCCCACAAAAGAGCATTCCATGAAATCTACCAGACCAGGTCTGTCAATGGGATCCCAATGCCTCCTGACCAGCTAGAGGACATGGCTGAGAGGTAAGAGGATGTCTGATTTTATATGGAGGCTCTTGCAAAATATGTGAGATGGACGCTTTTGTATTCTTCTTCATATTTTTTCCAAAATGAATTGTTATAATTTTAACAGGGATGCTTGCATTGGGTAAATGCAAAGTAGGTTCCCACACAGATGCTAAGAGTGCCAACATTCTAATATATTATTAACTGGAGAGAGCGAGCTAGAGTGTTCCCACAGCCTGCAGATCACAGAAACGCTCTCTTCATCATAGGCTGTATTTTTATTCAATACTGTAAGGAACATTATGTAACATTGCAAAAACAGCTTATAAAAGAAACAGATGAGAGATGTGTTAGCAGGGAAGCAAACTAAATCAAAGGCTTCAATCTGTCCTGGGTTCCCCCCACCCTTGAAACCCTGAGCTAAGGAAGGAATCGGATCCCCTGACCGTGAGCAGGGAGAGTTTAGAAGGCTGCTGGGTTAACAGGTTCAGCCAGCGCTGTTACTATTAGTAACGTCCTGTGAATTCTCCCTGTCTGTTCCTAGGTTTCATTTTGTGTCCTCCACATCCGAGCTGCACTTGATGAAAATGGAGTTTCTGGAGCTGAAGTACCGTCTGCTGTCCCTGCTGGTCCTCGCTGAGTCCAAGCTGAAGTCTTGGATCATCAAGTACGGGAGACGCGAGTCTGTGGAGCTGCTGCTGCAGAGCTATATCGTGAGTCTCTAGCGCTCTGACAGAGGTCCACCTTACCAAGTGGGAAAACACCGCTTTGGGAAGCAGCTTGCATGTGAGGTGTGGAGCTTTTCACGAGCAGCCAGAGTATCAACTTGGAGTCTTTGGAATTTGTTGTTGCAAATCCTGACTTTGGAAGGGTTTCCAGTATTAATTGTTTCCGACCCGAGAGCTGGGCTTTATTACTTACAAAAGGGTTTGTGTGCATGCACGTGTGTGTGTGTGTGTGTGTGTGTGTGTGTGCGTGCACGCATTCACATACCCTTAGTTGCAGCTCCATTAGTCCTTTAAAATTAAACTGTCTTACTCAGAGACTGTCTCCCGGTCCTCTAAGCTACCAATGTGAGTGAAGCAGAACTGTTTTTACCATGGGACTGTCACCGAGTTAGATTTTCTGCCGGAGTCTCCCTTCTGGACTTTGGTGTACCTGTCTATACCCAGGCACTGGGCATTTTTGTCTACAAACCTCTGTACCAACATAATTTTTAAATATTTTCTCGTGTTCTGAGATAATTTGTTTCCTCTTAGTGAACCAGTCATGCCCCTACACAAATTATTTGCAATATTTGATTGAAAATATTCATTAATGGGGCATTTCTGCCCCTGCCTCTGACACTTACATGTAAGTGCAGGGTCTAAACTCTAAAACTTCTAACATACCAGCTTATTCCAACTTAATCAGTCACAGTGACCTACAGAGTGTGTGCTTGAATTCATATTAAAACTGTGTCTTTTTGGAAGCACCATGGAACCACAATCAGCTTTGTTATGTTTTACTTTTGTTCTTTAACTGTTATTTGAGCTGCATGAATTTGAAACTAAAAATTTTACCCAGTGGTTAGTACATCTTCTTTTTACAGTCACTAAAATGGCCTACGTAACAGTTATTTCAAAAACTGTGAACTCTGTTAGGATATGTTACTTTATTCATTTGTAGCTATTTTGGTTAGGAAAAGAAATCCATTTTAAAAATTCTACTAATTGCTTTAGTCTCATAAATAATTAAATGGAGGAACGGATTTATACCTTCAGTTTTAGTCATAGCAAGTGATGTGCTCTGAGCATGGAGCTCATTACACAGACTGCATCCTTTGTTCTAGCCATTTAAGAACAGCCAATCAGATTTCAGTACCTTTTACCAGGTCGATGTTCCAAAACAATGATATTAATAATTCTTTTCAAACTCCTCAAAAGATATATAAATAGAGAAATGGTGTTAATGTCAGCGCTTCTGGCCTACTCCATAAAGTTAAAGAGTTCCCGGGATGCTAAGTTCAAACTACTCTGCAAATGTTGTGTACGCCTAGAGTGGACAGTCACCCTCCGTTCCCAGCAGGCAGCAGTGTGCAGACTCCAGACCCAGTGAAGAGGACCAACTTAGTGCTTCCTCCAGTGGCTTTAGGGTCCTTCTTGTTGAATAATTTTAATAACTGTGGGCCCCTGGCTACTTCACTTTTCACCTCAATGAAGACTCAACAGATTGTGTTTTTACAATGCAACAGACATTGATGAGACACTGTAGAGCTGGCTCTGGAGTTCAGATGTCCCAACTCCATGCTCCAAGTGACACAAGTGGCAAGCAATGGAGTCAGGATTTGAGTCTAGGTATTTCCAAATCAAAACCCCTTGCAGGCAGGCACCAATATGGGGGGTGGGGAGAATGTGAATTAAAGAATCGTGTTCTCATAAATATTAGTTCCTTTTAATATGTTTCTACTGTAGTAGTTTGATTGCCACTGCCATTTACTTGTGGGCAACATGGCAGAAAGTCTGGGGAAACGGAAGCATTGTCTTAGGGTATGTGTTCTAGTCATGTTTCAGCAATTCACTACCCATGGAACCTTGCGAATGATTCAAGTTTCTATGATCTATCTTTCCTGTTTTTTTCCCCATTTAACCATGATGATGGTCATAGTAGAATAAAAGAGATTCTTCCGAAGGGCAGACATGTGTACTGCCTTCCTTCGGGGTCACACCTCACAAGTGTCTCCCATCCTTTTGGTGCTTTAGAGAAAAAAGAAAGCATTCATTTCAGTACAGAACATTTCCAAAAGTGTAAAGACTTTCAATAAAATTTGAAGTCAGATATTTATATCTGACTTCTTCCCCCTCCCTTAAAAATATAAACATGGTGCCTTACTATGTTTTCTAATAAACAAAATAACCAGAGGCTATAATGAGTCCAAAATTATCTTCCTTGGTATCAGTTCTCAATTTTGATGTTAATCACATTTAAAAGGAAAAGGTAATATGTGTTTTAGTGGTTGGAGAGTGATGGGATGTGCTTTCTGCCTGGGCTGTGAGCCAGTGTGTCCTTTCAATGCATGAAAATGCTTTTATGCTCGTTATGAAAGCATATGTGGGTCATTAAGATGGCTCCTCAGGAAAACTCTTGCTGTAAGCCTAAGTAAGATCAGGGACCCCCAAGGTGGATGAGGAGGGACCAACTTCCCCATGGCACAGGCATGCTGACATGCAAAGCACATGCACAAATAAATAAATCTAAAAATAATTCTTAAATATTTAAATGTTAGACCATATGCTACTGACGAGTGATGACAGAAGATATTGATTCGGCCCTCGGTGTTAGAATAGTTTACAGCTGCCTTGCTAGTTAACCTGCAATGTCCACTTTTGTTACACCAACAGTTTCACATCATTCATCTTCTTCAAGAAAAAGGCAATCTCTTAGAATTGCGGAAATTTCAAGTCCAATATAACATGAATATTTATCTTAGAATTCACAACAAGTTTTGGTATAAATAGACAACCTGAAGACATTTTAAAGGATTTGTAATTATCTGATTTAGCTTTTCTTAGTGAAACTAATGAAGTTTTTTTATTTACTATGTCTATACTTTGAAGACAGAAATGTTCTTACTTCTAATACTTTGGTTTCAACATCATAAGTGGTACCTTAACTTTTCTTGTCTTATCATCCATGTTAATAGTCTACTTGATTCAGAAACCCAGCTTTAGCCATATTTTTAATATAAGTAAATTAACTGGGTTGTTTTCATTTAAAGTGTACATTTTCCTGGGATACATGTCTAGCACAGTAAAAGGGATGCTTAGCAAACTTCCTGTGAAAATGGCTGTCCCACACAAACCTCGTTGTTCAATGACTTCTCCAAAGTTAGCAAAAAACAAACAAACAAACAAACAAAAACAAAACAAAAAACAACAACAAAAAAAACCAGAAACCAAATTATATGGGCCAATAAAAGTTTGAAATAACCAATAACATTTTTTTATTTAAAAATCAATTGTCTAAGCCAGGCATGGTAATGCATGCCTTTAATCCCAGCACTCAGGAGGCAGAGGTAGGCAGATCAATGTGAGTTCGAGGCCAGCCTGGTCTACAAAGTGAGTCCAGAACGGCCAAATCTACACAGAGAAACCCTGTCTTGGAAAAAAAAAAAGACAAAAAACAAACGAACAAAAACATAAATTGTCTAATTGTTCTAATAGGAAAGCTCAAAGATAACGAGTTGCTTGGTTGATTTCTTACCTTGCCTCTTACACATTTTGTATCAATTTGTAGTTAATTTGCAGACTAGTCAGGCAAATGATATTTTATGTCGACCTGGGCACTACAGTTCTGACTCTACTGTGCTACACACTGGCTGTCTTTTCATCAGCTTCTTGCAGTTTGCATTACCTCCACAGTGACAGCTTTTAAAGCTTTGTCAAATGCAGTCGTTTCTTCAATTGTCTAAACACATTTAAGTGTTCCATATAATATTCCATTTTAAAGAACAAAAATGGCTTGGTTGGTTGGTTGGTTGAGATGGTTCATTCTTTCTCTAATTTCAGAGGAAGACTAGGACTGGAGACCAAGTAAGGAATTTTCTAGACTGCTACTGTCATATTCTATTCTCAGCCAAACACAGTGCATAGACGTCCAATAAAATATCAACCACTGAGGCCTCTCATAGTGTGGGATTCAGAGCTTTCTGCATTCACCTTATTTCTAGAAAATAATTTATGAATGCTCTGTAAATATAAAATAGTCTACACTGTCATTAACATATAATCTTTTAAAGTTTCATATTGAAACAATGTAAGTACTGGTAAAAATCTAAGGAGGTCTGTGAAATTGCTTTGCCTCTCTATGAAGCATCAGTAAGCATATTATACAGGACTCCTAGCACACTGTGCAAGGCTCCAGTTTGTGAATCGTAACTTTTCTTTGTATCATAGTGACGCTCCCGCTTAACTGTTTGTTTGTTTGTTTATTCGCTTTTGATCCCAATCATACCCCCTCCCTCCTCTCCTGCCTGCCCACCCTCCCTCCCTCTTCCTCCATACCTTCTCCCCTACTTCTCAGAAAAGGGGAGTCCCCCCCCAATTCACCCCAGCACATCAAGTGGCATCAAGACTGAGCACATTCTCTTCCCCTATGGCCTGGCAAGGCAGCTCAGCCAACTATTTTAATTGATTAAACTCTTTAAATTCCATTCTGCTAGTGGGACAGTTTAAGCAGGTTTTGGATACAAGATATCGGTTGTCATCTTATTAATTTTCTACTTGGCTGGGAGGAGTCATTGACCATTAATAAAAACAACATTTACCTAAGATTATTTTGAGTTCTCAATTCTATGGTCTCCAGGTGCTAACCCTGATTTAATTATGCCTGTAGATTCTGTGCAGATTGGCATCCAGCTGTATCTTAGTCTGTACTTCTTCATGCTAGGTAATTGGACTATGAAACCATCAATAATACGGGCAGCATATGCAATTATTTTTAAACTTTCTACTTCTTATTTTTAGTGAAAACGCTTTTCACTGTCGTTTATTTTTAAGTGGAAGTTCCTCAAGGCAGTCAGTCATCCCCCACAGGGCTAACGTTCAAAGAAAGGCAGACTTCCGCAGCTCCAGCACAGTGGGGCGTTAAAATGTTCCCCCAAATTTAGCACGTTCTAAATGTTAGGCCCAGATCCTTCTGGAGAGAAGTCTGTTCTTTGGGAAAAACAAACCTTTGCATGGTAAAGAAATAGAACGTGTTCTCAGTCTGGTGTTGAGTTGGTATTGAATATGTAGGCCCAATATATGGGCTGAATATAACCTGGGTGTAATCCGTGGCAGTGGAATTAATTTTGTATTTTCCAATCGAGTGAGGTTGTCAGAGTTGGGTAAAACACCCGTTAGCTTATGAAGGAAATTAAATCTTGTCATTTGTGCGGAAGCCTAACGTTTGCTACCTACTCACCCAGAGTGCACCCTTTCCTAGTCTTTTATAGAGAACAGCAAGTTCTTTGAACAGTATGAAGTGACGTACAAGATCCTGAAGCAGACAGCTGAGATGTACGTCAAAGCAGAAGGCTCAGGTGAAGCACACTGGAGGGATTTGCTGAGGGTGCTGGGGTGTGAGGGGCAAGGACTCAGTGAGGATAACTGGGGTGAATAGGGTCCAAGATTTTTTTTTTATCTGCATGTATGAAAATGCCATACTTAGCATCCTAAACAGATAAAACATCCTAAAGAGATAGTGCCCACGATAAAAATAAAACAACAAAAACAAACAAACAAACAAACAAAAAACTATAACTTGTGGTGCTGCTCCCTTAAGAATTTAAAACCAGCAGGTTTCAGTGGGGTCAGATCAACTATTTTTTTTCTGTATAGAATCTTTGTGATTATGCTTTTACCTCAGAGAAGACAGTGGGATTTTAGGAGGTGTCTGTCTTGAATAACGGCCCCCGTTCTGTGTGTAATCATTCAAGATTGAACAAAATAAGCATTCATTTTCCTAAATTGCGATTTTTTCAGCCTAGTTTCAACTCCAAGGGGATTAAAGGCAAAAAAAAAAAAAAAAAAAAAAGGAATAAATTTAATATAGATATGAGAGCTTAAGTTTCTGTGGAGATAAACTTTGGAAGATATGTTTGCTTACAGCTGGTAAATGCCTGCCGTAATTGTGGGAACGCGGATCTTGTATTTCTGATAGACGCTCTTGCTCCGGTGCATAGTAACATAGGAAAACATAGGGAGGGCTTCAAGTACAGAATGGAAGCTGTAACTGGCTGTTTCTGGTTCAGTGGAAGAAGCTGAGAATGTGATGAAATTCATGAACGAAACCACTGCCCAGTGGAGGAATCTCTCCGTGGAGGTGAGGAGCGTGAGGAGCATGCTGGAAGAGGTGCTCTCCAACTGGGATCGCTATGGAGACACTGTGGCGAGCCTTCAAGCCTGGCTAGAAGATGCCGAAAAAATGCTGAGCCAGTCAGAAAACGCCAAGAAGGTAAAAGGGCTCCCAGGAGAGGAGAGGACTCTCACAGTGTAGGTCACTAGCGGGTATCAGGTATTTGCAGGTGTCACTCAGGAATTGTCGCTTAAGAGATGTAGCCCTAGGTGAATTCGATGGGATCGGATCTTGGAACTGGCAACTGAAAGCTCCGTAAAAACAGCTCCTTGTGTGACCAACCCATTCAACCTTTCCATTCAGCAGGGCAGCAAGGGGTGGCCATGCTTAACGGGAAGCACATGAATTTCATCGCCTGCGCACTGAGGTCTGTCTAGATTTCCTATTCCCAGCTGTGGTTAACTACACAGGGCGCGTGCACGCACGCACGCGCACACACACACACACGCACACACGCACACACGCACACACGCATGCACGCACATGCCTGTGACAGTACACATCCATAGTTGGACCATCACAGCCTTGATCTCTTTAGATATTCTCTTTTGGATTTTATAACCGCTCCATCAAAAGTTTTATTCTGCATGGCAGTGAGGTCTTTCTCTCCTTTTCTTTTAACAGTGCTTAAACATGTATGCATGTGGGCATGGCAGTAACTGTCTTACTCCAACATCCTTTACATGGAAATATCAAACAAAATGGACAGTCGCGCGCGTGTGTGCGTGTGTGTTTTGTAGGTACAATCTCTATGATTTTTATGTAAGCCTATATTTTCACATGGAAAATCATTGCAGGTATAAAAGACATTACAATGAGAAGTACAATACACACATTAGAACAATTACGCCCTTATTATCAATCAATTATTTAAGATTGGTTCATCTGTTGCTGTTTGCACCAACAGATGCAACATTTTAATGTTGTTCTCTCATTTCTTCATTGATATAGATTAAAGCTAAAGAACGCATATTAAGCATGGACTCGTACAGATTTTGCCTTTTTCTACTCGGATGAATAATGCCCCGGCACACGTCATATGTGTTAGCTTGATCCAAAGAAATGTAGCAACCAGAAACAAGAGTCTTCTCAGCTGTTTGTGTGGGAAAGCCTCCCACACATGGCTTATGGAATGAAATTTGAGTTAGGTTTGCACTGTGTTGAGTGTGTGCATGTGTGAACGAACACATGTGCTTAATCTGAAATTAGATGGAAGCTGTTTTACTGCCAAGTGTATTCCCTTACATAAATAGGAAAGGATGCTACCATGTTCAATGTCGTGGACCTCATTGTCTGACCTAAAAATGTTTCTTTTGATATCTGAATATAATGTATGTATGTATATATGTATGTATGTATGTATGTATGTATGTATATGTATGCATATATATTCAAATTTTAGACTGCTTGCACTCAGTTTTACTGGTCTGAATAACAAGAAAAAGCCTCTGACATTTGAATGATTGTTTGCTGCTTCCTATATTAAATGAGTATAGTAAAGTGGCCTCTTTATTTTGTTTTTAACAAAATACGCCATAAATGATAACACAAATAGCCAGGGGCATTGACTTGGACCTGGACTCCCAGATGTTTGGTATCTCAGGGTGGAGGGTTGCTTAAGCCTACTGGTTTCAATACCAGAGTGGAGTGCAGTTGTAAAAAGCAAAAAGGCAGGATGGGTTAACAGACCAGCTGGTAAAGTGCTTCACAAGGACCTGACCTGGGTCCCCAGAAGCCATGTAAAACTAAGCATGTGTGATGGTGCGTGCTTACAATTCCTGTCCTGGGGAGCCAAAGACAGATGTATCCTATGACTCACTGGCCAGCCAGTCTAACAAGCTTGGCAAGTTCCAGGCCAGTGAGAGACCCTGGCTCAAAAGAAAACCAAAAAATGAAAGGTAAATGATGGAATCACTGATACCTGAAGAAAAACACCTCACAACCAACATTGTCCTCCAACCTCCACATACACACACGTGTGCACACAAATGCAGCCACAGAACCCTGAGTGTGGGTACAGATACACATGCACACGAAAAAAGAAAAAAATAAAAATAAAAACGACATCTGGCATTTCTAGCCCATATTTTGAAATTTTATTTAAAATCTGAGCTTTGAAAGAGATTTGACTTCTATCTTAAAACTTCACACACTTTTGTTTTTTTGTTTTTTTCAAGACTTATTTAGTGTGTGTGTGTGTGTGTGTGTGTGTGTGTGTGTGTCTGTCTGTCTGTCTGTCTGTCTGTCTGTCTGTCTATGCTCTATGTGCACTTACATCTACAGGCCAGAAGAGGACATCAGATGCTGTTATAGACAGTTGTAAGCCACCATGTGTTTGCTGGGAACCCAACTTGGGCAGGACCTCTGGAAGCTTAGTCAGCACTCCTAATTGCTGCGCCATCTCGCCAGCCTTTCCACACACATCTGAACAGATCTTCCCCTTGGTTTGATTATCTTCATACCCATGGCTAGGGTTTGGTTTATGGCTTACCAGTGCTTGTCCTTTCTCCCTTAGGATTTTTTTCGGAATTTGCCTCACTGGATCCAGCAGCACACAGCCATGAACGATGCTGGGAACTTCCTGATTGAGACGTGCGATGAGATCGTTTCGCGTGACCTTAAACAGCAGTTGCTCTTGCTAAACGGGCGATGGAGGGAGCTGTTCATGGAAGTCAAGCAAGTATGTCCTCCAAATCTACACCCACTTTAAATGTGTGTGGCACCAGGGTGAGAAGCAGTTTGCTGACAGGCAATTTTACTGGGCTTATTAAGGTAGAATGTAGAAGTGTTTTTAAAAGAAAAACCTACTGTGTTTTATTGCAAATTATTCATTCTTTTCTGTTTATGGTGAAGGTGCATTAGCAGAACGTAGCGTTTGATTAAGGATTATGTTGACATATGGAGCCTGCACAGAGAATTTGCTTTTCAAATTTCAAATTCAAATTCAAGCTCTTCGCTGCTTGCTTGTTCCTTTTTTTTTTTTTTTTTTTTTTTTTTCTGTCAAAGTGGCTGGATATTTCAAACTTATTTAAAATAAGAGTCAGGAGTTAGAATTTTTCTTACCACGTATGAGGCTGTGTCACAGTGAAGGATGTGGGCTTCCAGAATCAGCGTAATGACTTCCAAATACTTCCCGCCACACTTTCCTCACAGTATGCAAGAGCTGACGAGATCGACAGAATGAAGAAAGAATATACAGACGTCACTACCACCCTCTCTGCCTTTGCCACCGAAGCTAGCAGGAAACTCTCAGAGCCCTTAGAAGTCTCTCTTATTAATGTCAAATTATTAATTCAAGACTTGGAGGTAAGGACATTCTGGATCAAAAATGAAATGCAAACCATGAAAATAAAGGCTAGCCAGCTGCTCAGGTCTTCAGAAAACTATTTTCATATCCTAGAGATCATTTTGACAAGTCTACATATTTATTGACCTTCACAGAAAATAAATCTGAATTTCTTAAAGATATCCTTTGAACATGTGAAGTAACTTCAAATAATGTTTCAACATGGAATTTTTCTACATATGAATTGCAAAATATTTAAGCAAGCAAAAAAAAAATGTTAGACAGGACTTCCAAATAGCTGCCCTGAACAATAAAGGGTTTGTTGCATGAATTTGGCATTTACATCTTCGTAAGAGCTTATAGCTCTCAAAAGTGAAACAATGGAATTGTTTGATAACAAGAGAAGTTTGAACAATTTCTTAAGTAAGTAGACCAAATATTATCCTTTTGATTTTTGTAAAAAACAAATTAAAAGTAATACACATAAAAAAGAGTAGCAACTTTAGTAAGGTATTGATTTAGTTGCCACCACATAAGATGATAAGAAAATAAAATTTCTACCATGCTAAATTTCTAAATTTTCTCCAATGTCAATGTGGGTTTTTTAAAGTAAATATCATTTTAATTCTTAAGGTCAGGATTTCACCCACATTATTTACATGTATTATATGTGTGAGTATTTCAATATTACATTAACATATTTTAGAAAGTATAAAGAGTACATCAGGTAACCTTGGTGTTGATGTAAAAATATTTGATCACTTTAAGACATAAATTTTAATGTATGCATGTAGTGTAGTGTTGCTTGTGACAGTTAAGAAGGAAAGTAATGTCTTTTCTATAGGAGTTGGTGGTGAGAATAGAATTTTACACTGTACATTTTAATTTTTGTCCTGACATCTGTGGGATTCTGCAATAGATAGGAGATGGGTTATGCACTAATTGGGTGGCTCCAATGACACACAGGACATTGAGAAAAGGGTGCCTGTGATGGACGCTCAGTACAGGATGATTACCAAGACAGCACATCTCATTGCCAAAGAAAGTCCCCAAGAAGAAGCTAATGAAATGTTTACAACCATGTCCAAGCTCAAAGAACAGCTATTCAAGGTAGGAAAATGCTCTATGCTACAACATGCTTTGGGGTAACCATACTGCCTTTAGATCCTTTCTGTCTCCATGGTTGCCTGTGCGCACATCCTTGACTAGTTCACCTATGAGCTGTATTGAGATTCTTGATGTAGAAACTTTGATATATATTTGGAAAGTAAAATGGGATGGTGAAACCAATTGATACCTCTGTTAACTCAGAGATGCTCTAGACTTCTGCTTCAGTAGAAAAACCTGGGTTTTCCAGGAGAGAGCTGTTGAATGTTATAAAACAGAGAGTGTAGAAGGAGAGATGGAGACAGATGCAAGCAAAGAGGAGGAGGAGGAGGAAGAGGGAAGAGAGACAGGAGAAGAGGAAGAGGAGAAGACTGGACATTACACTGAGATTTTAAGATTTGCTTAATATAAATCCAGTCTGCCTACTCATGTTGCCTTCTGATAACATGGCCCCTTTTGTTGAGGGACAGTTCATTAAAAGCTTTGAGTGTTCCATTAGAATCTCTTACCAAAACCTGAATTTTGAGAAGACTTCATTGTTTTTAAAATTCACTAAGTGTGGGTAATTGCAGTCCAGTAAACGAGAGGAATATGGAGTAAGCCCATGAGTTGCAGTACTGTGTGAGTAGGAGTCAGAGACTAAAGGAAGGCCGGGGGTATCTTTGAAGTAAGAGAGACGAGCTTGAATATAGAGACCAACAGGTGAAATTGGTATTGAAGAATTAATGGAAAAGTTGAACAAATGCAAAGAAACATGAAAATAGAAGAATAAAAGGCCTAAAATAGAAAAATGTTGTCAATCTGGCATATTTTGTAGATATCTTTTCTATTTGTTTGTGTTTATTTGTTTGTTTGTTTGTTTGCCTGGGTTTCTCTGTGTTGCCATGGCTGTCCTGGACTTGCTTTGTAGATCAGGCTGGCCTTGAACTCACAGTGATCCACCTGCCTTTGCCTCACTGAGTGCTGAGATTAAAGGCATGTACCACCATGCCTAACTAAAAATGTAACTTCTGTTTGTTTGTTTTTGTTTGTTTTTCTAAACAGAGTTTCTCTGTGTATGTCTGGCTGTCTTGGACTTGCTTTGTAGACCAGGCTGGCCTAGAACTCGGAGAGATCCACCTGCCTTTGCCTCCCCAGTACCCAGATTAAAGTGTATACCACTATGCCTGACTTAAAATACCATTTTAATTTTATCTTATTCTCACATTCTATTTGCCAGTAGTTTTAACTTAATGGTACTGATCAATTTTACTCTTACATACCAGCACAATTTGCTGAAACAAAGGTAAAAAAAAAACAAAAAAAAAAACCCCAAACGGCATTTTCAATTTTCCAACAACATGCTATAATTCCATGGCTTCACAGCTTACACCTCTCATCCTGGTCTAGGTGCAGTGATTTGGGACCACACATGAGAAAGTTGATTCCTTGTGTTCATCTAAGATAGATCTCTATCTATCTCTCTCTCCCCCTCCCTCCCCCGCTCTTTCATCTCTCTCTCTTTTGTTGGTGTTGGCATTATTATGATTCTTAGAGCCAAGATCTCCCTATGTATCTGGAGTTTATTAGGTTGAAATGGGATCCACCCTTCTGTCCAGCCTTCTACCTTTGTCTCCTGGGTGTTGGGATAATAGGCATGTCTACACAGGCTGACGTAAGGTCAGGATGCAGCACACTGACAGCCTTTCTTTCCAACCCAAGAGAGATCAATAAAACATGAGTTCATACATATCAGCGGATTCTCCTGGGGCTCTTCAAGCAAATGGCTGTAGAGTCTCATTGCAGTAGAGAGATAGTAGCTTTCAGCTGATGAGCTTATCTTTCAATAGTGTATCGTAGAATATGAATGCATTTCTGCATATGCACCTCAGCAACAGTGTAACAAAAGGCAATCTTTATTTCAAATACTGTTTGTGGTTTACTGTTGATGTACTTAGCCCATCACAGATTTTATTGTTAGTGTAGAGTATCTCTTTTATTCTTGGTCGCCTGAAAGTATTAATAGTATTTTGAATGAAACCTTAAGATAACAAGAAGGGAGGAAATTTCCCTGGCAACTATAAGATCCTAGAGCTCAACCCAAAGGCAGCCAGACAGATGGTATAGAGCTCTGATGTACCAAGAACTAGGCCCTTGCCATGAAGATAATATAGATGTACAGATGCTGAAAACAAAGACAGATGAGTACTAGGCAGTTTAGACTGAGTGGACATCCTATGATGTGAGACCCTTTACGAATAAGTGGGTACACAGCATGTCCTTGGGATGGGTAGGACACTGACAAAAGCGCGAGGCAAAGCCTAGAGCTGGAGAGAGAGAGGAAAGTGAGGATGTCGGGAGAGGTGGGTAACACCTTTCTCTAGGCTCAGGGTTCATGTACAAAAGCTCGGGAACATCAGCTTGAAGACTCATTTCATTTAGGCAATGTAGTAATAGTTCGTGACTATCTCGGATCAGATTCCAAGGCCAAAGTGACAGTGAATAGCGCAGTGTCTAAATGGGAATCTGATGCCATCTGCCTCTCTGACTGTAATAATTTACAAGGGGAAGTGGCATCCAGATGGAGAACTCAGATGAATTTTCATGAGAAAATCCCACAGCCCTTCATTTGTCTCAGTGGTATAGTATTTCTATGGGATTTCTTTATTTATTTATTTAAGCAACAAAGCCTGGCACAAAATAAAAGAGAGCCACCTTCAGAGATGTCTAGGTACCACCTGAGCATCTCACTAAAAGCAAGGTCTTGAGAAGCAAGCATAACGTGGGCGCTTTGAGGACCAAAGGCCACTCATGGGATTTGTTTTGCTCTATGCACTCTCAAAGGTCAAAGAATGTTACTCCCCACTGTTGCACGAGGCACAGCAGCTGTCAGCTCCTTTGGAAGAACTGGAGACACAGATCACGTCCTTCTACGACTCACTTGGGAAAGTCAATGAGATTATAGCAGCCCTTGAACATGAAGCACAATCTAGCACTCTATTCAAACAAAAACACCAGGTAAGAAAAAAAATCCCTTTTAGAAATATCCTCATTTTAAAGTGTATTTAGTAAGGTTGGGGCATTTTTTTTTACTGCATTAGAAATTCAGTTAGCATAAAAGCATTTGTTTTGTTTTGTTTTTTTCTTTTTCAGAATAGTAGGGTACTAATAACTGAAGCCTAAGTGTAGGTCTTATCCAGAGATGAAACCTTGCTCTGTGCTTAGTGGAAGGACTGGGGATTTGAACCTTTTCCAGAGGACAGTCAGGTTGGACACTAGATCAGGCTGAGCTGGTCAGAACCCGGCTCCGCAAGTCTGAGGTAGGAAGTTCCCTGGGAGGTGCGGGAAGGGGAAGCCAGACAGAGAAGTGGAGGCTTCAAAACTAAATGTGTCTGAAAATGACAAGCTTCTTACCTTGTGCGCTCATTTGGAGAGAAGTTCTGAGTTGAGCACACGGAGGAAAGCGTGTTCTGAGCACCTGCCTCTGCGTCTTGGAACTGGCCGCATGAGCTGATGGCGCTCAGCACCGTTTCTTGTTGCTTTCTCTGCTCCCACTTAGACAAATTGCTCTGAAAGCCAAGTGTGGGAGGAGGGGGTCTCCATGATGGCTCGCTAGGACAACTGATGTACCTGGAATGGCGACAACTGCAGCTGTCACAAAATAAAAACATGGTAGAGGGGCCTCTCTTTGCTCCTCTACCACCTATTTAATTATCTAGCCCTGTGTTTCCTCCAGTGAATCTATGGATCATATTTCATGAATAAAATTCCAAAATAAAGCTTAATTAAAGTTTTTTAATTTGTACTTTTAGAGGAATAGAAACTATGTAAGTGTTCAAGTTGACTTTCTGTTGACTTTCTCTTAGGAATTCACTTAGAGACGCTCTGCACACATGTCTTTGGGCCTTACTGGTACCTCATTAGCTGATAAAACAAATGATTTCTTCTAAAACTGCACATTTTTCATACCTTGATTCCTTTTGTGCTTTATAAAATGTAGAAATTAAGTAGGTAATTGTACTCCATCTCAACCATGTATCTACAATATATATCATATGATCTCTTTTCTTTGATTATAGGACTACGTCTGTTTGATTAACCATAAAATTATGGAAATTTTCTTAGTATGAGTTTTTATATTTAGATATAGTGAGCTGATCTGTGTGCTCAGAAGACCCTAGTGAGAGGTGCACTTTACTTGAATTATTGTGAACAGGCCTGTCCTTCAGATGAGGGCATAACTGTAAGAAACCTTTGCCACTACACTAACTGAGACAAGTTCATGCAATAGACCGCTTCACCTGGTAGGATGTTCAGAGTGTCTGAAATGAGGGACAGGATGGTTCTAGCTTGCAAATAACAGTGTTTATTAACTTTACTTTAATCATGTTCAGTCAACAGTGGTCACACCTAATAATTAACATTCAATAATTCATAGCATTATTATTACTATTATTATTATTATTATTATTATTATTATTAGTAGTAGTAGTAGTAGTAGTAGTAGTAGTATAATCACAACCATTATTAGAAAACTCCATTCTAATGGCATTGTATGTTTAAATATTCTTTTCATCATTAAAGTCATATACTATTGACAATAAATATTAATGTGTTATAAAATACTTTTGATTTCCTTTTGAACTTCTTCTAATTGCTCAAAAGGAGAATGTATGCCCTAATTCAGAGCAAGAGGCCTGCTTTAAATGTTTAAATCTATCTGACCAAAACAGTTTCCAAAGCAATGGTTTGAGTGGTCCTTTCAAAACATTAGAAAACGCAGAAATGTAAGTGTTGCATTCAAGACAGAAGTGACCTTCTGGCTCAGGAGGACTAGACTGTGTCTACTCTACACAGGTCCTGTCCATCACCACCACATCCCCTTTGGAAGGATGTGGCAAGAGCACACAGGCCTGTGAATCTCCTTCCTCCTTTGACTGGATCTCATTAGGAAGGTGGATAGCTTGGTAACTGTATCCATTCAAATCTAGCATTCATGAGTGACGGAAAAACTGTGGCACTCGATTTGCTAAAGGAAGTGTGCATTGTGTTAAATTTAGTGTCACTAAAACCCGACAAGCGTATTAATTTCAATTGTTCTTTTGAAAAGCCATAGGCCTACCTGTCAGCCTGTTGGAATGCAGAAACTAGACAATTTTTATGCTCTGCCATTTTCTTAGTGTTATTAAGATGTGCATGAACCATAAGGGAGTCTAAAACCTCACTGTGGCATTTAAATGCCTCATATAAAAAAAGCACTGATTCGATGACTGCTTAAATCAAGTTCTTTTGAAAAGAACTGCTTCTCTGTACTTTTGATTTTACTCACTATCCATTAAAAGCATGAGGGCTGTACAATACTGTTACTTGTAACACTCTTTCTTCCCTTCCTCCCTCCCTCCCTTCCTCCCTCCCTCCCTTCCCCTCTCTCATCTCCCCTCCATCCTCTTCCATTCAGGCATAAGTAACTAATGCCACTGTGTCTTTCCTTCCTTTGTAGGAACTGTTAGCTTGTCAAGAAAGCTGTAAGAAAACCTTGACCCTCATTGAGAAGGGCAGTCAGAGTGTTCAGAAGCTCATGACCCTGAGCCACGTGTTAAAGCACTGGGACCACGCAAAGCTGCAGAGACAGATAGCAGATGTCCATCACGCATTCCAGGTAAGTTTCTCTCCCTGTCTTAGACATGTAAGTCCAGGAAAACAGAGTGAAGACAGACAAAACACTTGTACCTCAAACACCTCCCTCTCTGGCACTTGAGAACCAAACATTTCATTGCCTCTTTTCTAATGTTAATGTTCAGAACTGTTCGTTATCCTTATAATGAAGTATCTTCCCTCTAAGTGCTTTCCAAACAAATAATAATGTTAATAATTCATAGTGACATCATAATACCATCTGACTAAATGAAGCCTCAATACCAAAATGAAGAAAACAGTTTACTGTTGTGGTTTTTAGTATATTCTAAAATACAGGTGGCTCATCTGGAGGTTGTATCCACAACAAGTTGAAATTTAAAGAAAAAAATTCACATCTGTATGTAAGCATAAGATTATTGTGTAATTCAAATGGCTATTCTACGACCCCATATCTCATTGCAATCCTTGTCCTGAGAATCTCTTGTCTCAATCTTGTGTAAAACACTGCTCCCCAGTTGTTCCCTGATATGCCAATAAAGCATCTTACAGCCAATCACTGAGCAGGGGAAAGAATAGAGCTGGACTTCCTGCCAGCCACGGGAGGGAGAGTTAGAGGAGGAAGTAGGGGATTCAGCAACAGGCGAGGTCCAAGAGAGATCAGAAGACAGAGCTGGAGCAGGGAAAGCCACACAGTGCAAGTATCTCTGGGATATATGCTGGGAGGAAACCAGATTAGCTTAGATGGTTAAGAATAGAGTAATAACTGCTCAGTTACTGTGTTGGGAAGCTTATTATTAAATAAATATAAACAAGCTTCAGTTATTTATGTGATAGCCAGGTTAAGAGAGAAACTGAGAACACTGTTTTGTAAAAATAACCATAACATCTATACTGAACATATCATATATATCTTTTGGTTCTTTGTTACTATTGTCTAAATGATACAAGTACTTATGTAACATTTCTGATGTGTTATTAAAAGTCATCCAGGGGTAAGTTAGTTTTAGAGTATGCGGGATGATGTTCCTAGATTACATGTTGTCCCTACCTCGTTGTATGAGACAGAATCTGGTCTTTGTGGGCGTTGGTGTACTCTGGGGCTCCTGGAATGAATGCAAAGGTAGAAGAGGGAAATTTTTTTTTTGCATTAAGAACATGATCAAGAAAACCGGAGACTGGAAGAAACACGTGGAAGCCAACAGTCGACTGATGAAGAAATTTGAGGAGTCTCGGGCAGAGTTGGAGAAGGTGCTACGGGTTGCTCAGGAGGGCTTGGAAGAGAAGGGGGACCCCGAGGAACTTCTTCGGAAGCACACAGTGAGTCTGCCCTGTGTGGTACACCCGGCCTGTGTGTGGGGACAGCCTATCTCAGATAGGAACATAACAAAGTCTGTTTTGACCTAATGGAGGGGAGTAGGGGGAGTCAGGAACACATGAATTTTAAGGGCATCAAAACCCAGAAAGACAGCAGCAAACAAACAAACAAACAATGAAAAACAAAACAAGACTGCAAGAGAAACAGCTTTGTTGGGTTATTTGAGAGCGTTCTTGAGCCCCTGCGACATCATAGAGTAAGGATGAGACAGGCTCTCAAGCTACAAGGTCATTGTTTAGCTCATAAAGTTTTACATGGCCAAAGATATTCTTAAGTAGCTTATGCTGAGCAGCTAAGTCCTTTCTGGTCATTCAATAAACCTCCATGGCACATCACATCATAGGATAGATGCCATGTCCCTTGGCATTTAGTAGCTGACACTCTGTCATGAAAGACTGAGAAGTCATCTTCGTTCTTCTCCCTCTTGCTCAAATCACTTTAGTACTGAAGACACTTGTAATGGGTGAATGATACAGCGTGACAAACAGTGTAATAAGAATACGTACTCTATATGGACTGAGACTTGAGAGCTATTTGAATGTAAGCCTTAATGTCAAGCAATGGTGCATGTAGTAGGGGGCACTGTCTTTGTTTTTTAGAGTCCGCTGTAGTCTGTGGCCACAAAACATCTATCCGACTCATTTTATAATTGTGAATATTATGTCTCCTCTGCTTTGAATCACCCCGGTTTCAAAAATCTCTCTGCATACATATATATGGCTGAGACTGTTTGAGAAGGACTGTGTGTACACGTGTGGTGCTTTTCTTTCTTATACTGCTGTAAGAAAATAGCAGTTAGCTGGCCTTGAAGGCAGAAGTGGGTTTTCTCACAGTTCTAAAGTCCGAGGTCAGCCCACCATGATGGAAGGGTTCCAGCGAGGACTCTTTCTGGTTTGCAGATGAACCCTTTTCCATGTTGTTAATGGCCAGAAAGAAGACCTTGCCTGTCAGGTCTTTTTTCCTGTTACTTTAATAACTTTATGAAGGTACCTTCATAATTTCACTTAAATATAGTATTCTCTGAGGCCCTGTCTCCACATCCTCCCACCCTTAGGCTTAGGGTACGGACGTCCCACAGCATGTGTATTAATGTGCATACATGGGGAGTGTGAGGTGTTCATGGTGACCATGATAACTTGACATGTTACAGGTAAGGGAGGGGATTATGGGAATCTGGTACTGCAATTCTGAATTTACCATCAAGGGCCTGTATCACCACCACCAAGGGATCAGCAATTTTCAGATTATGCTACCAAATTTAGGAACAGCGAAGACATGTTTTTTTTTTTCCTCCTTAAAATGTAACCAGTACTAGTGAAATGTCAACTGGGATGCCTTCTGATGCAAAACTGAGAATGGTCATAGTTTGTGCCCAAAGAAGAATAGAGTTGCCTAAAGTTTCAGTGAAGGCAGCTGCTGGCTACCAGGCTCACCGAGAAGTGTCTTCCGGTGTCTTTACTCCGCACGGCATCCTGACTGTGTTCCCTCTCTCTGTGACAGGAATTCTTCAGCCAGCTGGACCAGAGGGTCCTCAATGCTTTCCTAAAAGCCTGCGATGAGCTCACAGACATCCTCCCGGAACAGGAGCAGCAGGGGCTGCAGGAAGCCGTTAGAAAGCTGCACAAACAGTGGAAGGTGAGTGTGGAATTATGGGAGTGAGAGAAATCGATGTCCTAGAATCTGTTCTGCAGCTGGATGTAAGAAAGGACTCAGTTCAGGACCTGCTGGCATCCCAGCAGGGTGCATACCTGATTGGAATGCACATTCTGTTTTTCCGGATCTTTCTGTTCACGCAGGATCTCCAGGGAGAAGCACCTTATCATTTGCTCCATCTGAAAATTGCTGTGGAGAAGAATAGATTCTCAGCTGCTGTGGAAGAGTGCAAAGCCGAGCTGGAGCGAGAGACCAAGTTGGCTTCCCAAGAAGGCAGCGAGAAAATCATCAAGGAACACAGGGTATGTTCCATAATATGTAAAGCGCATAACTACATAAAGAAATGTAAAGATACAGTTGTCTGAGGGAAATGGTTTCATTACACCTGTTCTCTCTATGACTTTGCCTTTAGTTTTTCTGTTACAACACACAGGTATTTTATGGCTTCTCACCGAGGTAGTGAAAGTGTTTCTCATGCCTTAGGTTTTCTTCAGTGACAAGGGTCCTCACCATCTCTCTGAGAAGAGGCTACAGCTCATAGAGGACCTGTGTGTGAAGCTCCCAGTCCGGGACCCAGTAAGAGACACATCTGGAGCCTGTCATACGGCTCTGAAAGAGCTCAAAGCTTCCATTGAAAACACATACATGATGCTCATGGATGACCCAGACAAGTGGAAAGACTATGCTAGCAGGTACTGAGGCATGTCCGGAGAAGACTCTGCCCCATCTTAACTCTCTCCTTCAGAGATCATTACAAAATGGGGTGGTATAGATCTTGTTTCAGGCAATAAGAAAATCAGATTGCTTTAATCTTGCCCATGCTTTTGTATAAACGTACTTTGTTTTGTTGGTGGTGGTTTTATGTTTTTTTAAATGGGTTTCAGTCTAAAACAGGGTCTTGATTTTCCTTCAAAATAATCCAGATGTTCTTGTGGCCAAACAATCTCATTATTCTCGGTTTTATCATCCCCCTCCTTCCCAAGGGGGTGTCTGCCTTTATTGACTGCTGTCACTCTGGTGAGATATATGAAGTCAGACCTCAAGCAGTCCCTTTCCTCTCAGGCCCTGAGACACATCACTGACCTCAGCTAAGCTCCCTTTAATTTAGCGACCTCGGATAGCAGCAACACACTTGCCTTGGGCTTCATGTCAAGGTTTCCAGCAAATGCCATCACTTTGGTCATCACTTGCCCCACTTACATGAATTCAAAATAGAAAGTGCATCTCAACCATCCAGAGAGTTTGTCCCTTTCATTTAAAATGCTCGGGTGCTTTCAGGTTTTCTGAGTTCTCATCTTGGGTGTCTGCAAAGGAGGCGTGGTTGAAGAAGGTCAAGGATGAGCCCATCGACACCACCACCCACGACGAGGTGAAGTGTGCGGCAGATGTAAGTTCTGAGCGGGTCCTTGCTGGAGGAAAAATTCTAATTCTTCTAATAATTAATAGTTTCTAATAATAATAAATGTTCTAATAATTTCTAATAATATAATTGTTAGGCATTTATAGTGTAACTCAATTAAGTTACTCATAGTGTAATTGATTTGTTTGGTGTGTGTGCGTGTGTGTGTGCTTTCTACAAAAAAAAAACAGGTTTCTATATTTCTTTAAAGACAACATCTCTTTGTATTGCTATGGGGAAGGGTAGGTTTTTCTCCTCTGTGGAGCTATTGATAGTTTTGAGATTTAAACACTCTTAGCGCTGCCCATAGTGTAGCTTTACTTAATAAGGAATGTTGGAGCAAGAAACAGCATGCATGCATAGATTTATGAATTGTCATGTCCAGGTTATGGTGGCACATGCCTTTTATCCCAGTGCTTGGAAGGCAAAAGCAGGTGGATCTCTATGAGTCCAAGGCCAGTGTGGTCTACAGAATGGGTTCCAGAACATCAGGACTACACAGAGAAACCCTGCCTTGGGAAACCAAATATGTTAAATAAATAAATAACAAGAATTGTCACAGGAGACAAGCATACTCTGTGGTTTTGTACAATACTGTTTTAAGCAGACAACTTGAGGACACGGAGGAATCAAAGAATTCCTTGGTGTTCTTCTGCTATAATCAGGCTGGAGAGCTCCAGATCTGCATATCACGCACATGCTGTGACTAGCACACAGCAGCCCTCTCTCTTAGCAGGGCCTCTCCTTGGTACACAGAGAATTCAATTCTCCTTCAGCATTTCTGATCCCTGAAAGTCACATGCCTACTATTAAAAGAGCTTTGTCCTTGTGTGACTGTCTTCTGTGTAATTATATAAAATAGGTTTTTCTGCTTTTGCTGTTTAAGTTTGGTTCTTTCAATCTTATCCTAGAATGCACAAATCACTTTTGAAGCCAGCTGCTTCCTGTCTGGTATGCACTTTGCCCTGTGCCAGGCTAACCATGGCTGGTATAGGTGGCTGCCCCAGGAACCATGCTCTCCACTACTAGTTACGGAGACTTAAGGCTGTGGAATCTCCCCATCACCATCGTGGCTAGTGAACTCTCCTTGCTAGTTAGAGCATGGTCCTACTTAGGCATCTTTTCTGCCTAGTTTTATGTAAGCTCAACTCAAGTTTGCTACGTTCAAGGAAATGTCTATCAGCATCTCATCTAATGCTGAAGGTGATGTTTGCCCAATAGGTGTGGACACTGGGACGCCCTTCCTTTTGGCACGTGTCACATGAGTACAAAGAGCACTGTTAGCTCTCTTCTTCCCATCAGTCTGTTGTGGTATAGAGCTATCTCACGCTACTGCAATCTCTTTACACTTCTTGGGCTGAGGTCATTCCTGCTAGAAAGCTGAGACTTGTGATAACGCTTTATTAATTTTTAAAAAATGTGTCCTTTCATTCCAGGAGATCAGAAATGACATCACCAAAAAAGGAGAGCTTCTCAGCTGGCTGAAATCCAGGCTTAAACATTTGATTGACGTTTCTTCTGAGAATGAAGGCCAAAAGCGAGGAGATGAGCTGGCAGAACTATCAAGCTCTTTCAAGGCTCTTGTGGCTTCACTGTCCGAGGTATGTCACTTATTGCACAAAATGGCGTTCTGGGGAAGGAAGCTACAGGGCCACCTTTGTTTTGGATACATACAGTTTAGCAAGTAGTTTTTATAAAGAAACCATAGTTCTTTATATGAAGATTGTTAGGAAAGGTGGGCGGGATGTTTGCATTATGGACTGTGCTATTGGCTGGGTAGTTGAGCTAATGGCTCATGACTGAAGTCCAAAGATGATCAGTCAGATGGCTTTTGCTCTTACTGAAAGCATCATTATTTCATGAATACCTAAAGATGCATTTCAGAGTTTAAGGGAAATTTTTAAGAAGCCTGGTATGATGGTGCATGCCTGTAATCCTAGCTGAGGCAGGAGGCTAGAAAGTTCAAGGGGCAACTTGGGCTACATATAACAAGTTCAAGACTAGCCTAAGCTACATAGAAAAATCCTATCTATAAGAAAAAAAAAAACAACCCAGAAAGGGAAAAAAAAAAAAGGAAAGAAATATCCTTAAAAGTCATAGAAACCCAATAAGAGAGCTTAAACTTCGATATAATCTTGTTTTTTATTCAGGGTCTCAAGGCCCCAGTTTCTTTACTTTTAAGGTAGAATTTAAAATACACCAATGACAATATAAAGGAGCTAACTTAAAAGAGAGATGAGGTAGGATAGATATTGAATTTCATTCAGAAATTTAGACCCAACAAGAGAGCAAAAATGTTTTACTTCAAGTTTGACAAATACAAATAGCCAAGTCACTACGAATTTATAGAACTCATGATTGTTACATGGTTCTCCCTGCTATATGTAGTTTGGTTTATGCATGTAATAAAATAAATGTATAAGAAAAAAATAAATGACAATCAAGCACATTGACTTGATTTTAGCCTTAGGAAAAACAAATGTGTTACAAAATAAACAGAATATTGATCTATAATTTTAAAATAAATAAATAAATAAAATACACCAATGAGAGAGTGACAAAGACTAAATTCAGTGCTATAGATAAAGCACTTGGAAGAATGTTGAGACAAATAAGTCTTCATTAGCTGATAACCAGTAATATTAATAATAATCATATTATTAATAGAAATAATAATAATAATAATAATAATAATAATAATAATAATAAATAGTTGGGAGACCAGAAATTTTTCATTTTAACAGATGTGTAACTCATTCTAAACTTTATATGTGTTCTGATGGAATAAGCTATATTCCATGACAGGGACATTTTGTCTAGTACAGCCTCTTTCACTCACTCAGTGTGCAAGCAGGAAGATTAAAAATGCAATATGGAGCAAATTTAAAGCTCCTGGGTTTGTGAAAGGGAAGGCAGAAAAGAACAATACACTAGGATTGGAAAGACATTTTCAAAAGATGCTCTATTGTTTTCTTCTATTTTTCTCTCTTATTGGTTTTGAATAGTATGGACTCAACATTTTATATAAGGCATTATCATAATCAGATAATATTCATGAGATTGTAATCCAGGGACTCAAAGATATAAAGTATAAACCAGATACAATTATTATTCTACTTTGACTATCAAGCCATGTACATTTTTCTTTTCTTAATTTTAGAATAGGTTGTTAATAGGGTGCAGAATACTGTCCAATAAAATGAAATTCTCAGTGGCTGTACCACTGAACAATAATTAAATAAACTTAAAACTATGCAAAGTAATAGAAATTAGATATATATTAATCTGTTTTTAGCTGTTGAGGCACAATTTTTGTATACACTTATGTGTTATGACTTCATTGAAGTAATTTTATTCGAAGGGAATAAACTTTAGTTATGAGTTCTAGAGGTGTAGTGTATGGTATGATAAACAACTGTTTCATATATTTGAAATTATCTAAGACAATAGACCCTGAATCTCTCACAAACACAAAGTGTGCGTGTACAAAGTGATTGAAGGACTAATTAGCTTAATTAGAGAAGTTATTTCTGAGCTAGAGCACTGGCCCTGCAGGCAAGTGCACTGGCTGCTCTTCTCAGAGACCAGGTTAGGTTCCTAGCCCCCAAGTGGCAGCTCACAACCACTGGTAACTCCAGTGCCAGGGTATGTAATGCCCTCTTCTGGTCTCTGCAGGAACGCAGAGGTTAAAAAAACAAAACAAAACAAAACAAAACAAAAACAAAAACAAAAAAACACTCGCATAAAATACAAAATTCATTTTAGGCCACTTCATGTGTCCTAAAGCATCTCACTGTGCACTTTAGCTGTCTACAGTGCTAATTTGTCAGTCTTATCTCCATTTAAAAATATTCCACAACATTTGCTAAGTAGCTTACTATTTACTTCTTCTTTTCTATGAAAATTTAGGTTGAAAAGATGTTAAGCAACTTTGGAGAATGTGTTCAGTACAAAGAAATAGTGAAAAGTTCCCTTGAAGGGTTGATGTCCAGCTCCCAAGAAAGCCAGGAAGAAGCTGAGAAGATCCTAGACACAGAAACTCTGTTTGAGGCCCAACAGTTGCTCCTCCATCACCAGGTACAGAGTCCTCTCCATGCACCACATGTACAGTGTCCATGAGAGATGCAGAGTAGGTTCTGAGGCTGGGGGATGGAGAGGGAGGAAAAGGAGAGGGACCTGCTCTGATGGTTCCAGGCGCTTGGCAGTTCTGTTCTCTGCACCCTCTGATAAACGTTACGTATTTCAGACAACTCTGGATGGCAAATTCCTAGGCAGTTTAGTTTGGAATTTATAACTTCCTTGAAGTGCCAGATGTTTCAGGTGAGTTTGCTCTTGAAAAAGCTTCGAACTGAAAGCAGAGAAGTTATATGTATTTATATCTGTATGTATGTACATATGTGTGCATTTATATATGTATTTATAGATATACATGTGCATATATATATTAGGTATGTGTATACATGTGAATATATGTGTGAATATAAAAGTATAGCTGTACATAGGAGTATGTAGGGTATATATATGTATGTATATATGCTTATATTTATAAACGACCTTTATTTTTGGTGGTGGATTGAAGCCAGGACCTCAACTTTAAGCTCCAACTCTCCACTGAACATAATCCCTGGTCCCCAATAATAAGCTATTTTAATTAACTTTGTTTCCTGATAGTCTGGTGGTAGATATGTGTGGATGGAATATACTATTTATATATAGGTATACTTATATATGCTAAACTTACATATAAATATATATGTAAGTATATAAATGTATAAATATATATAACTGTACATATACTTATATACACATCTGCATATATACTTTAATTATATTTATAAGTAATATATATAATATACATAAATATATAAATATTTATATAAAGTAGTATATATGAGAATAGTGCTTGTCAAACTCTATAAATCAAAGTATATTCAAATAAAATATTTAAAGATGAACTTCTAGCTAATTTAATGTAGAAAATGCTAATGCTATATACTATACATAAAACATTAATTGCCTTAGAAGTATGTGCAAATCATCAGCCTTTAAATTTTGTGGAATTCAAAGAATTAAAGTCCATAGCTCTCCATCATTAGAAAAGTGTCAGTGTCCCAAAGTCAAACAAGATATTTGTATTTGTATTGCTTTAAAACTGACTGGGCCAGGACTTGATTACATGAGTATGCTAACTTTGTAAAGATATATAAACTCAACACTGGCGATCTGTGTAGCAGTCTATCTGAAAATAGTATTTACATACAATTGTATGGCACGATTAAAATTACGTAGTATTTTGTTCTTAAATGCAGAGCTTTTCTCTGAAAGCTCAGTATATTAACCATTCATATATATACCCAAGGAGGAAAATTCTTAATAGTTGCATTTGTACATCGCAGATGAAAATGGACTGGGATTTTTTTAAAGACAAAAACAATTATTTTAATAGGAGTGTCAAGTCAATTGTTTTACCAAAGTATTTTTGGAGTGTTGCATATGTTAAATGTTCTCTAAATCCACACGCAATTAAAACATGAAAGCCAAATTATTTACACCTTGGCGATTCAGAACACAAGCTATGTTTAACTAGCACCTAATCTTTGATTAATTCCTGGTTCCTGGTGTTAATTTTTTAACTGTTGACCTTTACTTTAAAACCCAGTTCGAGCCTACACCTTGTGAGTCTTCGCCTTCCACTCTTCTGATAGTGGCACGATTATAGTCTGCCTGGCTTCAAAGATAATAAAGTTTACAAGCCTAGCAGTGGTGGTGTTGCACGCCTTCAATCCCAGCACTCAAGAGGCAGAGGCAGGAGGATCTTTGTGAATTCGAGGACAGCCTGGTTCACAGAGCGAGTTCCGGGGCAGGCAGGGCTACACAGTGAAAGCCTGTCTTGAAAAACAAATAACAAACAAACAAGTTTATATTCATCTACTGAATACTTGCTCCCAGCAAAAGACAAAGACGATCTCAGCAAAGAAGAGAGACCTCCAACAGCAGATGGAGCAGGCACAGCAGAGTGGGCAGGCAGGCCCAGGCCAAGAGGAGCTACAGAAACTGGAGAGCACCCTTACTGGCCTGGAACAGAGCAGGGAGAGGCAGGAACGACGCATCCAGGTAAGGCTAGGCTGGCAAGAGCTGGCTAAGTGCTTTTGTTGTGCCCAGGTCTCAAGACTCCAAAAGACCACCAGGAAGCCAGTTCTGACGTAAACACACAAGGGTCTTTATTGCAAGCTCAAGCTAGAGGCGCATACTGTCACCAACGCAGCAGATCGTAGATGTGAGACCCCGGACTTAGGATGAGTGGGGTTTTTAAGGAAAAAAACCACAGGCTAAGGGATTTTCAGCTTGGCAAGCATCTAATTGGTCACACGGTGTTGAGCACATTATTCTTTAAACTGATTGGTCAAAACATTGGGACCAAAGTAAAAACTGTCAGTAGGATATCCAAAAGTACACCTGGAACTTTTCAGGGGGCTTGTTTCACTTAAAGCTGATTGGCTCTTGCTAGGGGAGTTGGTCTCCACCTGTGCCAAATGTACGTCCCGTGGTTTTTCTAGGAACTAGAGTTTAGGCTAGGTCACCTCTAGCGCAAGATGGAAGTCGGCCTTCTAAGATGGAGTAACTTTGGTTTCTCACTTTGACTTTTTATCTGTAGCAAGCAAGAGCCAGAGTTCACCTCCACTGCTGATGGTGGCATTTTGTTAAGCACTTTCTTTACCCGGATTGTTTTTGTCATGACAGAAACTTCCGGAGGTGGGGCTTGTCGACAGCATGTTTCACACATGTAGAGGCTTATCTCAGTTGTTTATCTTATTGCTGTAACCAAACACCGAGAAAGAAGTAGAGGTTTACAGATAAAAGGGCTGCTTCTTTCTTCTTGTTGTTCTTCCTCATCTTCATCCTCATCCTCCTTTTCTTCTTTTTTCTTCTTCCTCCTCTTCCTCTTCTTCTTTTCTTTTTTTCTTCTTCTTCCTCCTCCT
Source organism: Acomys percivali (assembly GCA_907169655.1). Taxonomy (NCBI): domain Eukaryota; kingdom Metazoa; phylum Chordata; class Mammalia; order Rodentia; family Muridae; genus Acomys; species Acomys percivali. The sequence continues at coordinate 104,968,092 of OU015750.1, read as the reverse complement.
CCCCCTCCTCCTTTTCCTCTTCTTCTTCTCCTTTTTTTGTTTCTTCTTCTCCTCCTCCTCCTCCTCCTTCTTCTTCCTCTTCCTCTTCTTCCTCCTCCTTCTCCTCCTTCTTCTTCCGGCTTACAGTTCAAGGGGTTTACATCATGGTGAGGAAGGCATGGCAGCAGAGGCAGGGGCTTGTCCTGTTGCATCCACAGTCAGGAAACAGAGTGATCAGGAAGCAGAGACTGTTCATGAAACCTCAAGGCTCACCCCTAGTGTCCCACTTCCTCCAGCAGAGCTCCACCCCCTAAAGCTTCCACAGCCTTCCCAGTCAATCTCATCAGCTGTGGACCAAGTGTTCAAACACATGAGCCAACACACCCCACAGCAATGATTAGGAGAGTTTAGTGGCTTGACCCCCATGTTGCATGCACTTTGATGATGAACCAGCATGCAGTGCACACTTGTCTGGATCCATGAGCTTGCACATATCCAGAAAGTCCAGCAGCTACACCTTTAAACCACCCCATGCTTGAGTGTACTGTTGATTTATCTTCCTGAAAATGATTTGAATTTTTGCTACTTCTCACTCTTGCTCTCCTTTCTTCTTCCCTCTCCCTACCCGACATTTTCTTGACAATGATTGAAAAGCTCTTTCCCCCTTGTCATTTATCTACATTTTTAAACTACATTTTATAACTACATATATCTACATTTTATAACCACATCTGTAGAAACACAAGACTTTGCATCTGCTGGGGAACTCACAGGTCATCTGAAGACCCAGATGTAGGAAGGAAATGCTATCAAGACACCAGTGTCACCCTTAGGCAATGTTGTGTGATATCACACTCGCCACAGCTGTCAGCTTAGGAAACGAATGAGAAGGCCGCAGTGTATTAGGGTTCAGTCTGGTCATTTGTAATGTGACATGACATGCTGTTTGTTTATTCTTAATCTAGGTCAGCTTGAGGAAATGGGAGCGGTTTGAGACAAACAAGGAGACGGTGGTCAGGTACCTTTTCCAGACAGGGTCCAGCCATGAGCGCTTCCTGAGCTTCAGCAGTTTGGAAAGCCTGTCCTCAGAGCTGGAGCAGACAAAGGTTTGTCAAGGCCACGTGTTTCCTGGTTATCCATTCAGGAAACTCCTTTCCCCTAGTATTGTAGCTAATTATCATTACACATTTAAGCAATTCTTTTTTTTTTTTTTTTTTTTTTTTTTTTTTTTTTTTTTTTTTTTTTTGGTTTTTTGAGACAAGGTTTCTCTCTGTAACCTTGGCTGTACTGGAACTCACTCTGTAGACCAAGCTGGCCTTGAACTCACAGTGATCCGCCTGCCTCTGCCTCCCAAATGCTGGGATTAAAAGCGTGTACCACCACTTCCCAGCCTAGCGATTCTTGCTTTTTATTGATGACCCACTCTTTTCAGTCCATGGTGAAACAAGGGTACGTACGAGTAGGATTTGCACCTTAAGAACTAGGATTTTCCCGAAGGTGTCAGTTCTCTAACAGAGGTGTGTATAAACTGTTGGATTTCTGGAGCAAGTGATATTTATAACTGTCTGAAAGAAGCAGGGTTTGGAGCTGGAGGACAGACAGACAATCCTGGAAAGAGGAGTGCCATCCGGTGTGAAAGTGCTACGCATGATGGTTCTGTGCTGTAGTGCGAGACAAAGGGATGTTAGCTTGGAAGTCTGGGCAGGGAAACCTCAAATGTTACTCTCCTGGCAGCATGGAGCTAGATCACTGGAGAGTTCTTTAGAAGGTCACACAGCCAGAGCTGTGCCTCAGCTCAGTGAATATCTAGGCAGATATAGAAATCAAATGGAAAGAGTGAGAGAATTGGGGCTGTGGGTACAGATAGAAAGTGCTTTCAGAGCTTTGCTGTGTACTTACAGATACTGTCACGCAAGCCTTATGCCTCCCTCTGACTTCCTTGCTCGCCTTACACTGTTTCTGCATTCGTATTCTATTCAGCAGCCCTTGGGCAGTTGTGCTAAGTGATGTTGGCTTCTTCCATGTGCTGGTGTGTGATATGTTCACATGGCAAGTTAAATTTCACAACAAACATGGCCTGCCATGAAAGTGAATGCTCAGAGAGACTCAAGGTCACTCCACTACCGAACAGCAGAGCCTATAACTCTACCTGGTGAAACCAGTTCTTTCCTGATGTGTTCATGGACACCCATGGCTCATATTCTCTGGACAGTGAGACAACACCTTACAGCATCATTCTATTTGTGTTTAATTTTGTTTTACCCACCTTCTCCTGGTCTAGACGTCCTCTGCGTTGCAACTTACTGTGGGTAGCTCAGGCAAAATATTACATATTTTAATATATATGTGCACATATATATATTATACAAATATACAAAACATAATATATATTCACGCATACACTTTTTTCAAACATTGCCTTCTCCATGCCTCTGGAAAAGATGGGGGCATGACAACACTAAATGACACTTCTGATTGCATTTGTGGAACTTGAGGAATTAATAACACTGTTTCATGGTCTTCAAAGATAGACCAGCAACGCCTGGGAGCTCACAGGTGGTCATAAGAGAGATTCAGTGCTATGACATCAGTAAGCATCATACTTTAGGGTACCATACATCTCTGTACCACAGGAAACTCTGCCTGGTTTTATTTGAACCATAGGTGGCTTCTCTGTAGTAATGGTGATACTTACATAGCACTATTAAGTCTTTCAAACCAAAAGCTATAATGATTCTATGTTGTAATTTTACCTGTTACTATATTATAATGACTTTCAAATGATTTTTGGAAGTCCAGGCTTTCATGGTATTGTAGAATAATTTGGGGAGATGCTTAGAAAGGCAGGCTGCCTTTTATAAATATTTACATGGAAGTTCTGCATTGACTGGTGAATATTTAAACCTCTTGTCATATTTCTTTTGCATGAGAAGAAATAAGACACTAATTTTCGTCACTGAAGGTTATCACCAAGGTTTAGCTTTTCTAATTTAATATTCAACATTATTTACCAGACAAAATTCAGCTAGCACCTAGAGCATAGCAGAGCCTCATACAAATTAAGACTTCGGAATTTAAAATAGCTCAGAGCTGCTGAAAATCAACAGGAGGAATAAACCAGTTTTTGTCCGTATGAAAGACGTAAAAATGATAATTGGTACCTGCCAGTGTAAGGCACTTAGAAAAGAATCTGCTGAAGGATGCTGACTTCCCCTTCCAGGAAAATGTGATGTGTGCACATTTTCACACGCACACAAGAGAGCCTGAAAAGCAATTCACCAGTGTGAGCAAACAGTGGTTCTCAACTTTAACACAACCTTGACTCATTCAAAATGCAGCTTTGCAAGAGCTGGGTGCACGTTGATTGCAGTTGGAAGAGTGTCCACGCAGCACACAGGAAGCCCTGACTAGAGTCCTCTGTAGGTAAACCTAGTTTCATAGTGTATGCCTATGATCTCAGGGCTCAGCAGGTAGAGACAGAGGGATCAGTTCAAGAGCAAGCTAGTGACCCGCTTGGCTCATGTGAGCTTCTGTTTCAATTACCCTAAGACCTGAGCTTCTTGCCATCATGGTGTGTGTGTGTGTGTGTGTGTGTGTGTGTGTGTGTGTGTGTGTGTATAAAGTAGAGTCTACAACATTACTTCTCAGGGAACGAACAACTTCCTCCTGCAGGGAAAAATATATAAGAAAAATCCCTGATGCTCTGTACTAGATACACTAGCCCTCTGTTGGATAAACAAATCTATTAGTTGGCCCAGAGATCTACTGTGCCTATGTTGAATGGATCAATAACAGCTGGTTATTTTGTGAGATGGCTGGTAGTAAATAAACACATCTGAGGATAAGTTAATGAATATAAGTATCTCAGATTTCAAGATGATAAGCCCCAATCAGGAGAGAAAGGAGAAACCATCCTACAAGAGCCAGAGGAAGTGTTTTGAAAAACCACCTAAGCTGGCCTGCAGAATGAGTGTGTCTTACCATTAAGAGCAGTGTATGGCCATCTCTTGGTCAATCTCTGCAGAATATGCATTTGACTTGGGTGCACCATCCAAGAGTTTAAAATGCTCACCTAACAGCTCTGCCATCTTTCCCTCTCCCCTCCCCCCTTTTTTAATAGGAGTTTTCTAAGCGGACAGAAAGTATTGCCAACCAGGCTGAGAACCTTGTCAAGGAAGCCTCAGAGATGCCACTGGGGCCCAGGAATAAGCACCGGCTTCAGAGGCAGGCCAAGTCAATCAAGGAGCAGGTCAAAAAGCTGGAAGACACGCTTGAAGAAGAGTACGTGCTTCACAACTTCTAAACCTTCCTCTCTGGGATGAACCCCCCAAGCAGCGTCTCCTGTGTCTCCTCTCCAGTCTCTCAAAATCCCCCAGGGGTCTGTTGGTCTGTTTCAAGCTGTCTTAAGGAAGTAACTCCCAGCTCAAAGTGAAATTGTCCTCAGCCCAGGGGCCGGTGTCTATAATGAGAAAAGTGTACAAGGGATGTGGAGTTCATATCTTGAACTGGTATATTTATCACTAAGCCATATCTAGTCATTTCTGTGGCCTTCATAAAATGCAGAGGCAATCTCAAAAATAACCCACATTTACTTTTTTTTCTTTCTTTTTCTTTTTTTTTCTTTTCTTTTTTTTTTTTTTTTTTTTACTATGTTATTCTATTGCCACCAGTTAGAAGGGGAGGCATTCTGATAGCATAGTTTCTAGGCCCTAGCACACATCATGTAGAATACAAGTCTTAGACTCAAAGCACATGAGTGTGTCCATAGTGCCTCTGTATTCAAACTACCATGGATTCATATACCCCATCCAGAAATTACCTGCAAAATGCTATCTTGCTTTTAAACATTTAAAATCTATCTGAAAAGAAGAAACAATCTTGTGTCCCTGAATTATCCTTATATACAGTTTGAAGGAGACAGCTTTTGATATCATAGTCAATATTCCTTAAAATAATATTGCTAGCATTTTTATTTAGCAACACATTGAATACTAGTGTGTGACTCCCAAGAAACAGTACTATACTCACAAGAGGGAATTCAGGATGTGAAAATTGTTTTTAGTATTCTTGGGGCCTTGCCTTGAACATTTTATATTTGCCTAAACTTTAAACTTTGATGCATATTTTATTTGAACCCAATTCTGGCTTCAAACCTTGACAACTTTATATTTGATATCCTCCACCAAACTGTGTAAACAGTAAATCTGAGAATATATTAGAAAATAAGCTGCTTCTGAATGGATTAGAACACCCATTCAAAGCTAACTTTTATATTTAAAAAACCTGAACTATAAGATAGATTTACACTGCTAAGTGCATTAAATATACACAGGGTACAGATTTGAGACTGTGACCCTTGGATTTGACAATCAATTGATGCTATTATTTGTTCTCGGCATCGAGTGCCTTTTATAGTCAGGTATACTTTCACTTCACCCAACGACATCAGTTAGTTTAGTGCTAAAATTTCTTCCTCCGCTGAAAGCCATGTTCTCCTCATTATCTATCCAAAGCTAATACCACCTCAGACTCTCCAGTTGGAATCCTATTTTTTAGACTAACTACACAGAGACCCAATGTTGTCTGCCAATAGTTATGGAGCTCAAAAACGAGAGTTTCCTAGAGTGTTTTGGAACCGGGCAAGTCTGCAAGTCGCTGAGAACATTACCAGTTATAAACCAAAGGCTTCGCCAAGCTGATGAGAGCACGTGCTGCCCTGCCTGCAGCCTGCAGTTAGACCACAGCTCTATCCTGATTCTCAAACATGTGCTTTATTTTAGTAGAATGTGTTCCGGTAGCAACCCTCCTTGAAAGCAAAGGCAATATGTCAAACTATCAAACCCCAAAAGCTATTCTGGGAGAATCCCCTATTCGAAGTTTTGAAGATGGCTGCTCCTATGCAGAGCTGGGTCATGTGGGCTATGATCTTTGGAGCCAGTGCAGTGCACTGCATCCGAAGCACAGTGCCACTTACAGCGTAGCCCCTTGTACTGCCTTCCCAGAAGACACAGGGAGGCTCGGGTCAGATAGGCAACTCATCTCAAGCACCTGTATCTTTCTGCTTAAAGAGTTCCTGCTCTGAAAGAAACATAAATATCTTCAAAACCCTTTCACCTGGTCATGAGTAGGGAAAAAACTGTCTTGCTATTCTTTATGGAAATACTGCATTTTAACTTAATTTGGTTAATTTTAGTATTAAAACCATGGAAATGGTGAAAACCAAGTGGGATCATTTTGGCAGTAATTTTGAGACCCTGTCCATCTGGATAACTGAGAAAGAAAACGAACTCAATGCCTTGGAAACATCAGCATCTGCCTTGGACGTGCAGATCAGCCAAATTAAGGTGACCTGCGCACACGTTATGCTTAATCTCTCTTCCTTAAAAATGCCTTTCTTACATTTGTATCACCAAACATTATTTGACCCCAGGACGAATCTGCCATTCTGCCGTGGCTCTTTTCAGTTAAATTCATGCCAAGATAAGAGGCCATGATTGATGATACTTTATAGATGAAATTGTGTATTAATTCTGTCTGACTCACGGACTCAAAGTCAATACTGTGTGCAATATCATTAAACTATTTTTATGGTTGCATTATTCTTTTCCTTGGTTTTGGTTTGACGCCCATGGAGTTCTCGGTTTATACATGTACACATCATGAAATGTGTTCATCATCTACCACTGTCCGTTTTAAGAATCATCCCAGATGTCAGACTCAGATGTAAGTTGTGTTAGCCAGGCATGGTGGCATATGTCTCTAATCCCAGAAGTCACAGGTAAAGGGAGGAAAGACTGCCACAAGTTCAAGCTCTGCCTGATCTACATAGTGAGTTCCAGGCCCCTCTGGGACATGCGGTGAGACCCTGTTGCCAAAAGCAAATAGCACTCTCCACCTTCCAAAAATGTATTAGTGACACCTACTCAGAAGTAAGTGGCGTCTACCCACTTAGCCAGAAGAGGGAGCTAGAAAGATTTTTTTTCCTTCCCTATAGGAAAGCTCTTAGACCTGGTTGCTTTGTTCATTTCATTTATGGTCTTCCTGACTGGACAGAGTATTTTTGATGCATTAGCTTTCCTGCTGCCAAAAGAACTAAGAACTAAGCTGACCATCTTAGTAGAACAATTAAAAAAAATATGGGCTGAAAAACTGAGATTGGAATAATTATCCTTCGCTTAGTGTACACACACACACACACACACACACACACACACACACACAGTCTTTAAGAATGTTCTATATGTGTACGCATCCACCAGCTAGTCTCCCTTCTAACTCCTTCCAGAACCTCTGCCATGTCCCCTTTCCCAATTTTATTTCCCTTTTTAAATATACACTCTGTGTTTTATTACAATCTCATGCCATGCGGGTTCAGGTTCAGCTACTTCCTTCTGCTAGCTCTGTGCCTTTTTTTTTTAAGTGGAAAAAACCTCTTTGCCATTGTGTTCTATTAAATATAACAAAATGAAGGCGAGCACACATTTTCACCGTGACTCAGAATGACAGCCATGTGCAGGGTGGGAGGGAATATGCCATCCCTGTCAGACGTCCTGCACAACTGCAGATCCACAGGATGTGGCAAATGTAGCCTGCTGTCCTCTGTCCTCTGTCCTGTCTAGGAAAACAGCTGCCAGTCCCTAAAATAAAATCCACGAACTATTTTAACTCTTTAATAAAAAGTTGCCATTTAAGCATTTTTCCCTGAGTTCTAAGAGAAAGAAAATGCCACATTTAAATTGTTTTCATCTGAAAATTTCTCCTTCCATGAATTACCAAACACTTTATAACTTACTTTATTCTGTCGGTAATTCATTTATTGAATTTAGTCTTACTAAAGTACTTCTGAATTATAAAATTGATTAAATGCCATCCCATATTCCTCAGAAAAATTAGAAATATTTAATTGTTAATATAGTCATGGAAATACAGTAATGGGAATACATTTTGGCACATTCAAAATGGCACTTCAAAAATGATCGGAAATACATTAAGTAGCTATGAATGGCAAAATTGATACTTATCAACAGAGGCAATAACGGAGTGGAGCCCAACAGACTTTGATCTAGATAGAAGGTTCATGTTCTAGTTCCAAACTGATGGTTTGAGGAACACTATTCAGAAAGATTAAAAGCACATTTGCAATATTGTTTTCACCTTAAATCAAGCTTACAGCTAACAATGAGTGGACCATTTGCATGTCTATGAAGTCACGCCCACTCTCGTTCAGCATTATGTGAGATTCCAAGTCAATACTGATAAATAGCAACAGTATATTATTGCCTCATCTTGCATCTTCACTCTGAGAGAATTCTCTTTTTCTTTTTACCACAACCTCACAATCTAACTGGAGGGCTGTGTTCATGAATTTGTTGATGACACGAGTGGCTCTGAGAACTCGTAATTTTGCTTTTAGTTAACATTCCTTCTGTTATGCGCTGTGATTATGTAGGCAAATTATTAACACATACTAGATAATGTACATTTTGAGCTTATAAGAGAAAGAATTTGGTAAAAACAAAAAAGGAACTGGGCATGGTGGCTCATGCCTGTAATCCCAGCACTCAGGGAGGCAGAAGCAGGTGGATTTCTGTGAGTTTGAGACCAGCCTATTCTACTGAGCAAGTCTAGGACAGCCAAGGCTACACAGAGAAACCCTGTCTCAAAACAAAACAAAAACAGAAACAAAAACAAAAAGAAGGACAGCATCTCTAATTATGCCGAGATAACAAGTGTCTGGCAGGCAGTCTGCTGTAGTCACGCGTATGAAAAGATGAAAAGGAAAAGGGCAAAAGGAAAAGGGCATGCCAAGCCGACTTTAAGGTGGCGTGAGCTCTTTCTAATTGTCTCACCTTAACAGAGGTCACAGATTTATTTTTCCTGGGGTACCAATGTTTTCCACTTACTTGCCTCTGAAACTTGACGTAATATTTTTACATCATCTTGTTCTGCAGCCTTCCTTAGAGAAACGGCTTTCATTTCCTTGTGTTTATCAGACATCCCTTCCCCTACGGTGGCTCAGATATCCTAAGTAGCTCTCCATTCTTTGCCTGCATTGGCTAATAGTATATACAGTATCTTTTCTATCCCAAATTAATTGGATGATATGCACACATTATTTTCCTGGAGACTACCCAGCCAATGAAGAAAGCAGTAAAGTCCCAGATCCCGTGAGAATTTGTCAGATATTAAAATTCTTAGACCAAGTGTGTCTGGTCCCCAATGATGGAAGATAAGTATTCTGATCAGTTGTATAGTGGGAAACCACTGGCCTAAGAAACAAATGATACATTGTCAACGGCTGTTTTCCTGTATGAGTGCAAAGGGCTTAGTAAATACAGCATACTCGATTACATTTGGAAAAGTACATTCCAATATTACCACTTTTGTGAGTTCCTGGAACACACTGCTTCCCCAGATCAGCTGAGACACTGTCTGTCTTCAGAGGCACTCTGAGAACCCAGGGATAGCTTCTTGCTCGTTTCACCACAAGAAGTGGCCATTTCTCTGTCTTCGCCATTCAGCCAATGCAACCACCATTACTATGCACTTTTTGTGTGTTTCTATGCATCTGACCTCCCCAAATGAGGTTAGGGAGGCAGGTAGTAGCATCTGTTTGCAGCTGCTTTCCCCTGTCCCAGTTAGATGTCACTTAAGCAAACTGTCCTCTGCTGGTGTTTCCGTCACTTTGTGAAGGCGAGCCTGATCTGCCCACAATGACTTTTTTTTTTTTCTTGTTTTAAATATTAGGCCACAATCCAAGAAATAGAAAGTAAAGTCGACAGCGTTGTAGGGCTAGAAGAGGAAGCCCAGTCCTTTGCCCAGTTCATCACCACAGGAGAGTCCGCTCGCATCAAAGCCAAGTTGACACAGATAAGAAGATATTGGGAGGAACTCCAAGAGCATGCACGGGGACTAGAGGGGACCATCCTGGGGCATTTATCACAGCAGCAAAAGTTTGAAGGGAATCTGAGGAAGGTAAGAACTGGCCCGTGCATGCTTACGTTACATATTTAATATTATATAGACAGACAGTGAACACTCCAGAAAAGGGAGAAGAAAGAAAGACCATAGGCGAATAACCCAATAAGTAGTCACTAAATTCAGAACTGCTTTTGCAGCACCTCTGGGAAGAGATACACAAACGCCATTGTGCGTTGTGTTAAAGTTAAGTCTTAATATTTTTTCTTTCAAATAAGATGCACTGATTTTTAGATTTCATTGATGCATGATTTTAGATTTAGTTAAAATCATCCCTAATAGATAGGCTGCTGTATTCTCTATAATCTCCCTGCCTCGTTATGTATCTTAACTTATTTTTATGTCCCACCATTTTTTTTTTTTTTTAGATCCGGCAATCTGTGTCTGAATTTGCAGAGAGGCTGGCTGATCCGATTAAAATATGTTCCTCAGCTGCAGAAACATACAAAGTTCTCCAAGAGCATATGGTGAGAGTGTACCGCCACCCTTTTTCATATTTAGCCACTCAAAAATTTGGTTACTCCTACTTGAAAGGAAAACAGTAAATATTGTCAGAGAGTTAAACTTGGAAATATTTTATGTTAGTTGAGGAATTAAATGGTTCTATCATCATCATTTCTTGTTACAAGGCACTCAAGTATGCAAATGAGTTTTCATTAATATATATATATGTGTGTGTGTTCATATATATATATATGAAATAGCCTATATTTACTGGGATGGAGCAATGGGTCAGTTGATAAAGCACTTGTATATAAGTACCTGTTGGGACAAGCACCCACAGAAAATCAGGGCCGGCACAATGACCTCCTGTTAACACTCAAGAGGCAAAGCCAGAACCATACGGGTAAGCTGGCTAGCTAAACAAGTCAGAACTGACAGCTCCAGGTTCAGAAGAAAGCCTGCGTCAATGAACAAAGTGGAGAATGATTGAGAAAAACACCTGACCTCAAGTTTGAGTTTCCACATGTATATCCACCACATGACCACACATGCAAACATACACTTGCATATCACATACACACACACACATACACTCACAGAGAAAGAGAAAGAGAGGGGGGGAGATATTAACAGCCACATTTAGATGTGAGGGAACCTGTCCCTTCTAACAGGTCTCTGAGAACCCAAGTTTTTGTCCTGGCTATTTAGCTCCAGATCGTGTTCAGTCTTCAGTAAGAAAGGTGAAAAAATCAAGAACCATGCACAAAGAGACACTAACAGGAAGCATGTTGACTGATATGCAAAACCACATACACTGTCTTTTAGGAGCACGCATGCACACATGTCTCTATTACAGAGGAAGGGAGCTGCAGGAGCAGAAAACAAATATTACCAAATGCACACCTGGAAAGAGTGGTGGGTTCCAGATTGCTTGAATATGTTTGGCAAGAAAGCTTCTCATTATTTACATATTTTAATATAAAAGAGAGGGAAGTAGAAAAATCCAATTTGATGAAGTTATTCTAACATTCAACTAATGTTAAGATATGGGGAAAGATAACATTGTGGGTTTTCAATATTTAGGTTTTTAGAACAAAACATTTGGAAACAAGTCATTCTTTTGTCTTGAGTTTCTGATGTGAAAAAAAATGAAATAAAATTTAAAATTTCTCCAGATTTTTATGAAGGTTATTTTTAAAAGATTTTATTTGTATTTTTTTTAAGTATTGTGTAGGGGGAAGTATTTGCAGTGCCAGCAGAGACCAGAGCAGGCATCAGAGTCCCTGGAGCTTAGAGACAGAGATGGCTGTGAGCTGCGCAGTGCAGGTGCTAAGATCTGAACTTGGGTTCTCAAGAAGCACATTCCAGGCTCTTCATTGCTGAGCCATCTCCCCAGCCACAAAGATTCAAGTAACTCACACAGTGCACATAACAAAACACAACATAACACAACACAACACAATACAACACAACACAACACAACTGCTCTATTCTGAGCTCCTTTATCACCAGCACCATCATCATCATCCCTGCCAAAGGCCATGTCTATGAACCTTTGGATAAATTTCTGTAAGCATAATAGCATCTTACGTGTGGTTTTTGTAAGGGAAGACTAGGACTTTAAAGTTTCATGTAGTCAGCATATAATGAATAATAATTTTCACAAATTGTCTAACTTTGAGGTTGTGTATTTGTACAGCTTCGTATTCTTTTTTGAAAATGTATGTACAAGACATGATCTTGCTCTGAACACACATGATTTTTTTTTTATCAAAATGACATTTACATATTCTTACCAGGGATAGTGTGCAGGTTGGAGGACAGCTTACAGAATCAGTTCTCTCCATATGGTTGGGGGTATTAAAGTCATCATGAATAGGCTGGAGAGATGGCTCAGAGGTTAAGAGCACTGTCTGCTATTCCAAAGGTCCTGAGTTCAACTCCCAGCAACCACATAGCAGCTCACAACCATCTATAAAGAGATCCGGTGACCTCTTCTGGTGTGCAGGTGTAATTCAGGCAAAACACGGTATACATAATAATAGATAAATAAATCTTTAAAACAAAAACAAAGTCATCATACTTGGTGGCAAGCACCTCTACCCAGCGAGCCGGCTCACAGGTGCTAGCCTTAGATTCTTGACTGGGAAGCGTCTATTCCTTTCATATTTCTGTGTCCCTGAATCAACTTTTTCTTCACATTCATCATGTCTTGTTGCCAATCACGGCAGGACGCTGTTCAGTACCATGGCTGCCTTCACAGCTGAAGGAAAAGCCATGACAGGTCTCACTGAAAAATGGCCCTCCCTGTTCTTGCTGTGCTGTTGCTGTTGTTCAGCTGTCTCTCTCAGCCACAGTCTTGACTTCCGTGATTTCAGGTACCTGAGGTCAACCACAGTCTAAAGAAACTAAAGGGAAAATTCTAGAAATAAGTAGCTCATACATTTCATATAACCTTCATTGCCATAGGAAAAGACGCGACAGAATGAGCATATATTACAAAGGGAACTGACTAGACTGACTCACATGAACCACACTGGGTAGTCCAGCATGGCTGTCTGCTCGAGTGGCTAAGAATCTGATAACTACTTAGTCCACAGGACTATTTTTAGTTCCAGTCAGGCACTGGAAGGTCTAGAGGTTTCCTAGAGAGCCACTGTCTTCCTTATTGGAAGAGCAAAGGATGTGGCAGCAGCAGCAGCAACAACAGGGTAGATATACTCACCAGCAAGGGATGAAGGTGAAAAGGCAAAATGTGACAACTTTTCCCCCATTCTTCTTTATATCATAGCTAGTGAAGAGTTAATCCTCCCAGGAAATATTCTCATAGACCTACCCAGAGGCATGCCTCTCAGTTGATTCCAAATCCAGTCTAGTTGAGAACCAGAACCAACCATCACAATCACAGGCATAATTACAATTGTTGTGTCTTAATGTTGTCAGTCTCTTGCTATTCTTGGCTTGTAAATTAAACTTGACACAGGCATAGAGAAAACGTACTGTGCATAGGCTGCCATCTGCATTTATAGCTACTGCAGATCACTTCAGCCCACACCTCTTGTGAAGTAGGAAGCTCCTGTGTTCCTTCTGATCTCCCCACAGGATCTCTGTCAAAGCCTGGAGTCTCTGAACAGCACAGTCACCACTTTCTCAGCCAGTGCCCAGAAGGTGGTGAACAGAGAGGCCTGCACCCGGGAGACCGCAGCACTACAACAACAGTATGAGGAGATACTACACAAAGCCAAAGAGAGACAGAGGGCACTGGAGGATCTGCTGGCCCACTGGCAGAGGTGAGCAGGGCTAACTCTTGGCTTTCTCTCCATGGTGGATAGGAGCACGCAGGTGAGCTGTTTGCCAAGTCAGTGCCTCTTAACTTTCCTGACACTGCGACCCTTTAATTCAGTTCCCTGTGTTATGGTGACCCCCTGACCATAAAATTAATTTTGTTGCTGCTTCATAACTGTTACTTTGCTACTGTTATGCATCATGGTGTGAATATGTTTGGGGACAGAGGTTTGCCAGAGGGGTCGTGACCCACAGGTTGAGAACCACTGCTCTAGGTGCTAGGAAATAACAACCCTAGATTATGATGAGTGGATTTGGATGTCTACTGTGAGATATTCATTGAGACGTAGGCCCGAGAGTATACAGGAAGCATAGGTATCTTTACATAGATGTGAGCAAGCGTGTAAAGATTAACTTGAAAATGAATGAAGTGTATAACTTTAATACGCAGAAATAACACAGCCACTGTGTATCGTGTGTAACAGTTAAAGTTGGACCTGCCAAGCTGGAGAGATTTCATCTTCAATGAAGTCATGTTTTTTTCCCCTCTGTCTTTAGGTTGGAGAAGGGACTGTCACCCTTTCTAACCTGGTTAGAGCGATGTGAAGCCATAGCCAGCTCACCAGAAAAGGACATTTCTGCAGACCGAGTCAAAGTAGAGAGTGAACTGCAGTTAATACAGGCAAGTTCAAGGAGGATGGTTGCCTTTTAAAGTAAATTAATTAAATATCTAAGACCCTTAATTTTTTTAACCATCCACAAAGCATCATTTGACAGTAAGATATGCTGAAACAAGAAGGGCACTCCTGACCAGCAGACACAGTGGCATTGGGATATTGAAAAACCTTACAGGCCTTACTAGCATTTCAAAAAGAATTATGTTAAAGGTGATCTAGAGCCAATGGTAAGCCACGTTAACAACTGTCTATAATCGTTTTCACAAGAATGCAATGCCAGCCTCAAGCAGTCCTCTGGGTCAGTCCTATTAGAGTGAGGCCTGTCTTGCGCTCTGTTCCTCAGGCTCTGCAAAATGAAGTTGTGTCCCAGGCTTCATTCTACAGCAATGTCCTGCAGCTGAAGGAAGCCCTGTTCTCAGCGGCCTCCAAAGATGACGTGGCAATGATGAAGCTGCAGCTGGAACAGCTGGATGAGCGCTGGGGAGACTTGCCGCAGATGCTCAGCAAAAGGTTGGTCCCTCTTTACAAAAGGGCCTCTAATAATGCTCACTTGTCTGCAAGCATGACCCGAGTGTTTTGTTTGATCTCATTTAACATGGCTGCTCAAGAGATGATTATAGAAGAGATGCAAACTACTTTTTCAGTCATGTTTGAATCCAAGGATGTCCTTAGACGTGAACAGGAAGTGGTATGGAAACACACAACAAGGAATTCTCTAATCCAATATATCAATTCTGGCCGTCACCTTGAGCGTAGGCAGTAGGGGGTATGGGTGCAGCAAGGCTGCTGTTTCAGGATGCTTCTGGAAACTGGGCAAGGGAGGATAAAGCTTAGACTGGAGCTGGGTGGGACAGGGAGAGGTACCACTTTGCTTGTGGTGATGACGTTGTGGGAGCAACAGGCACAGCTCAGATGTGGTGAGGGTGACCTGGTGGGGTAGCACGGAGGAGGAAGAACAACCCGCCAGAGTAGACAGTGGTTCACTGAGACCAGGAAAACCATGAGAAAGACAGAGCGTGGGGATTTGAATGTGTTCAGAGGTCTGGCGTGTCTGTGTATAGCTGGTTTACTTTGCCCGGGAATAAGCTTCTTTCCCAAGGTAGAGCAGGAACCTTTCTGTTCCTGGAGGCCTTTTAAAGCCTCTCTCTCTCCCCACAGGATGCACTTCCTCCAGACCGCGCTGGCTGAGCACAAGCAGTTTGATGAGCTGCTATTTTCCTTCTCTGTCTGGATTAAGCAGTTCCTCAGTGACCTGCAAATGACTTCAGAGATAAATTTAAGAGACCATCAAGTGGCTGTTACTCGGCACAAGGTAAAATGGATTCTCTAAAGACGGGAAAACAGATATATTCAGAAAAGTATCTGTTGACTTTCGCCGACCTCTGCAGATCTTGTCTGCTTGACCGTAGATCTGAGGACGTGGAAGAAATTGCAGACGACCTTCCTTCAGTTTCAGTGTGTTCGGAGCGGCCCTTTCCCAGAACTCTCAGGACAGACCAAGTCAAACACAGTTGTCTGGGAAAGCACAAAAGCGAGACACAAGGCCATATGCAGAGTCAGGGTGCACTGGCCAGATCGGGTGCTATAGCTATGATCTGACATTCAACAAGAATAAACATGTCTTAGAAATTAAATCTCAATGCTTGTCAGAGGAGGCACAAAATCACACCCAAGGACAATCCAGGGAACAAAGCAGAGCTGAGGTGAAAGGCAGCTGCGTTTCTCCCCCACAGCCTTTCTAAGTTCCCCAAGCATTGTTCACAGTGGGCCACTCTTCAGCTAGTGTTCTGACTAGAGCCTTTGAATTCAAAGGGACAGGACACTTAAATACATATATGACACTAATTTAGATTTTTTTTATTTGTATGAAAAATGGCCTAATAATTGAACTTATGGATCCAGCTAATGTGTTTGGCAGGTAAATTAAGCAGATGAAAATCACTTTGGGTAAGGCAGGTGGGTAACTCCAGGGAAAAAAAAATTATAGCATAAATTGTTAAGGATTTCCATTTTATTTCAGTCTAAAACCAAAGACTAATACAGATCCCAGTGTTTAAAGGCTCATTATTTTTTTTTTTATGAATTAAACACTCCATGTGAGAATGGTTCCAAATTCATGGACTATCAGTATTTTCCCTTACATGTAACCTATGAATAATATCTATTGTGGTAATATTAAAGTTCAAAATCAGATATTGATCATGCATTTGGGATGATAGAGTTTCTATATAGAATCTATATAAAACACTTGATAATTTCTGAATGTTTTTCCTATGCTGGCTCTGTGCCCTCTCTAAAAAAGGAAAAACAATCATCTATTCTACAGGACAGAGACTGTTTTACAGATATGGAAGTGCTTCTCAACCTATGGCTCACGACCCCTTTGGAAGTTTGCATGACCCTTTCACAGGGGTCTCATGTCAGCTATTCTGCTTATCAGATATTTACATTACAATTCATAACAGTGGCACAATTACGGTTATGAAGTAGAAATAAAGATAATTTTATGGCTGGGGGTCACCACAACATGAGGAACTGTATTAAGGGTCGCAGCATCAGGAAGGTTGGGAACCACTGGTTTACCTCTGGCACCCCAAAGAGACTGTGAGAGAGTGGCTATTTCTGAATAACTGTATTTCAAAGTATGGTTCAGAGGCCAGAACCAAAGGGGCACAGAGAATGGACCCAACTGAGGTTTTCTACGGGAAAATCACTTTAAGGACAAAGAAAGGATCTGGAAAGAGAGAGAAGTGGTTTAATGGTCAAACTGGGCACTATCTAAAGTAATCATGATCAAGCTCAAAACAGGTAATGGTTTCTCTATAGTGGGAGCCACACTAAAACTGATGACAATCTTCTGCTGGATTTTATCTATGGCTGATTGTGAGCTGGTCAAAATCCTACTCAGTTGTCTCAAATCTAGCATGATCTAAAAGTAATTAGGTCAGAGTTATGCTCTATATGGCATGCATAGATGAGCAAAATGAGAAAGGTTATGACTGCTTCTGAATGCTTCACTATAGATAACTTAAAAATATTTCATTTATTTTTAATTATGTATATGTGTGTGTGTGTGCGTGCGTGTGTAGATGTGTGAGTTTATATACTTGAATGCAGTTGTCCATAGAGGCCAGAAAAGGCCACTGACTCTATTGGGGATGAAGATATAAACAATTGTGAGCCTTCTGAAATGGCATGATCACTTCTAAGCACAGAGGCATCTCTCCAGTACCCATGGATGACTTCTAACTGCTAAGCTAAAGGCTGAGAGAAAGGCCTAGTCAGTAAAGCCCCATGCAAGCACAAGGGCCAGAGTCTGATCTCCAGCACTCGTGTAAAAAAAAAAAAAGAAGGCAGACATGGGGGTATGTGCTTAGGATCCTATTTTCGGGGAGGCACTGATAAGATGATCCCTGAGGCATGCAAGCCAGCCTGTCTCACCAAGTCAGATACCTTAAAGTTCCCTGAGAGACCATGAAGGGGAGAACAACTGAGGGAGATAGCCAGTGCTGACCTCTAGCCTTCACATGTATGCATGCACGCATGCATGCCAAGGCACACATGAATAAGTATAGCTACATACACACATGGAAATATAGCAAATTAAAAGCAAACAAACAAATGAGTGCTAGGCTATCCATTGCTGCACTATGTACTTGACATTGCAAACCCTGTTGTTTATCTGTAGGATCTATACTATGTCTGAGAATCAGAGACTCTCTTCCCTTCCAGGACCACGCTGCAGAAGTAGAGAAGAAAAAGGGAGAAGTACATAGTCTGCAGGGTCACTTAGCTAAGTTGCGGTCTCTGGGCAGAGCTGAGGACCTTCACCCGCTCCAGAGCAAGGCTGATGACTGCTTCCGGCTCTTTGAGGAGGCCAGCCAGGTAGTGGAGAGGAGGAAGCTGGCGCTGTCACAGCTAGCCGAATTCCTCCAGAGCCACGCCTCTGTGTCCACTCTTCTCCACCAGCTCAGGCAAACTGTAGAAGCCACCAAAAGCATGAATAAGAAGCAGTCAGAGTCCCTGAAAAAAGAGCTCAATGATGCTATTCAAGACGTGAAGACATTAGAACCCAGTGCTATCAGTCTGGACGGCACCCTGACCAAAGCCCAATTCCACTTGAAACGTGGGAGTCCTGAGCAGAGGACCTCCTGCCGAGCCACCACCGACCAGCTCGCTTTAGAAGTAGAGAGGATCCAGAACCTTCTGGGAACCAAGCAGAGTGAGGCGGATGCCCTGGCAGTAATGAAAAAAGCATTCCAGGAGCAGAAAGAAGAGCTGCTGAGGAGCATTGAAGACATTGAAGAAAGGGCTGACAAGGAGCGATTAAAAGAACCCACCCGCCAGGCTCTGCAGCACAGGTCAGAAACCTGTGGAGGCTGCTTGGTCTCTTCTGTGTGTTCTGAAATTCATTTTCCTGCAAAGCTTTAATAGGGCTCTATGTGGGTGGACACCTTTCTCTTCTTTCTGTTCTGTCTCTTTCTGTCTCTCTGCCCTCCCCAGGTGTGTGTTCTCTCTCTCTCTCTCTCTCTCTCTCTCTCTCTCTCTCTCTCTCTCT
>OU015750.1:104936485-104949161 GCA_907169655.1 Acomys percivali | reverse complement strand
TCTCTCTCTCTCTCTCTCTCTCTCTCTCTCTCTCTCTCTCTCTCTCTGTGTGTGTGTGTGTGTGTGTGTGTGTGTGTCTGTCTGTCTGTCTGTCTGTCTGTCTGTCTATCTGTCTGTCTCTCTCTCCCTCCCTCTCTCTCTAAATGTGACACTTGGGAACTGTTAAGAAATTTCTTTGATTTCCTTAAGGACCTTCCTAAGGACAGTGTATAGACACCCGGAGACCTGACCTACAGGAAAGTCCTCCACACATCCTATTACCCATTGCAAGCAATTTCTTACTCTCAGGAATGCACGCAGAAGGGCTGGAGAGATGGCTCAGCAGTTACGACCACTTGCTGCTCTTACAGAGGCCTGGGGGTTGGTTCCTAGTACCCACATGGTGCCATACTACCACCTATAACTAACTCTAGTTCCAGGGGGTCTGAGACCCTCTTCTGGTATCCCTGAGCACCAGACATGCAAGTGCTTACTCATACACATACACATAAAATACAAATTAATCTTTTTAAAAAAAAATAAAGAGTGCAGGCAGAGATCCATATGGATGTGTGGTTCTGGTAATAAAAGTATCCGAACTTTGCTCCCTGCAGAGGTAGGGTGAGTGCTTCAGTAAGGACTGAGCAAGCTCATCATTGTGAGCAGATGACAAATGGCAGAGGCGAAGACATTCATGGAATGGCTGTCTCTTGCAAAGGGGAGTTCAGCGGAGAGGCAGGTGGCCATCTGAGGTCTGTGTTCATCCATTTAAGGGGAAGTCAGTGAGCTTGGCCAAATGGTTCTCTGCCACTGCTTTTAACTCTGTCTGGACGTAAGAAGGAGACAGAGGAGAGACTTCCGGCAGAGTTGGGGCTTTTCCAGTGGAAAAGCAAAGCAGCCAGGAGCCAACTCCCTTAGTAAATTGGGAAGTGCTTTTCATCTTCTGCTGCCCCGTCTGCGATCTTCCTTTACTTCATGAAGGAAACTTTGGCTCTACTGAAGAACTTGAGGTCAGTTTTAGGCTTTGAAGGCAGAGAAACTCTGCAGTGCACTCCTATCTACATCCATGGTGCGTGAGGGTCATTGTCCCTGCCAAGGCAGCTGTCACTCATCCTGTTCTAACTAGCAGCACACAGGAAGCCAAAACCCCGGGACCACAGAAGGCCCCTTATCAGATCGCTTGATATAATAACATATCAGAGGAGCTTAACAATATATCAGCAAGAACAAATAAGGCTTGAGAAAGTAAAACTAACTTTCCAAGTAAAGACAGCAAATGCTTCCTGGAGCTTATCCAGGAAGCTACCAGCAGTGCAAGACACCATGAGTCTCTCTGGTCAGCTCAAGCCAAGCAGGTGGGGGGAATCCTGGAGCTGCTGGAGATAAAGGTCCAAACTGGGCTCAAGAGCTCTGTCTCTACTCCACTAAAAAAGCATTTCTGAATGTATCCAGTCTTGGCTATATGAGATCCTCCCTGTACTGCTGTGAGCACTAGGTCCCAACGTTTGCAGGGTGGGGAGAATGGGAGCATCTGCCTGCAGCCACTTGGGGAATAGATGGGCAAGTACATATTATACTCTGCAGCATAGCACCAAAACGTAGGTGTGCTTTTAAATCTGTCTTATTTGGCTTCTTGTATCTCTACCTCCCTCCCAACCCTTCTTCCACTCTAAAGCCTTCCAACCTCCGAACACCAAATAGGAGAGACAGAGGGTTAGTGGGGAGAGAGGGCTTCGACCTCTTCAGCTTACTTGCTGCTGTTTAGGGTCACTAGGTTCCTTGGGGCAAGTTTGAGTTTCCTGGTCCAGATGTCCACTCTCTTCTTCTTCGCTCTCGACCAATTGACAAA
Source organism: Acomys percivali (assembly GCA_907169655.1). NCBI lineage: Eukaryota > Metazoa > Chordata > Mammalia > Rodentia > Muridae > Acomys > Acomys percivali. The sequence goes on along the minus strand of OU015750.1, from coordinate 104,947,333 downwards.
CCACAAAAACAGCAACCAGGAGCAAGGGGGAACAGTGGCCTCTTCCTCTTCTTCGGGGCTCCTTGTCCATCTCTGGGCTCTGGCAGAGTCCCCAGAATTAAACTATCCGCAGCTGGCAAAGGTCATACCCCTGCTAGCACACGAGACAAGCATAGTTAACAGCTGTGAGCAACTGAAGCCGCCCCATATCCCACACCTGGGGTTAAAACAAAAACATATTCACATAACATAACTGGATTTTGAAAGAAGCCAAAATTCTCACCACACCAACATGCATGAAATAATCAGGGGCTTCCTATGTGGCCACATACGTAGATTCGCAAATGCTTATACATCAGGGGACATAAAATCAGGATTGCTTTCTCACAGTAATCTTTTACTAAAGGAGGGAATTTAGGTTTTAAAAGTAGATTTTGTTTTTATAAGGCTTTGGTAGAGGTCTTTTGATTTTAAATGAAACAACTGTGATGCTGAAGTATAATTATTCATGTGACCTGGATCCCAGAGCTCAGAAAGATTTCCCGTAATGACCTTTAGAAGAAAAAAAGAAAAAGAAAAAGAAATTGCCAGGGGTGGGGGTGATGGTGCATGCCTTTGATCCAAGCACTCCAGAGGCAGAGGCAGGCGGATCTCTGTGAGTTCGAGGCCAGCCTGGTCTACAAAGCGAGTCCAGGACAGCCAAGGCTACACAGAGAAACCCTGTCTCAAACAAACAAACAAACAAACAAACAAAAAGAATTCACCTACTTAGCCTTAAAGATTAGCCTTCTTTGAGAAGACTTCTACCATCAAAAAAGAGGAGATGAAAGTTCAATAAAAGGTTGACGATAAATAGTGAGGGCGATTTTCAGCATTTTCTGATATACAGTCATTTTGCAAAATCATTTTGAAAGGCCTCTTTATCAGTTGATAACACATTAGCTGTTATGCTGGAAGGTTTGCTAGCCGTGTTAATATGCACTTTCTGAGCTCGTGGAGCAAGAACTAGGAAGCACTAGTTCACAGCTTCACTAGATAAACACTAAACTCCCATTTGAATTTACAGGTTGAGAGTGTTCAACCAGCTGGAGGATGAGCTAAACTCCCACGGGCACGAGCTCTGCTGGCTGAAAGACAAAGCAAAACAAATTGCCCAGAAGGATGTGGCGTTTGCACCTGAAGTGGATAAGGAGCTAAACCGCTTAGAAGCGGCCTGGGACGACACTAAGAGACTAATTCACGAAAAGTAAGTCAAAGTTTCCGACTCATTTTGTGACACTGTGAACTGTCTGTTGCTTTCGAAAACTCATGCTCAACAGTCAGTCTACGTGTTCTAGGCCCGGCTAGTGATGTTAACACTTCAGACATTCAGCCAAGAGCCAGGTTCAGTGAGAGAGCCTGGCCCAAAAAATTGTGTGTGTGTGTGTGTGTGTGTGTGTGTGTGTGTGTGTGTGTGTTTAGATGCATTGCTCTGTCCTTCACACACATGCATACACAGATGCACACATTCACATACTAACAGCAACACATAACTTTTTTTTTTTTTAATTTTTAAAAAGGGATCGTAGGATTCACATGACCTGATGACGGTGATTTTTTTTTTTTTTTTTTTTTTTTTTGGTTAGCTGAAGAATAATTAAATGGAGCAAGAGAACAAATAAGATAGAGAAATGCACTCACTCACTCACAATCAACTCACTTTTGATGATGCCCCATAAGCAACTTGATGGAGAGGTCCTCTTCAATGAGGGATGCGGGGACATTTGGCCACTCATTTGTACTTTGAAGAAGTGAACCTCAGACGCCATTACGTCATATGCAAAGGTCTTTGAAACAAAATTAGGAATGCCTTGTACCATGACTGTTAACATGTTAACATATGTTTTTAATTTAACCAGATCACATAAACATTGTTTTGTTTTACGTGCTTTTTTTCCTTCCTACCTTCCTCTCTTAATTATGGCATTGAAAAAACAAAACAAAACAAAGACAAAAAACAAAAACAAAAAACCCTAAAGCCGCATGAAAAACCATTTTAAAACTTGAAAGATTTGAGTGATTTATGTAAGATTGAGCTGGGGAGCAAGTTGGAGTTTATATGAGGGAGTATTAACTAACAGCAGTACTGATATAAGTGGGGAGTGTGGAGCTCCTGGACCATGCCTCCAGGGGAAGTGGCACGGACTGCAGAGATGGAACATGTTCAAAGCCCAGAAACCTCACATTTGAGACTTACAATCTCATCCTGAGAACGGAAGATGTGGGACAAAGCTCTCACTGTTTTCTGTGCCTGCCTCAGGAGCACGTGACACAGGCCCAAGGTTGCAGCTGATCTGTCACATGACCTTGTCTCCCACTATCTCTCCCCATGCAAATCAAGCATCACCAGCATCCTAGCCCCAGCCAATCAGATGGATTCATCCTCAAAGCCCCTCCCCACTGCCCAAGGGTTCACATGAAATAAAGAGAGAGTGCACCACCTATTTCATCAAAGATCATCTGCGACTTGTCATTTATTCTGGAGAAAGAAGGGCTTCTCTTCTCCCTGAAGGATTTACTATAGGTCTCCTGGGCTTGACTTCTGGCTAGGCAGCCATAGCTGCCTAGGTCACCACGAAGCAACTGCCAGACCTGCCTTCCGACCTTAAACCGGACACAGTGGGTGTTTGCCTGCACCCTCTGCCATTAGTACAGTGGCTGAACGGAAGGGCTGTAACACTGCAATATCACCGCCAGCTTCCGAACTTCAAGTTTCCACTGCCGTCTGCTACTGGCAATCTCATTAAAAAGAGTAACATGATTGAAAAACTCTTTTCCACACCCACTGTGAGATTGGGAGTCTTGTGCACAGACCTTGCTGTGTGTGCTCTAGTCATCATTCCTGAGGGAAGCGGAACCTGGAACTCTGAGGTTCCTGTTTCCACCCGGAAGTTGGCAGTGCTCAGACTGTCCAGCAAAAAGGCATGTACTTCCAGTGCAGTGCTTGGTAGCAGCCTGGCATCAGGAAATATGGAACCACAGGGGAGGGCATGGTTTTCTCTTGGTGCCCATGCAGGTCTCAGAATGCGTTTGTGCAATAGTACATTGGGTCTAGCCCAAGCGCACCTATCCCCATCCTGATGCGTGATAAGTGAGATGTTTTCTTTAATCATTACAGCCAGGGTCAGTGCTGCGGACTGATTGACTTAATTAGAGAATATCAGAATTTGAAGTCAGCTGTGTGTAAAGTTCTGGAAAATGCTAGCAACACTATTGCGATGAGAGCTACAATAAAGGACCAAGAGGACCTTAAGTGGGCTTTTTCCAAGGTAAAAATGCAAGTGCCTTTATTTAAGTGGTCTACCGCGCTTGTTCATGCATTTTACTCTTCACGCAATTCTCTGCACAGTTGTTCCTGTTAGTACACTTAGTGTGAATAATTCCTTTTAACAGGTTCAACTGTTTTTCTAAGAGTACTAGTATCCTAAATTTTTTAATAAAAAAGTATACATACACATATACATATGTCTGCATATGTTTATATATACATATATGTGTATATATATGCACATACATATGATTGTTAATTTCTTCAAAAAGCAGAACAAAATGCATCTCTTAGAGGCAAATGTTTTTAAATCCTTATCACTGGTTGTTTTATTAATTAAAGAAACACTTATGTCCACAGCATGAAACTGCCAGGAACGAGATGAATTCTAAACAGAAAGAACTGGATAGTTTTACCACCAAAGGCAAACATTTGCTATCCGAGCTGAAAAAAATCCACAGCGGGGATTTCAGCTTGGTCAAGACAGACATGGAGAACACCCTGGACAAGTGGCTGGACGTAAGCGCGCCCCCTGGTGTCCCTGAGTGGCTTACACACAGGTCCCTCAGTCCAGCTGGCAAAGGATTAACCAGAGAGCTGAGTCAACTCCAAAGTGAAGGAAATGACATTCACATAATAGTTGACAAAACCTAGCGACAGGTTTCTGAAATTCTATTTAATAACCCCAGGCATAATAAGTTACAACTCAGAATGTTTCCCATCTTCAAATGTTGGTGTTAAATCAGAAAAAATCAGATAATTTATCCATATCCTATAGAAAATCAAATCACAATAAATAGCACCTTACAGTGCAGAGGCTGTAGTTTGCACTGAAGAGCATCAAGCTTGTATTTAAAGGTGTGGCTTTTAGCTTTTGCACCATTATTCTGCAGCCCCATGGCCAGATGCTGCATATTTTCTTCATCATAGGTATGTTCAAGTCTAATTAATGCCTATGGGTATATCACAACTTAACAAATAAAAGTACTTTAATGATGCTCTGGAAATAAACACAGGGCTGGAAAGATGGCTCAGAAGTCAAGAACACTGGCTGCTCTTGTAAGAAGGCCCAGGTTTGATTCCCAGCACTCACACAGTGGCTCACTGCCATCTGTAACCCTAGTCACAGACAGGGGATACACGACACCCTCTTCTGGCCTCTGCAGGCACTGCACACATCTGGTACACATACATACAAGCAGGCAAAACACCCATACACATAAAATAAGTTTTTAAAAAGAAAGAAAGAAAGTATATGGCCAACCCGCAGAGAGAGCGAGAGCTCATTACTCTATTCTCTTATGTAGCAAGGGACACTTCTGTTCATCCTAATATACCCTTTGTCATTATTACCCCAACTTAAATAAATGAAAAGTGAATGTCTCAGAATTCAAACGACTCTCCCATCAAAGGATTCACTCTTCATATTGGTTAGCATTTAAGGTACACCAATTAATGTACAATAATTACTTTAAGATTTTGTCAGAATATAATTTGTCTTACCAGGAAAACATTTTGGGGGGAGAGAGGGTCCCAGAACCTCACATTTTCATGATCCGGTTTCCTATTTTCTTTGCCAGGTCTCAGAGAGAATTGACGAAAACATGGACAGGTTGAGGGTGAGCCTGTCCATCTGGGATGATGTCCTTTCAAGTAAAGATGAGATTGAAGGGTGGTCCAACAGCTCCCTTCCACAGCTGGCTGAAAACATCAGCGACCTGAACAACAGCCTCAGAGCTGAGGAATTCCTGAAAGAATTTGAGGTAACTGACAATCTGTACACCTGGAGGTAGGGATACATCTTTATATAAAACAAGAGAAAAAATGGGTATTCCTAAATCCATTCTGTCTCTCAAAGACATGGCTGACCATGACAAAAGTCACCTAACTTCTTCAGCTTTTGATTTGAAACATATATTAGGCTCTAGTTGAACATTTTTTAAAAAATTATTTCTTAGTCGGTGGCTTGTATTAGTGACTTTTCTGTTGCTGTGATAAAATACCCTGACAGAAATCAGCTTTGGAGAGAAAGGGTTTACACTCAGTGCATCATGGCAAGAAGAGCACGTGTGAGGCTGACTGCCCACGTTCATCTCCACACAGCAGGAGTATGAGGCTGGCCAAGCACATTTCATCTCCACACAGGAAGTAGAGAGAAATCTGAAAGTAGGGCTAGGGTATAAACCCTCGAAGTCCGCCCCATTGGCACCCCACCCTCTGGCAAGGCTTCACTCCTGAAGCATCTATGACTTTTCCAAGCAGCGCCACCAAGTGGCCAGCAAGCCTTCCAACACAGGAGCATATGGGGACATTTTTCACTTAACCCAATCTCTCTGAGATGGGCTTTTTGTCGCTGACTGTGTAACATGCCAGTTAGTGAATCAGTACACTGGAACCAACGCAGTACCTGGCCCTGTCCTTCCTACCGCTGGGCCTCTCTTCCCACCTGCCCCAAATGAGTGTAGCTCAGCGGTGACTTCCCTAACTGCTAGCTGCCTCTGTAAAAGGCCATCCAGCCGGGCAGTGAGTTCCACATTGCCACAGTGAACTGCATCCTGGGCTCAGGCCATTGGAAGCTCTGTGATCACAAAACACTAAATTCTCTTTTTTAAGCTGAGAGGGCTCTTTGATCAACTATTATTTTGTGACTTGAAACTATGAAGCTTATAAGCATCTTTACTCAATAAGGATTTTTGGTTTGATATTCTTTTGTGTGTTAATTGTTGATTCAAAAAAAGGGCAGGGGAGGTAACCTATAAAATGTCAGAATTATTTCTGCTTCAAGGTCCTGTAAATATTTGTTTGAAGTGTGTCTTCTGTGTACTGTTGACAGTCGCTGGGCAGTTTGGTGTGCATTTGTGTGAGTATGCTTCTGTAAGACTTTACCATTGCCATAGTAACTAGTAATAATACTGCTAATGAATACACTGTGGCCTAGTGGACATCTTTACTGACTCACCATTTTTGGTCAGTGTTTCATTTTTTCCATGGGATCTTCTTTTCCAGTAAAGGAGGGTGGGGAGGAAGAAATCCCCTCATATCCCCTCTTATTCAGTGAACTTTAATGGTAACATTTTCCATGCTTGTGAAGAAGTGGAGCAGATTTTCTAAGTACCACTTGAAGCTGGCATCATGACAGCTCTCAGCATGAGAGGCCAAGCATAGCCTGTCCATCTTTAGATTAGTGATACCTTCCCCTGTGTCTTTGCTTTCATAGTCTGAAGTTAAAAACAAAGCCTTGAAATTGGAAGAACTGCATTCCAAAATCAGTGATCTTAAAGAACTAACAAAAAATCCAGAAACACCAACAGACCTTCAGGTAAGCACAGATGACTTTTCTAATAAATACCACATGAGAGACAATCACATATGTCTTTGCTTCCAAAATACAAGATGTATGTGAGTGTGTGTGTGTGTGTGTGTGTGTGTGTGTGTGTGTATGTGTGTGTCTATATCACCATAATTCCTGGCAAATATAGGCTTTTTCATATATAGGGGTTAAACATTAATACCAGTGAGATTCTAGGTGCCAATATTTATTACATATTTCCAATTCAAACATTATAATGTTATAATAAGAGTAGTTCTATTCTTACTAAATTTTGGATGCATTATCAACCTGATTGTTTCTTGGTACGTTTTCTGTTTAGACATGAATAGAATCCCCTTTAATGTGTATATGTTCTTACTAATAATATGCTAATTATTATTAGTAATATTAATATTAGCATATTAACATAGTAACTGGGCCTGGGGACAGAGTCTGACTGCTACCTTCCCTTCCACGGCCTGTCCCAGTCCCAGGAACATTGAGACAGGTCGGTCGGGAAGAGCTGGGTTGGCCAGACCCACCCACTGTGGTAGGTCGGCTTTGGCCAACAGCCTCGCTAGCTCCTGGCTGAGGTCTCTGGTCCCTGGGGTACCTTTCCATACTTTTTTTTTTAGAAGCTATATTCATGGATTTTCTCTGTATTTTCTCTTCTTGTACAACTGTCTTTGATTCTCTCTTTAACTGACTTAGCCATGTCTTGCACTGATCTCAGACATGCATGGGAGTGTGGGACATGTCACCTTAAGCAAAGGAAGTGACATTCCTATTCACAACTGACAAAAGATGATGATGACCACTGTTACATATATATGGGACATCTGTGGGCAAACAAGCTATTACACAGTGAGGACTCATCAAGGATTTGGGGTGAAAGCTACTATTTGTTCCCCGGCACCTCCCCTTGCTTTTCTCTCTCTTGCCCCCTCCCCCACCCCAAGGAAGTAGGATGATTGATAACGCTTAATCGCTGCCCTCAAGTATGGTATAGGTAGAAGGATTTCTGTGACACCACTTTGAGGGCAGCATAACTTGCCCCTTGCAGCTGGCAGCCACTAGCATCTGGTTTCTAGACCCTTGCCAAGCAGGCTGGCTGACTTCTGATGTAAGTGCTGGTATGGGTGGCCTGCCATGTCAGCAGCCCTTGTGGTGGCAGCTGGGGTGGGGGTGAATGCCAGTATGTGGCCTCAGCCCAGAAGGTACGAGTGAAGGAGGAGACCACCCTTAGAGCCCACAGTGTGAGGACAGCTGGCCTAACTAAGAAGGCGGATAGGGGGATAAACTCAGAGATGCTGAGGCCCAAGAAAAGACGGAGTAAAAAGGCAGTACAGAGTGTACGCGCTCATCCAGCGACCTTCAGCTGGCGGGTGGGTGGGGTGTCAGCAATGAGGGCATTCTCCGAAAAAACCCACAGCCGAGAGAGAAAAGCAGGGGCTGTGAGAGGCAGCGCACACTCATCCGTGAGTCTGCAGTTCAGAGCCCCTCTCCCACCTCCAGCCAGTCCAGGTCTGTGGAGGCTCCGGCTGTGCCAAGCAGGGATGGAAGAGCACAGCAACAGCAAAGCAAGAAGAAAAGAGGCTGTCAGCTAGTGCCTCACAGCTGCTCTGAGCTAGGAGTTAAAAAACACAGCAAGCCTTTATGTTTGATGCTTTTGCCAAACAGCACTGATGTTTGAGTTGTGGGACTGAGACCTATCTTTTGGTTTAGAGTAGTTATTAAAGTCTCTTTATTAACTAAAGAGCCACAAAAAAACAACTTTCCTGAAATACCTTATCCCAGAAGAAAACAAATAGCCATACCACACATCTTACAGGATAGAATTGCTCCACCGTTGAATCTTATGATGGGTTTCCCCCCAGTCAGAGCCACATCCAGGCATGCCTGTGTGAGTGAGCGTCCCTGGTGGAGACTCAGCAGCAGGCTTCTGGTCCAGCTTTTCCTTTAGGATGCCGTTTCGTCTTCCCTGGAACCTCCATCAAAACCACACTCCATTCAGGTGAAGGGCTAGCTGCAGCCCTGCTCTTTCCCTTCACATGATACGCTTGGCAGCCCACACTCCCTGCTTTCCCGTCCTGAGAAAAGCTGTTAGTATTGGAGTGGCTTCCCTGGCGAGCCGACCGTGTTCGTGATGGAGTCACACGTAAACAGAATTCCCAGCGAGTGAGTGTGCTCTTAGTCCTTCCAGGTCTTCACGAAACCGAGCTTTGTATTCAGTTTATAGAAGCAGACTTACGGCAGATGCTCGAGCACGCCAAAGAACTCACCGAGGAAGCCAAGGGAACCCTGAAGGATTTCACTACTCAAAGCGCCCAAGTGGAGAGATTTGTCAAGGACATAACAACGTGGCTGACTGGTGTGGAGGAATCACTGACCAGATGCGCCCAAACCGGGACTTGTGAAGGGCTGAAGAAAGTCAAGGTAGGTCGAAAACTATCTTTCATCATTTCCACTTGAAGTCTATGTCCGTTCTCCTATTTTGGAGCTATGATAAAGATATAACATCTGCTTTCAGTTGCCCACATTTCAAGCATTAACACCCAGACTAACTAACTCATAATATTAGGCAAAGAAGAGGAAGTGGCCTGAAAAGAACTAAATGAAAGCATAAAGAAGTGAAAGATGGGTAGACAGCATACACTGCTGTAGGCCCTACCTGCCAGCTATGCATATATGTGTGTATATATTTGTATTTATATGGTATGTATGTATATAGTATATATATTATATGTTGTATATGTACAATGGTGTATATATTACATGATATATACATATATACACACAGGAAGAAGGAAAGAGATCTTTTTCAAAAGAACAATGTTGAAAATGTGTATATATATATACACCCTTTTTGTAAAAGGGTGAAGCCTGTGGAAAGCTTGTTTGACTTTGTATCAATTTTCAAGCTTGAACCTCAAGTAGTTTTTCACCACTTAATTATCTTTGTGCTTAATTCATCTATAGAATGCTGTAATTTTTTAAGTGGAGAAATCATCCTTTGGCCTCTCTTTAACAGATGACAATTCCGCTCAACCGTTTGTAAAGTATCCATATTGTATTCACTTTTTAACATTGTCCTTTCAAAACAAGATCTCTTTCTTTCATTGTGTGTGTGTGTGTGTGTGTGTGTGTGTGTATGTGTGTGTGTGTGTGTGTGTGTTTTCACATGTGAGTCCAGGTGCCCATATGGTGCAGAAGAGGGTTTGGAGCAGGAGTTAAAGGTGGTTGTGAGCCTCTCAACCTGGGTGTTGGGAACCAGCTTGGGTCCTCTGTGAAAGTAGCATAAACGTTTAGCCACTGAGCCAGCCTGGCCACTCTTCTTCCTTAGCATAGTTTTATACTACAGTGCAGCCAAGGTCACAGGGCTTTAAATCAACTGCTGATGTGTCCGCATGGCCTCTGATCCCTACATAAAAGCACTCAGTGACCCACCAACCACCGTGAGCTGCACTAGTTCCTAATGTAGAACTTGAACTCAAGATCATAGCTGAAGAACTATGACAACCTGCTAAGTTTGTTCGAGATCACAGACTGCAGCCCAGATTCTAACCACTTTCCAATAGCTGTTTGTTCCCAAGGTACAGGACTGTGAGACAGCTCAGTTGGTAATCTGCCTGCTGGACAAGCATGGGGACCCAAACTGTCTTTAGAGAGAGAAGGACGGAGGAGGGAAAGGGAGGGAGGGAGGGAGGGAGGGAGGGAGGGAGAGAGGGAGAGAGAGAGAGAGAGAGAGAGAGAGAGAGAGAGAGAGAGAGAGAGAAATAAAGAGAAAGTCAAACTTGTAATCTTGCAATCTTAGTGCTGGGTGTAGATGGATAAACCCCTGTGACTCAGTCAGCCTAGGTAAGTCAGAGAGTACCAGTCCAGGGAAAGACCCTGTCTCAAAATCAAGACAGAAACCTCCTGGTGGCTGTCCTCTAAACGCTACACGTATACATATACAGTGCATGTGTACACAGGAACACACACACACACACACACACACACACACAAAGATAGAATATAGATAGTCTATAAAATTGGTATTTTGCCTATTATAAAAATTCTTTTCAATTTCTTAATATTTATTTTTATTACTTTTGAGATTTTACTTGTGCTGTATTTACATAATTTCTATTCTAATCTCCTCCCCTACTGCTTCTGTGTCCCCCCATTTCCTCTCAAATTCATGACATCTTTAATTATTATTGGTGTGTGTGTGTGTGTGTGTGTGTGTGTGTGTGTGTGTGTGTGTGTG
>OU015750.1:104921973-104934352 GCA_907169655.1 Acomys percivali | reverse complement strand
ATGGATGCTGTGGTTCTGATATGGATGCTGTGGTGCTGATATGGATGTTGTGGTGCTGATGTGTATGCTGTGGTACTGATTACATCATTCCTTCTCCCAAACACTTCCTTGAGCCAGACCTTGACTGTTGTTTTTCCTGAACCTTCTTATTTTGGTCCATCTCTTTTCCTTCCCATCATGGAGTTGGGCTGTTGAGTCGGAAGGGGTTAAGCAACAAGAAAAGTCATAGATAAAATAAAAGCAAGCTAGAAACTGTCTAGATCCATCTCCTTGTATTTTTAACCACCTGACAATCCTGTAAAAGTCATTCAAAGTAAAACTTTATTTTAATTGTTGTCACAGAAAAAAACATATTTTCTAGCACTACTTAGCAACTTTTAGGAGTTTTTTATTGTCTATTTTTAAAAGGAAAAATTGCCTTTTGCCCTTTTCCTATTTTCTTAATTTGTGGTCTAAGTTAGAAAATGTTTTCAAATCAGAATAATGGCTATTACAGGCTATTTGAGTTGGACTAATGAAGGAAAATATATGTATACAGGAAGACAGCTATTTTAAAGCACAAGTCAAGATGAGCTTTCAGAAGATAGGATCAAGTGAGATTTTGGTCAATTATTCATAGCTACTTATCTGAATACAGCACAATGATAAGTATTGTAAAAACCAATGTTTATTTACTTTTTTAAGTCAATGCGGCCCATTGTGGTGGTATAAGTCTGTGACCTCAGCACCCAGGATGCCAACACAAGAGGATCTTAAGTTAAGGCTAGCCAATATTTCATAAAACAACTATCCCCCAAAATTCCCCATTAAGGTACATGAGAATTGTATGGCCCCTTGGATCATAAAATACTGTCAATAACCCACTGTACTGGGAGTCAGGTTATTGTTTCATACACAGGGCTGGTTTTGCAGAGGGATGGTAAATTCAAACATGGAATTGCCCTCCACATTGTGGAATTCCACACAGAAATGTCCCGATGACAGTTGAAGGAGCATTCTGGAATTCAAGGGAGACATGATCAGCACAGAATCCTGGGTTCCCCTTGCTTTGTGGAAGGCTGGGCACAGATCTTCCAAAGAAGAGGTGCATGCAGGCCAGGAGGGTCCTCTCTGAGGACTGGTCTTCATGTAGAGTAGACCGGAGATGAGGAGGAAGAGACAGAGCACTGTCTGGTCAGGGATCTGTTGCACTAACCACTTGAGGAAATAGGAGCAGAGCCGGGAGACTGGAGCGTCAAGAACAGGAAAACACTTGAGAATGGGGCCCTGGTGGGAACTGCCTCTTATCCGTACTGTTTTCAATTTCTCCCCAGTTCCTATTGCTCCCCTGTCTTGCACTGCCTCAGTGAGGACCCTTCTCATTCTAGCCTCATCAAACCTTTTCCCTCTGGACTATGCTTTGCTTCCCTGCTCACTTTATTGTTTCATCTCAGCACTGTAATGAAGAATCCATTTATAACAGCAGATATCTGTGTTGCCTTGGCTTCCAGTGTGTCCTGGATTCAGTCAGTGATGGGCAGCACAAGCTGGATACGGTGACTCAGGAAGGACAAACTTTGTACGCACATCTGCCCAAGCAAGTCGTTAGCAGCATCCAGGAGCAAATCACAAAAGCCAATGAAGAGTTCCAAGCTTTCCTGAAACGCTGCCTTAAAGATAAGCAGGCTCTCCAGGACTGTGCTACAGAGCTCGGCAGGTAGGTTATTGTAATAAGTGTGGGTTGGTTTCATCACACAGAGGAGGGCTTTTCAAGCACATAGTGGAACAGCTCATGTGAAGCCACAAACCGTATTTGAACTGTGAGGTTGAATTATAGTGAATGTTGACCTGCCTTAAGAACAGGTTATTTCTAATAATAATTGATGACTGCCTTTGAAAGTCTCATTTGGCTTTATTTCCAATGTAGGGAAAAAAAGCCAAGGAATTATATCCATGGGTAATCATAAATGACCTGGCTACATGCCATTTTAGTCAATTTGGCTAACTCAGGGTACAATAGCCAATTTCTTTCTTTTTTTTTTTAATCCATGTTTACTGGGATATTCTTGGTAGAAAACAGCTATTGAATTTCATGGATCAAGAGTCCAGTCAGTTACACACACACACACACACACACACACACCAGTGGAAGAAGATTTAACACTGGAGAGTGAACTCCATGGTACAGGGAGAAAGGACATCCATAGGATCAGGCTGTCTTTCTTGTGACCATCCAACCAGTTAAGCAAGCTTCTTGTTGAATTCTCTGTATAAGTTGAAAATTCATGAGGCCTTAGTTACCTCAAAGAAGAGGTTGTGACCTCAGCTGTTGGGACAGTAGCAGACACATTGAGAGCTTTCTGAGATGTTTGTCTCTCCTCTAGCTTTGAGGACCAGCACAGAAAGCTGAGCTTATGGATCCATGAGATGGAGGAAAGGCTGAACACGGAAAACTTGGGGGAGAGGAAACAGCATATTCCGGAGAAGAAACACGAAATCCATAAAATCGAGATGTTCCTGGGAGAACTCCTGGCTGCCAGGTGTGGAGCAGAAACAGAGGGGGGTATTGATTTGCCAACGCTTTAGGCTGGTTAGTTAGTGGCTTGATTCTTGGTTGCTCTTGCTGGTTGGTTGTTGGTACCGATTTCTTCTGTTCCTGAATAGCTCAACTACCAGGCTGCATTGCTTATGGTAGTGTGGTATTCTGCAGGAAGTGGGGCTAGGAGTAAGTAGCTCATTTACATGCTACTTTCCTCTCCCTTTGCTCTGAGTTAGGCCACTCCCTTATCTCTCTAACTTTGACTTAACTTAGAGATTTTATAAAGAATACTGGCCGGGAGCGGTGGCGCACACCTGTGATCCCAGAACTCAGGGAGGCAGAGGCAGGCGGATCATTGTGAGTTCAAGGCCACCCTGGTCTACTAAGCAAATCCAGGACAGCCAAGGCTACACAGAGAAACCATGTTGATGATGATGATGATGATGATGATGATGATGATGATGATGCATGCTGAACTTCCCCTCCTGGGATCAGCTTGTGTTCCTTACCACCAGAAGAAGCTGACATAAGAAAAGACTACACATTCACACTGAGAAAAATACAGCTGGAGCCCCACCCCCACCCCCATACATGTCTTCACACACTGTAGCCTCCAGCCCTGTGCTATTCACACATCCTTACAATATCATCGGTGCCGTGAGACCTGTAGCGGCTGGGTCCCGCACCCTCCCTCGTTCTCTCTCCCCTACAGTCTCTCTTCATTGCTGCCCTGGCTCCTCTCCTGGGTACAGTCCCCTTATCATTTGACACCAACGCCATCTGCGGTGTTTTGATCCTTTGTTCTTGATTCACTCCTGGAACCTTCCCCTTTTGCCTGTATTGTAAGGTACAAGGCTTCCCGCCAAGGAGTGCAGCTTGAACTGGAACTTGGGCTCCTTAACGACGGCCCCTCCACACCCCCCAGCCCAACCCCGTGCTTGTCTGTGAGCCTGAAAACAGCAGGGCCCACCCTGCATAACCAAACAAGGCACTGAAATCAGAGCGTCCTTCAGAAGATCTCGGCCCTTGTCCATTTCCACTGAGCCTGGTTTATGGTCCACTATGTCAGCGTCCATGGTCTTGAAGAACAATCTTGCAAACAAATGCCTGGCAGAACATGTGTCATGATTAAAATTATCCCACAGTATCTGGGGAGCTGTGTCCGGGACCCCAGTGGAGAGCAAGATCCATAAACACCCAATTCCATAAAGGGTGTTACCTCATCTAACCTGCTTGTGTCCTCCCACAGTTTGGATCAGCTCCTGATCACTTACAATATACTGCAAAGTCCTTGTGCATTCAATGCAGACACGATTATTTAACATACAGATTCAGTTTGTTGCAGCTGAATCTGCAGATGCAGAACCCCAGGTTAAGGTGCGCACAGCCAAGGACTTGTTGGCACTCCAGTTTGATAACTATGGAGACATGCTCCTAGGTGCCTTGGTCCTGTCTCTGAGCACTTGTCAGAGACCTCAGTTCTTTTTTATTATTATTAATTTATTCAGATTACATCTCAATTATTATCTCCTTGCTTGTTTCCTCCCATTCCTCCTCCCTCCTTCCCTCTTTCACCCTATTCCCCTCCCCTAGGTCTGTGACAGAAGGGGACCTCCTCCCCCCACCATATGGTCACAGCCTATCAAGTCTCACCTTGGTAGCCTGCTTATCCTTTATCGGAGTGCCACTTGGCCTCCCCACCAAGGGGAAGCGGTCAAATATGGGGCACCAGAGTTCATGGTAGAGTCAGTCCCTGCTCTCCACACAACTGTGGATAATAATATCCTGTCCATTGGCTAGATCTGAGTAGAGGTTCAATGTTTACTGCATGTATTGTCCTTGGTTAGTGCAGTAGTTTGAGCAGAGCCCCCTGGGTCCAGCTCTGCCCTTCAGGATGTTCTTCTTGTGGTTTCTGGTACCCTCTGGACCCTTCTATTTCCCCATTCTCCCATACTTCTCTCACCTAGTATACCCCACATATATCCCAATCTCCTTGGGATATACCCAGAAGATGCTCCACCACACAAGGACATATGCTCAATCATGTTCATAGCAGCCTTATTCGTAACCTGGAAACAACCTAAATGTCCCTCAGCCAAAGAATGGATAAAGAAACTGTGGTTCATTTACACGATGGAATACCACTTAGCTATTAAAAGCAAGGAAATCCTGAAATTGTGGGCAAATGGATGGAACTAGAAATGATCATAATGAGTGAGTTAACCCAGAAGCAGAAAGACTCACATGATATATACTCACTTATAATTGGGCACTAGCCCAAAAAAGACCTCAGCTCTTACCATCTTTTCATTCCCATTGTCTGAAAAAATAGAAAATGTTGACAGAATTAAGAGAGCAAGAACATTAGCCTTACTAAACTCTCTGAGAATTAAACTGTATTTTGCTTTCCCAATATTGACTCTTGTCTAGATACAAGATAATAGAGACAAACCTACACCTGCCTTCCTCCCATGCTTTGCGAATGGCTTCTCTTCCTGACCCTTTTTCTTCACACACACTGCCATTTATCTTTATCCCTTCCTGCTGACATCATTATCTTAAAACTGAAGGAAGTGGCCCATCACAACATTCATTGGTTTTTTTTTTTTTTTTTTTTTTTTTTTTGTACCTCTCATTATCACCCCTCGCCCCAAGTGTGCATGGGTGTAAGTGCATGTGGAAGCCAGAAGATGACGTTAGCTATTGTTCCTCAGACACCTCCACCTTATTATTTGGGGAGGTCTCTCCCTGGCCTCCGACTCTTCAAGTAAACTAGGCTGGCTAGCTAGTGAGTCTTAGCGACACTACCTACTTCCCAGCCTTGAGACTGTAAGTGTGCGCATCACTGAGTCCAGCCTTTGCTATTTTGCTAATAATTGATACATAATTGATAATAATTGATACATAATTATTGAAGTATCAGTCCCAGATATACTAGGACCAGATGCTAAGTGACCTCCAGTGTGTTTGACTCAGATCTTTCCTTACAAACTGGCCACTTCCAGCAGCAGCAGAAAGCCTCTCACTCAGATTCTCATGCTATGCCGCCTACTTATTTGTTTTTCATGGTCTCACTATGTAGACCAGGCTGGCTTCCAGCTAACCATCTTTTTGTCCCAATCTACAAAATGGTGGGATTATGAGCATGCACCATCACCTTGACCCAAGTTACCCTACTTCTTTCACGTGTGCTGCTTGCTTCTCCCAATCATCTGGACATTTTCTGTCATAAAGTGGCCAAATCTTTACAAATTAGTGGGGCAATCTTCAAAAATTAGACGGACATACCCTGTGGAAAAGGCATAACAACCTGAGCCTCAGGAGTGTTTGTTACCCATTGAGCAAATCATTTTGTAGTAGCAATTAAATGTCTTATATTGATTATTATATAACTCATAACAGGCATACTATAGAGCCACCTTCCCGCTCCCTAAGCAGATTGATTACTGATGTCTTGATGTCTTGCAGAGGGAGAGTCATGGTGGGTAACTGTATCCCAGAGTAGGTAAAAAGTTACCGTTTACATAAGAATTGTTCAGAAACCAGCCAGAGTTGTACACGGTACACATTATGTTCCTTTTTCTAGTATATTCAATAGGTGTGTGTGTGTTTGTGTTTGTGTGTGTGTGTGTGTGTGTGTGTGTATGTGTGTGTGTGTTTTATGTATGCCTGCATTTATGTATGTAGAGACCAGAGGCCAGCAATGGGTATCCACAGAAGTTTTCCTCCCTTTTAGTTTTTGAGAGAAGTTCTCTCCTAGGCTAACTAGACAGAGGGCTCTGGGGAACTATGTGTCTCTGTCTCCGAGGAACTAGGATTACAGCATGTGTCAGCAAGCCCAGAGCTTTCCTCAAGTTCTCAGGATCGAAACTCAGGTGCCCGTGCATATGTGGGGAGCACTTTTGCCAACCAAGCCTCCCCAATTATGCAGCAGTCCTGACCGAGACAGCTCATTGCTGCTGAGCACCCAGGCTTCCCCGGATGCACGTGCTCATGGGAAGCTCGGGCTCCCGTGGTCAGTGCTTCCAGGGGCTTTGAACCAAAGAGAAATGAGGGAATGACAGACCAAAGGAACACAATCCTCACCTTCGCGGAACGTGGGGGTTTCTTGTTTTTTCTACTTCAGTTGTAGCTCTTGTGTTTTTTGAGCCATCTCTGCAGCCCTCTGTCGTAGGTCTATTGAATGCATGTGAATGGAGCTAAAAATAGAAAGTTGTATTTTTTTTTAATCCCTAAGAAAATAATCTCAAATGGAAAATATGTGAAGTATGTGAGATGATAGATACATTAATCAGCTTTATTTGGTCACTGCACGCTGTGCCCATACGCCACACTATCGCTTTACCAACCATATATTTACACGATCACAAATTATTACTTTATAATTAAGATAGAAAAAAAAACACCTAGCTGAGTTGCACTAGGAACTCAGAACCAAGCTATGCTGGGGTTGAGAGGTTTTTTTTTTTTCTCTCCACTCTGGACCCAATTAACATAACTCCAAAGTATGAGAGACCCAGCATTCAAGGTACACCAAAGATGCTCTTTGGCTCCTACCATGGCATTTGAAAACAGCTTCCCTCCTCCTTGGTCTCTGCCTAGCATTGTGTTACATCCTGGGGATGCAGAAGGATGCAGTCACCTGGCTTCCAGACAGTGATGACTTGTGAGTAGAGACAGGTGTATTAGGTTAGGGAGAAGACATGGAGTAAAGGCACAGGAGTCCTGCACACATAGCCTGCTTGTCCCCGGCTGCCATGCATACTGCCTAGGGATGGGATGCTTGTGTGGGGCTATGAAGAGGCATCTCAGAAACTAATGTGCAAACAGAATTGTCATGAAGGAGAGGCTCTACCTCCCAAAACTTCCACCCTCCAGCTGCTGGGAACCAAGTGCCCAAATCCATGAACCAATGGGGGGACATTTCACATTTGAGTTATACCATCCATACCAGAACATGAAAGCTTCTCATAGTTAGGATATCAAACAGGAATGAGGAGATGCTAGAGATGAGCTGAGCCCACTTTCTGGACTGAATTTGGAGAGAGATGTAGGCTCTGCCATTGGAATTTAGACAGAGGCATCACAGAAATGGACCCATATTCCCTGACACATGTTGACTACACTAAGAAGGCAAGTAGCCAGCCTGATCCTTAGCATCTTAATGTGAAAGTCAAATCAGCTATGAGCTCTGGTCTGGTTCCTGATCCAATGTCAACAGTCATTTTTCATTCCCCTGGATCCAGAATGCTGTCACTAAAAAAAGAAATTCTGTTTGCCCAGAGAATCCCTTGACAAACTCTCCCAGAGAGGGCAGCTTCTCAGTGAAGAAAGCCACAGCGCAGGAAAGGGAGGCCGCCGGAGCACCCAGCTCCTTACCAGCTACCAGAACCTTCTCAGGGTAACCAAGGAGAGGTTGCGCAGCTGTCAGCTGGCCCTGCAGGATCACGAAGCTCTGGAAGAAGCCGCGCAGAGCATGTGGTCCCGGGTGAAGGATGTTCAAGACAGGTTGGCTTGTGCGGACAGCACTTGTGGGAACAAGGAGATATTGGAAGGACGATTGTCGCAGACCCAGGTACGTGCAGGCCGTAGCTGCTGCCCATTGCTCCGACTCAATGCACAGAAGCTAGGATGGACCCCAGTAGTCTGGGAAGTGTCAGGTGAAAATATGTGAGACACAGGAGAGATGGATGAAACACTCAGAGAAAGTGTTCTCCTTTTGGGGAAAGGAACACATTGTTTTAATAGCTTTAGTTTTGTTTGGTTGCTTGTTTTATTCAGTAGTTAATCAAAATTTACTACTTACTCCATTACTATGAGAATTGCTAGGAATATAGAAATAGTAGTTAGGATCCATGCTCCAGCAGGTCAGAGACCAGTGTGTGAATTGTTACTGCAGAACACAGGTCTGAGCTGTGAATGGAATGACAAGGGTTCTTTGTAAACACAGAGCAGACAGGCCTCTTGAAGACATGACTTTGAACAGTGGGAATCAGCCAGGCAACACACAGAGGTGAGGTTACACTCTTTGAAGATGTGTCTTCATCGTCTAAATTAGTTTTCACTCGCTGAAGCCAGTCAATAAAATTGTACTTGCTGGCAGGTGGCCCAGAGTTTTCTAAGAATTTAAGTTCGTCTTTGGACCCCATACTTCTGATATCTAGCTTATATTATTATAGCCTAGGGTCTGTGTATGTTTATTGCTTTCATTTTACAGCAAGATATCCCTGCCTTAGTTACCTTGGCAGGGGAAGAAGAAGCGCATGCATAATTGTCTGCATGCTTGTGGTGCTATTCCCCTCAGTCACCATCCACCTTGTTTTTTGAGAGTCTTTCATTAGCCTGAAGCTCCTGTGGTGGGCTAGGCTGGAAGCTCTGCGTCTGCCCTTCTCTGCCTCCCCAGAGCTAAGAATATGGGAACATGCCACCACTCCCAGCTTTGTGTGTGGGTTCTGGGGATTAAACTCAGATTTTTAGGCTTGTAGGCTTGTGAGCTGAACTCTCACCTCAGACCTCAGCCTCTTAGCTCTAAGAAGCAGCCACTGTTTAGCAGGTTTTCATATTGCCGCTAATGACGTCTCCTTCTCCCTCCCCAGGACATCCTCTTGATGAAGGGTGAAGGAGAAGTAAAGTTGAATATGGCCATTGGCAAAGGGGACCAGGCGTTAAGAAGCAGCAACAAGGAGGGTCAACTGGCAATTCAGGCTCAGCTCCAGACGCTTAAAACAACGTGGGCTGACGTCATGAGTTCTGCTGTCCATGCGCAAAGGTGCAGCAATCTTCTCTAAGTGTTTATTTGCCCAAATAAAACCCAGCAGTTTCATAAAGTCAAGGCGCAGCATCAGGGCAGCCTGCGGTAGAGTTGCCAAGCATGTTATTTTTTGCTATGTGCTGGCATGAATGTCTTTGCCTGTGTTCTATTCCCCATGGGGCACAGACGGTACTGGTATGTTAGTGTTGCTTTGCTTCTATGTTTTCTTTTCAAAATATTTTTGTCCATTCGCCCCATCCTCACAACCTTCACCCCCTTCACACCAGCACATAGCACAAGCTTGGGAAAATGTCTCTTTTTAAGTCAAGAATATTTTTAAGAGTGCTTAATAATAAGTCAAGAGATTCTTTAATAGCTCTTAGCTATTGAAAGGCATGTGCAAGGAACTGTTCTTGGCAAGTTACAGTGCTAATATCCAAGCTCAAAGTGTCTGTCTGTTCCTCGCCCTGCAGCCATCACACATTGGTGATGCAGGACATGTGTGGAGCGTTTCTGGTTATCACAGTGATGCAGACATCCAGGCATTAGGTAGCTAAGGCGTGGAAGAGATGAAATCCTGCAAAGTGGCCACTCCTTAACACATCGCATTTGGAAGTACTTAGAGTTGCATGACGGTTGGATCCCACTCATACACGGAGCCTGTAAAGGCTCACGGTGGAATGGTGATAACCAGGGACCAGGGACTGTGCCAGGGAGGCAGGATGCGAAAGGACGCACAGCGCGTATGAACCGTGTTAGATAAGAGCAGGAGAATCTGCAGTGCTGCTCCATATACAGCAGGATGAGGGAAGATCACAGTGCTGTGGTACACACTGCAAAACCCAGGAGGAGATGGAGGAAAAAGTCTCACCAGATAGAATAAGCTAAGAGTGTGATCAAGTGAGGTGTCAAGCACATGTGTCCATGTATGGAAATACAATGTGGCCACACTAATATACATAACTTTCTGTGTCATTTAAAAATTAATTTTAGTTTATAAGAAAGAAGGAAAGACAGAACAAAGAGAGGGAGCGCAGGCCTGCCCTGCATCAGTTACTGATGAAGAAGTAGAGAAAAACATTTGTCTTTGTTTGTTAGGAATGGAAGAGTTCACCTTCCCTGGGCCTCTTCTCAAGTTATCTGTATATATACAGCTGGCTTGTTGGGTAAATAGCGACCACTGAGAATTAGACTAAAACAGAATCCAGAATCTAAACACTCCACCATCCAACCACTCCAGGTTATCACAGGAGATAGAGGAGGACCATTGCAAATCAGAAAACCCACTGCAGCCATCACCTGCAGTGCAGGCAGCGGCAGGAGTGCCTGACATTAGCATGGCGTTTTGCTTGCTTATTGGCTTTGGTTCTTGGATTTTACATTAAGAGGAAGTGTCTCTCTAGGCGAACAGGACATTGCATCTTTGTTGTAACTCCTATCGATCAGCAAAGAAAGGAGTCAGATCCCATAGGGGCTCTCCCATTCTGTAGTAGGCTTCAAGTAAGTTCCCAGTGGTTGGCAACAGGCCAGGTTTCCACTTTGTAGAACTGAATAGGGATGTGGGAGGTTTTTTTTTTTTTTTTTTTTTTTTTTTTCAGATGTTACAATAAAACGTTAAATCCAGGAAACAGATTCAGAGTTCTGACTCTTATTTCAGCAAGAAATTAAATCCGACAGCTACATGCTGGGTGGTTTCCTTGTTGAAGTGACTGTGGCAAACAATGAGCCAAAACAAAGTCCTTTTTACTTGCCAGGAGATCAGAGGCTAGGGAGAAGTGCACATTCCAGATAACACAGACTCAGGTTGTATTGCCAAGACCCTCAGCTGTGGCAGAAGGTGGCTCTGGTGGCTTCTGGAGTCTGATGACATCGATGTAGACTTTTCAGAAACACTCCAGAAAGATGGGGTGCTAGTACAGAAGCAACAATTTGAACAGGTGATGGAAGCTCATTGAGTATGTTATCCTGACTCCAGAATAGCTGGGGTCCTATACAAGAGATGCTGGGGGCCTTCACCCAGCATGAGCTGCGAGTAACTGTGCGTTGTTGGTCAGTTGATTACTCCCCGGCATGTTAAAGTCTTCAGTTTGAGTTATGGTATCGGGATGACAGAGAGAGAAGGTGACAGTTAGGGGTGAATGAGATACACTCTAGCATACATTAATTTTGTTTAAAGCAACCCTAATTGTGACAGATCAAAAAAAAGTTATTTCACCCTGCACTCAAAAGCAACATTCCATCACAATATTATTCAGCAAACCGCTTTAAATAGATCCGTTGGCCCTACAATTGTATTTTGGAAGAGACACCCAAGTTGAAACTCGTTTTTACGGTGTGTGACACTTGTTCTAGTATCCTGGAGTCTGTGATTGACCAATGGAACGACTATCTAGAGAAGAAAAGCCAGTTGGAGCAGTGGATGGAATCAGTGGATGAGAAAGTAGAGCATCCTTTACAGCTGCAGCCAGGGCTGAAGGAGAAGTTTGCCCTGCTGGACCACTTTCAGTCCATCGTGTCCGAGGCAGAGGATCACACAGGAGCTCTGCAGCAACTAGCGGCCAAGTCCAGGGAGCTGTACAAGAAGACCCAGGACGAGTCTTTCACAGAAGCCGGCCAGGAGGAACTGAGAACGCAGTTTCAGGACATAATGACCGTGGCCAAGGTGAGTACTTTTGACCCACGCAAATGCTTCCAAGTGCAGGTAAGGACCCTTAGAGGGATTGAATTACTGGATCTGGCTGTCTGAAACTAAGTGTAAGCTTGGCGGGCAGGAATCCCATAAAGATAATTTTCCAGAAAGATGGGAACTAGAGTACAAATAGGAATGCAGAAGGGGTGGCTGCTTGGGAAAGCAAAGAGAACCAGTGAGACTTAGAAGAGAGGACATGTGGGAGGGCTATGGGGGGAGGGGAGTGAAAGGAACATGCAGTGATGCATAGGTATGAAGGTGCTACGACAAAACCCATTGCTATGTGTGCTAGCCTAAGATTAACTTACAAATAAATAAAAGATCTAAATGTGAGTATTCACGCACACTGCTCTCTGTCTCTGTCTCTGTCTCTGTCTCTCTCTCTCTCTCTCTCTCTCTCTCTCTCTCTCTCTCTCTCTCT
>OU015750.1:104892383-104919287 GCA_907169655.1 Acomys percivali | reverse complement strand
AGAGAGAGAGAGAGAGAGAGAGAGAGAGAGAGAGAGAGAGAGAGAGACAGAGACAGAGACAGAGACAGAGACAGAGAGACAGAGAGAGAAAGAGAGAGAGAGAGACTCCTGATGGCCTGTTCTGATTGCTGTGTGCACACGTATGAGCATGCATACCCATACACTCCTATGCCTAACACATGCACAGGCACAGAATAACACAAGGATAATCTGTGAATGGAGTGAGAGTTAGCCAGTATGGACCCGTTTTCATGCCATATAAAACAGATAATGAATAGGAGGGCATTTAAAGAAACTGACTTTTGACAGTAGAGACTCTCTGAATTCCAAATTCGAAAACCACTGTAGGATTGAATATTATGTTCTAAAACACTCTTGTTAGATGCAGCACTTTCTAAGTTATGATTTTCTTTTTTTTCAACCACTAACCACTCTCTGGACTTATAAGCAAAGATGACTTTTAGCATCCTGTTGCCAAGAAAGGCTGACTACATACACATGAAGTCCTGTTTGCAAAAACGTGTTTTACACATGTATAAAAATGGCTTTTGGCCACCATATAATTAGGCACTGTAATTATCTGGATTACATATTAATTAGATCCATATTATTTAGGATCCACACCAAAGTGGGCCCCTATTGTTTATGCCGTATGAGAAGACAGATTAACTTCAGGCTAACTAAATGAAATGCAAGGAATGAGACATAGACATGTTAAAATATCTGTTTTACTTTACACACCTATGACATGTGTATGAAATGCTACTCGTGCTTCAGTTTTCTGTTCTTGTAATTGGTCTTGTTCATTATTCCTCTCATCCTTGTTTTTGTCCCTAATAATCTCCTTTATTCTACTTAACCCAAGAGTAAAGACATAACTTTCCATTAGCAATGACAAAATCCAGCTTCAGTAATGCATGGTACACATATGTATGCACCAGATGACCATTTTAGCAAGAAAATGTCATTCTGTGCATTTTTTTCAAAAGAAAATGCCATGAGTTACCTATTTCACAACAGATATTCTAATTACATCAGAAAGCCCATTCTCTATGTGAGCCTCAAGACTAAACATGGTGTCTGAATTCCCAAATTTCTAGTGAGATTTCTTTTTCTAAGGGAAAAAAATATGACAGTGATAAATAAACCCAGGCTAGAGTTTGCTTTAAACTTTTAACTGCCTTTGTGTGTGAATTATTCATTTTAGTGCCATAAAAAATGTCTCCTTGGGTACAGAACTGCCTGAGATTGAGGAGTGCTTATCCTTTTCTTGCCGTGGGTCAGCCTGACTCCCAGCAGGGAAGAAATGTGATTTAAGCCACCCTTCTGTGGAAGATGTTGGGAATAAGCCAGAGACCACAAACAGGACACAGTTCATTTCTCCATCCACATAAGAGGAAATACAGTTTTCTGGGATTCTTTGTAGTCTAGAGGAGCTGAACACCACAGATAATGTCTAAGTCACTACCCCACTTCCACATACCTAAACAGTGCCTGCCTGTGTTCGGCATGCCTGTCCCGCCTGTGAGGACACCACAGAGAGGCGCTGAGTGATTTCGCAATAAGTCAGACACACATTCTGATGGCAGCCACTATAACTTGGGAGATTGTAGACACAGCAGCTCTCGTTCCTTGTGCACATTCGCTCAAACTTCATAGCAGGACAGCGTCCGGGTCTACACACTTTTGAAACCTGGCAGCCCAAGTGACTAAGGGCCTCCTTGGTTTCCATGGCGATATTCCATTACAGGCGCTGATAGATTCCAGAGAGATCGGCGCAGGCCGCCTAAGCAGAGTGGAGCTGCTGGCCCCGGCAGTGAAACAGAACACAGCTGCCAGTGGGTGTGAGCTTCTGAACTCGGAGATGCAGGCCCTGCGCGCTGACTGGAGGCAGTGGGAAGATTGCCTCTTCCAAGCACAGAGCAGCCTGGAGACCTTGGTCAGCGAAATGGCCCTCTCCGAGCAGGAATTCTCTGGCCAGGTGTCCCAACTTGAGCAGACCCTGGACCGGCTCAGCACTCTTCTAAAAACCTGGTCCCAGCAGCTCACCCTCCTGGAAGGCAAGAACACCGATGAGGAGATAGTGGAGTGCTGGCACAAAGGACAAGTAAGTGGTTGCCTTCCTGTTTACCACTGGGGTGGATAAGCTAAATATTTCTTTGGCTCTCACGGTTGCTAAAAAAAGACTAACCAAAACAAAACTCTCCATGAGCCTATGCTAACTAAGTGCATGCAGCATCCAGAGGCAGAGAAAAGGCATTTACTGAATTTGCAAAGTGTCAATTTGTTTTCCTTCTATAAGTCAAACTTTGGTTAAAAAGTTAGCGTATGTAGGAGGGTGGTGCTATTACGCCGGTAGGAAACATTCTTTCTGCTGGAGATATTTTACTCTGTTTCTGATGGTGCAAGAGTTTGCAATACGGTATTCAGCCATTCAGCCTGGAAAATGGCCCGTGGGCAGAGGCATAAATAGACAGAGTCATAAGCTGCTTTCTTGCCAGTTAACTCTTTCAGACAACCAAGTGGTTGAGTGTGTAGCTTTGAAAGACACATTTGATAAGCCACCGAAGCACAACTCATAGTTTTCCCGGTATCTGGCTTTCCTCTCCGTGGTTTTGACAGCTGAACTTGAATTAGCTTGTTAAGGCACATTAGCAATTACTAGTCACCTTCCGGGCCTTTTTGTCCTTTTTTAAAAGCTGTTACCGCTCTTAGAATATGAAAAAAGGAAGCAGGGAAGGGAGGAGGAGCCGAGGTGTATCCATGTCTTCCCTCTATAACTCCTCTTGGCTGCCTTGGCAATGCTCAATACTCGCCACTTTAGAATGCCCGCAATCATGGCCGTCCTTAAAAGGAAGTTTCATGAAGTCAACGTCTCTGCTTCTATTTATGCTATAATCGTTTCGAAATAGCTCCAGTTGAGGAGCACTGCCAGCGCTGTTTTGTTCAAGTGAACTTTTTGCGGCAGGCATGGTACACTAGCAAATAAAGTCTGTAGCCACCCGGGTGCCGCGTTACTGGGCACATTCCTCAGTCATTTGGATGTGTTCTTCGCGCTACCCTCGCCCTTACGTTTGCCGCCAGAACCGAGCCAGAATCACAATCACTTGACTCTGCAGTGTGGGCACAGGCAGAGGGGCTGGAACCTCTAAATAGCTAAAAAAGAAAAATCACATTAGTTCGGCTCTTTGTTTCCCTTTCTTTCTGTTCTCTTCATATGAATGAAAGGAATTTTAAAGAAAGGTCTGGTTGTAGCTAGCAGTTACTGGTTTCAATGAGCGTCTCCTGTGTTGGGGCTAGTATTGGATACTAAGGAGGGCTATGAGGATGCACGTGCTGATACAATCAGCAGTGGGGGTTTTCAGTTGTGCTGAGTCCAGGATGACAGACAGTCCCTGCTGTCACAGCTATGTTTGACTCTGATTCTGAGGACAATAGGACATTGCCTCAAACCAGTCACTGTCATCTAATGGAACAGTACAAGTATCTTTTATTTGCCTGTTTCGATTGTTGTCTGGTGGGCTTTCTGCCTCCTTCTGCTAGCCTAGGCCTAGTCCTGGAAGCTTCCAGCCTCCATACAATCTAACCTAGGCCTAGAATGTTTTCAGCCTCTGAGACTTATTGCTTAATAAGCTCACCCTTACTTGTTCTTTCTGAGCTCTGGGCTGGCTGGTTAAGCTCAGCTGTTCTAGCTCAAACTCTTCTCCCAGCTGACTTATTTAATCTGGTTTCTCTCTCAGCCTGGAATTGCTCTGCTTGGCCTCAATCTAGCTCAGCAGTCTGCTCTAATACAGCTTCTTCTCATTTTCTGGCCTGTTTCATCTTCACCTGAGTTCTCTCTCTGCAACCCATCTCTTTATTATTGCCCTGGCAAAACTGCCTCTTAAGTAGCTTCCCTTTCCTCTCTCTTCTCATGAGAGTTGGGCATACTCTATTATGTACAATCCTCTCTGACTCGTCACCTTTTCTGCCACTCCATTAGACATCACTTTCAAACATGGAGCTTCCTTCTACAAACTAACTTTACCTTTATTGTTTGGGATTAAAGGCGTGTGCCACCATGCCTGGACCTTGGAAGCTTGTCTTTACCTGATACTTGCTCTATACCAGGCTGGCCTTGAACTCAGATCTGTTTGTCTCTGTCTCCTGGATTAAAGGTGTGTTTGTATCCCAGCTGGATCACACAGACCTAGAAGGGCTTTGGATGTGATCTCTTGCCAGCCAGATCACATAGGCATAGAAGGTTCTGGATGTGCTCACTTGCTAGGATAGCCATGTTCTGAGTTAACATTCCTCTACATGACACCAATAGTCAATAATCATCTAATGGAAAAATTGTTTATATAAAATGTAAGATAACACTTCAAATTCCATGAGTGTGTATCAAAATGGGCTTGAGCTCTGACAGCAACGTTTTGCTGTTAGGAAGGCCTGATGACTCCTGACAATCACAGTAAACGGTACCCGGCCATTGTAAGTGTTGGTCTTACATCATCTGGAAATTCTGTTAAGGTAGATGGTCTAGGCAAACATCTGTTGTTGTATTTATAAAATTCATTTTAAAACTATTGGCTTGTTAGTTTGGAAAATGCAGCCATTTTCTTGAACTGGGCAATGGAAAGAACCTTCAGAAAGGTCTTCAGACTTTGATGGAACCAAAAGTATGTGAACCAATGCACTATTCATGAGATTAAAGGTTCTGCTGAAATATTGGTGGCATTATGAATATTTTTAAAGGTTTATTTTTATTTATTTGTATGTGTGTGTGCATGTATGTATATACATATATGTACCAGTACCTATGGGAAACAGGAGAGGGTGTCATATCACTTGCAGCTGGAGCTCTCAGTTGCTGTGAGTCACTGGGTGGGTGTAGGTGCTGGGAACCCAACTGGACGCTGTGGGAAAGTAGCAATTGCTCTTTAGCACTGAGCCTTCTCTTCAGGCCCGTGAGTGTATTCTTAGATGTCAATTTCAGCTGAAAAATCTTTTCACTTTCAATATCACCTAATTTACAACTGACCTGCTTAAATCTCATTTTTAAAAAATTTGGTAGATAATCACATTTCTTTGGTTCTCATTAAAAATGCTCCCTTTAAAAATGTTCAATATGGTTTAAAAAATATTAAAAAGGGGGTTATCTCTGGGTTAGTGTTTAGGGTTTAGGGTTTCAAAGAGAAACTGTATGGTTACTTTTTGTGAATTTTCTAAATAAAAGTGTTTCAGAAGACTTTGGGATACAGGCTGGTGATAGAATGCTCACATGGCTTGTTGTGAGGCCCTGGATTCTACCGCTAGGACCACAAGAAAGAAAGAGGGGAGAATAAAAGGAAATAAAAGAGGAGGAAAAGGAAGAAAGCAAGCCATACATGGTTCAGAGCTCAGACATTGAGCTGCTTTTCATGAACATTGTGAGCGTCACCCCTGTCTTCATGATCACAATCTGTGTGGACAGAGAAGCATAAAACCCGTAGGGACACTCGTTATGACAAACGCTCCAGGCATGCAGCGCGTCTGTCGTAGTTATAGCTTCAGTTACTGTGGTAAAACCAAAACAACCTGGAGTGGAGGGTTGTATTTCAGCTTACAACTCTCAGGACACACTCTGTTATTGAGGGTAGTCAAGGCAGGAGCTCAGGGCAGGAACCTGGAGGCCAGAACTGATGCAGAGGTCGTGGAGGGGTACTGCTTACTGGCTTGCTCTTTGTGGCTTTCTCAGCCTGTTCCTTATAGCACCCAGAACCACCTTTTCTGAAGTGATATGTCCCCCAGTGAGCTGAGCTGACCCACATCAAAAATCAATCAAGAAAATGCACCGCAGGCTTGCCTACAAACCAGGCTTCTGAAGGGGTTTCCTCTTCCCAAACGATTCTAGCTTGTGTCCAATTGACATAAAGCTAGCCTAGCCCAGCATCCTCAGATAAACATCTCTGGGGATCCAGAACGGCCACAGAGAATCCTCTGAGGAACAGTGGTAGAGTTGAACCCTGGGACATGATTACAACTTAATCAGAGAGGTGAGGTAGGAAATAACAGCAAGGTAGGATAAATGTCAGAAAGAAGAACAGAGAACAGAAGTCGTTTAGGAGCCGCTGTGTCAGTCTAGGAAATTATAGGATGTCAGCAGGGACCAGGAGAAAGAATGCGAAGAGGCAAAGAGGCCAACTGGTTGAAAAAACTAGGACTTAGAATAGGCTAAGCTTGAGTTTCTCTACATGAAGCTAGAGAGGAGCAAATGAGTATGTAACATGACTTTTCTTGGGGAGATGTGAGCAGACATTCATTCACCCCAATACATCATAGATGTCACCCTAAAAAAAAGAATTCCATCCAAGAAGCAGCTGTAACACTGAAAACTTCACCTTAGTGTCGGGGACTCTCCTGAAAGCTGCATCGATAGTGCTCTCTGCTGCTCTGGAAAACATCTCCCTCACCCAACCATCACTCACTTCTTATATAAGCCTGGGGAGGGGCCTTGTGATTCTTGTCATTTTCAGAACTTCCCAAGTTGTGTGAATTTCACAACCGTCCTGAACCTTGTTTCATGGGTTTCCTGTATCTCCTGACACTTCACCTCCCTACAGAAGGGAAGGTTTTCATTAAGAAGAAATAACCCTGTGCCATAACATGATGCCAGATCTTCTGATTGACAGCAGCTAGAAATTAGTGATGTCATTTATAGGATGACAACACACAAACCTGGTATGTTGATGAGGTCTGAGAATAGCAATAGTTGCAGCAATAGCTACTAGAGTAGTTTTTTTCTTCTATTTGTCCTTTCTCCAGTTTAAACTGTGTGTGCATGCATGTGTGTGTATACATGAGTATGTGTGCATATATGTGTGTGTGTGTTTGTTTGTACATGTATGTGTGTGTGCCCATGCATACACACGTGTGCACATAGTTTTAAGAATCTCTTTTTGTCCTCATGACACTATTGGTATAGTTTCATTATATATTTGGCTGTTGTTTCCCTTGTAATGTTACAAAGTAGGCATTGCGCAGTGGACCAGGAATTGTGCTAAGGACTTGGGCGCTCACAATCTCACTTGTCCCTTGATAATAATCATATAACTGGGATGCTTTAATTGCAAAGGACCTGCTAGAGCCCAGTTGACCATGGCTTTGATTTTAGACTTGCACTCCTCAGTCTTAGGATCTCGTTTTGGGACTAAGTATGTCTAATGCTGTGCTTATCTGTGTATTGTTCAGCAGTTAGGTTCTGGACTCTTTGGGACTGTGTGTGCCTAGTACTGTGCTTATCTTCATACTGTTCATCGGTTAAGTTCTGAGCTATTTGAGAGGCGAATGAAACCTTCATTCATGGGCAGTGAAGTGTCCCCAAATGTGGTACCTGACATTGGCAAAGATTTGATGACTGTATGAATGAAATCATGAGGTATATGAACTAGCAGGTAAATTATACCTGTGGGTTCTAAGTTGTTAGTACCAATATTCACTGCATATATTACATAAAATTAACTGACTCACAAATCATAAGCACAAAACATATGTCGCTTTTCTTTTAAATCACTGGTTCTCAACCTGTGGGTCACGACTTCTCTGGAGGTTGAAAGACAGACCCTTTGATGGGGATCACCAGAGACTATCCAAAAATGTGGATGCTTACGGTTCATAACAGTAGCAAAATCACAGTTATTAAGTAGCGATAAAAAGAATTTTAAGGGGGGGGGTCATCACAACAAGAGCAACTATATTAAACAGTCACAGCATTAGAAAGTTGAGAACCACTGTTTTAAATGATTGTCTAATGTCTTAAACAATAGACCATTTCCAAACAGTCTAGTTGGACCATTTCCTAAACAGTATAGAGTATTTTCTCTTTACTCTTACTTTAAATTATTGATGATTTCGTTATTTGACTGCTTTATACTTGATGCAGGAGAGTCTACGCACGGCCAGAAGTAGATACAGTTTACACAGGTGCTATGTGGGCTACAAACAACTCCTAGAAATAGACCTCACCTCGTTGTGCTGGTCTGCCCTCCACTAATAACTTCTGACGTGTGTGTGCAGAGTGTGAAGATATGAAAGTCAATGAGTTTGGTGCTTGTCTTGTTTTTCTCTATTAGGAGATCCTGGATGCTCTACAGAAGGCCGAGCCTATGACGGAGGAGCTCAAGTCTCAGCTGAATGAACTCTGCCGCTTCTCCAGGGACCTGAGTCCCTACAGTGGGAAAGTCTCAGGCTTAATTAAAGAATATAACTGGTGAGCACCAGCCGGTCCTGCTGCTCAACATAGTTTCTTTTCATTTGCGTTTCCTTTGAGACAGAGTCCCAGTGTATAGCCAGGATCCTCCTGCTTCAGGCTCAGCTGGAGCTAGGAACCCAGCTATAATCCCAGGAAATGAGGCTGAGCCTGGCTTCAGAATATGTTCACGCAAAGTAGGAGCTAAGCTGAGCATGGAGCGGTTGTCTGTGATTCTAGTTTCTCAGGAGGTTGATGTGGAGGGCTGTCTAAGCTCACGTGATGGAACAGCCCAGGCAGAGCTGTAAGACCTGGTATAGAAAGAATTAAGGAAGCTAGGACATTTTTATAGTACCAGTTAACTGAGAATGAGATGTGGTATATCAGATTAGGCTTGTCACTTTAATCAACTTTGTCACTTTTCTTCTGTCCTCAATTTTGCAAATCACCCTTTCAGTCTCTGTTTGCAAGCTTCCAAGGGCTGCCAGAGCAAAGAGCAGATTTTGCAACAAAGATTTCGGAAGGCCTTCAGGGGCTTCCAGCAGTGGCTGGTTAACGCGAAAGTCACCACCGCCAAGTGTTTTGATCTACCTCAGAATCTTAGTGAAGTCTCTTCCAGTCTTCAGAAAATCCAGGTAAGAACTCTGCTGACAGTGCTTACTGCATGCAGTGCTGACCCAGACTAGTACTGGGCTCTGGGTCTTTCTGTATCGCAATCATTACAGATTAAAGTTTAGCCTAAGAAATTTTTGTTTGTTTGTTTTGTTTTTTGAGACAAGGTTTCTCTGTGATAAACTTGGCTGTCCTGGACTCCCTTTTTAGAACAGGCTGGCCTCAAACTCACAGAGATCCGCGTGCCTCTGCCTCCTGAGTGCTGGGACTAAAGGCTTGCACCACCATGCCTGGCTAGTCTAAAAGATTTAAATTTCTGACTAACCTGCCTCTGGAACAACTGAAGGGAAACTAGCCCACTCATATGCATAATTGTATGCTAGCTATTTTATATTTTTAAAAAGGCCCAGGAAACAGTAAGAGTTCCTTGTATGTAATAACATTGTACCTGAGTATCTAGTGGGTAATTTCCACTTAATTTTTGCTCCAACCATGATGGGAATGGAAGATTATTGTTCTCAGGAAGTCGTAGGATAAAGGCTTCTGTCTGAGGCAGCCAGAAGTTGCAGCCACATGTGACACTTGTTTATTTGTTTGGTTTTATTTGAATATTTCCCTCATCTAACTACAGCTCGATGGTGACATTTCAGCTGCCACCTTGACCTCAGCTTTGTTTCTCATAAATGTGTGTCACATGTGGCTGATTATTTTTATCATCATCATCATCAGTAGTAGTAGTAGTGGTAATCGTCGTCATCATCATCGTAGTGATAGTAGTAATATATCTTAGCAGAGCCATTGGCTCATGAATTTGAATTTCTTGCTAGAAAGCACATGGATCTAGCCAACTATAAATAAGGAAGAGCTCATATGAGAACTTTGTCAACCAGACACAGGCTCTGAAATAATGGTGTCCACACCAATCTAGTTGTCTCTTTTGAATCTCAGCTCACAATGTAATAAGATAGATTGTGCTTGGAAATGTGCTGTATTTAAATTCCTCAACTTTGCTCCAGGCCAGCGAGTAGAACTGTGAACACTCACCAGTTTATTTGTCATGTCAAAACCCAGTCCTCTTTTGGGCAGCAGCCTTTTTCTCTGACTCTTGGCCCGGTGGCTTGTATGGAGTAGCCATCCATCAAAAGAGATGTTTTGATGAAGCCCTACATCGGTCTATTTTGCACGATTTAGGAAGCAAACAAGCTTATTTACCTGACCATTCTAAAGGCTGAAGGAAATGGCTTTGGGATCAATTTTACTCTAATGGGTACATCATGGCATACGGACCTGTTATCAGGAGGAAAGGGCCATGTCTTAGGTAGGGTTTCTATTGCTGTGAAAAGACACAGTGACCATGGCAACTCATAAAGGAAAACATTTCATTGGGGCTGGCTTATAGTTTCAGGGGTATAGTCCATTATCATCATGGTGGGAAGCATAGTAGTGCGCAGGCAGGCATGGTGCTGGAGGACCTGAGAGTTCTACACCTTAATGCTCATGCAGCAGAAACAGACAGTGTGAGCTTCAGAAACCTCAAAGCCCACCCCCAGTGACATACTTCCTCTAACAAGGCCACACCTCCCATCAGTGCTAGTCCTTAGGAGCCAAGGGGCCATTTTCACTCAAACTACCACAGGCTACATCAGACAGGAAGCAAAAGAAACTAGGAAGTGGCCAGCTTGTTTTCTTAGAAGTCTCTGCAGGCCAGAGAGGTGGCTCAGCCAGTAAAGGTGCTTTCTGCCAAGCCTACAGACCTGAGTTCGATCCCTAGAGCCATGCATGGAGGAAGAACAGAACCAATTCATGAAAGTTGTCCTTTGACCTGCACGCACTTGCAGCAGCAAGCATGCACATGCAATCACAGTAGATAAGTAAATAATTAGTTTTTATTCTTTCAAGGGCCTGGCTCTAACTGTACCAGGACCTCTGTCAGGTCCCACCTTGTAAGCATCACCACACTATAGAACAAGAGTTAAACACATGAGTCCATGGGGGACAACTGGCCCCCTCAAACTTAATCAAGGTGCTTTCATTAAAGTCCAAAGCATAGAGTCTCTATGTTTATGTTTCTTGACAGAAAATAAATTACCTTTAGCTACATATTCATTTCTTTCTTCTCTAATGTCTGGCAGTGATAATTGGCATTGACTCTAAGATGTAGAATATCCTTACTTATCAAGAGGAAAAATAATTTCTGGGTATGCCCAAATGTTGAGAAGGCTACAGAATATGGCCATGCTTCATGTTACCGCTATGTCATGAACTTGCTCTTTGTAATAACAACCATATAAAGTGTCCCGTTACTACTAAAACCAATGTCCCTCGCTTCATGTAATCGCACCCACTCTATTGGAAACCCCCAGGGAAGCTCTCTCGTGATGCTGTGATAACTGCGCTCTGCTGAACAGGTGGTTTGATTTCATCCTATAGGCTCTGTAAGTCCTGTACCTGCTTGTGTTATTTCTTACTTTGGCAGCTAGGATGCTCAGAGCCAAAGACATAAGACAGCCCCATCAATTATACAGAACCATGTGGCATTTGTTTTACTAAACTAAAGTTAACCAGGGATTATTTCATATTACTCATTATCTCTTGGCCCTGACTATTTCCCCTGTTTATTTATTTTAACAAGTTAGTAACAGTTCAAAAAAGTAGCTCACAGGGTTTTGCAGTTAATCCAGAAGTTATATTAGGAAGTAAAATGTTTCATAGCTAGATTGCTAAAGGAAAACATGGGTCATTTCACTTACGCAATTTTGTTTTCACTGAGACATACACAGAAAAATCAAATATTGGATCATTGTGTGTCTTAAGGTACCTAATTATATATTTTCCTTGTAGGAATTTCTTTCAGAAAGTGAAAATGGGCAGCATAAGCTAAACATGATGCTGTCCAAAGGGGAGCTTCTGAGCTCTCTGCTGACCAAAGAGAAGGCAGAAGGTGTCCAGGCCAAAGTCGTAAGCGCAAAAGAAGACTGGAAGAATTTCCACGCCAATCTCCACCAGAAGGAATCTGCCTTGGAGGTACAGCATACCCGCCCTGCCTCGGCATGCTCTGTGGCGTTTAGTGGTAGCAGGTATACAGTGTCAGTTTCTCGGGGTTTTCAGATGTTTTGGTTATCCCATTTTGCATAGGGACAGGCAACCAGATGACAAAAGTGACGAAAGACTGTGCTGGAAGCATGAGTGGCCTTGAAGGATTAGATGACTTCTTACCCAGGGGCCATTGCCACAGGCTCATCCATGCACATCCCTGCAGGAACAGTCAACATCACTTTTGAGCATCACCGTTAGTCTTTCATTTGAAAGGCTGCAGTTTGAGAAGTTATTCCAGAAGAATGAACAGAAAAATTCCTGCAAGGCTACAAAATATTGGCTCAGGGTTCACAGAACTCACACTAGTATCAGGTTTGGGGTGTAAATATGAGGAAAGATGGCATTCACGTGATTTCATTTCCTCCAAAGACAACTTACTAATGTTATATCATAATTTCTGCCACAAAGCAGAATTTCTTTTCTTCTGAGAATTATTTATTCTTTGTATTGACTCTTCTCTTATATATACGGGCGGTATCTTGCCTTTGAAAACATTTCCTGCCAGGATAGATCCTTAATTTGGTGATGGGCATAATGAATACAAGATAGAAAGGAAATGATAATAGGGACTTGCCATTAGAAAGAGAAAATACACTTCCCTGGTTCTTTTGTAAGCAAAGAGCTTTGGGTTCTCCCTTGTAAGCCATTGGTGTTCATGGCAAGCATCCTCCACTGGACATGGTCGTAACCTGTGACCCTGTGATATCCTTAGTGCAGTATGGCCTCCTGTGGCCAGATCATCTTACTCAGCTATTGCCCAAGAACAGGGGAACTCAGGGATTGACAGTTTATTAACCTGTCCTGCCCTATGGCAGGCACAACGATTCTATTTTATCCAATTCCACCCCTCCCTCCTTTCCTAAAAGCAATAGGCATGGAGTATACCTTTTGGTAATAGGAGGGCAAGTCTTAGTCTTATTTCTGGAACTCCATTTTCGAGAAGGTAATTCCCATGAAAGAGATGACTAAATTACTGTAATCCAGGGGTGTCCATGATAAGGCATGAACACTCACAGAATGATGCCGCTGACTATATTTGGAGAAGTCAAGGAAGGTGTCCAGAAAAGTGACACTTAAACTATACCTTGAAGACCGTGTATCCTTTGAATTTTCCAAGATTGGCACACACTTCTCATAGAACGAAGTGAGTGCATGGGTCCAGGACCCCACGTCAAGCTCATGCTTACTCTTAGCACACAGTCACTGTGCACAGATGAAGCACCCATCTTTCTTCTGTGCTCCCTGCGGAAGTCACAGAACCATGTTTAGCAGCTCCAAGAAACAGCAATAGCGGAAAGACGGAAATGCGTTGGGTTCACAAGTGCATTTAATTATTCGGTTAGTGTTTGGCAAGGGTTGATTTAGACTCTGGGGGTGCAGCAGAGAGGAAATGAGAGCAAACCGTCTCCTCTGATGGACCTTCTTATGTTTTATCAGGAGTTGTTGTTGAAAACGTTGCCTATGTGAGGTGTTTTAAACTCTCTGGTGCATTCCTCTAGCTAATTCATCTCCCTGTGGAAAGTATGGAGGACACAATCAAATGCCAGCTCTCTCAACACTCTGGACCAGGTGCAGAGAGAGCTTTGAGTCCATGGCCGATGCACTCTGCGGTCCCTCATACTTTACCAGCTGACGCCTCATGGCCCTGGGGCTTTACCAACACCACCTAAGTCCTTTCAATCGTCTGTTGGGCCACACTGCAACTTCAGTAACAGATTCACATGAACGTAGCGATTCATGAGAACTAGATCCCTTTGCCACGGTGAGATGTATAGAAGACGACCAGTGTGCTTTAATGTGTTATCCACCGCGTTTGTGGCCCTGCCACTGCGGACCTTTACGGTGTCAGGGCAGAGGCCAGGCACAGCTGCGGCAGGCGGAAGTACACAGCTAACCCTGCCTACCATAAAGCTTCTGCTCTAAAAAGCAAATCTGCAGCGATTGAAAAGCACTATCTGGAGAATTAAAGAAAATGCCTGTGATTTGAAAGTGAAGGCCTAAAGGTTCCTAAAGGACATTCCAAAGTCAGCTAGGTGCTAAGGTCAAGGAGGAGGCCTTTAAGAAGGATGAGGTGTTCTAGACACCAAGACTGGGTAAACACAAGCCAGGAAGCAGCTGGACCACACAGAGTAAGGACTGAATGACACCAAATGAAGGACTCTCTCTCTCTCCTTGTCCCTACCCCTCCCCTCATTCTCTCTTTCTCTGTCCCATGTGCGTCTGTCACACACAGGTCACAGATCAGCATCAACTGTCTTTTTCAGTCACATTTAACCTCATCTTTTACAACAAGATATCTTTCTGGGCCTAGACAGCATAGTCTGCTAGTTTCCGGGGATCCTCCTGTACGACTTTGTCAATTCTAGGATTACAAACCTGCTAGCTTTGCCTGTTTGTTTTACATTGGTTCTGTGTGAACTAAATTCACATCCCTGAACTCTTTCTTGCAGGAAGTACTTACTGGTGAGTCTTCTCCCCAGCCCCTTGGGATTTGAGTTTGCTCATTCAGCCCTGACATTATCCTAAATCCTTACAGAATCTAAAGATCCAGATGAAAGACTTTGAAGTGAGCGCAGAACCTGTACAGAACTGGCTGAGTAAAATGGAGAGACTGGTCCAGGAGGGCAGTAATCGTCTCTATGACTTGCCCGCCAAGAGGAGAGAACAGCAGAAACTCCAGGTGATAGGACCGGGCCATCTGGCCTCATCTTCACTCCTTCCTCTGTCCACTCTGGCCAGATGCATGCTGGGAGCCTGGTCTTAGCTAACACCACCTTACGATACAGTGTTCCTTCTTGTTCTGACAGAACTGAGCTCATGTTTCCTGAGTCACCTCTGAGGAGGCATGGTTTGTTTTCTTCATGTAGCATTCCACTGTGTGTAGCTTGAAATGAGCGCAGTCTTCAGGGAACTCCAGTTGCTTGTCACTGTTTATCCCTGCGTCCTCTGGGCCCGTGCTTTGTGCTCTGTGTGCTTGCCCAGCCTCTGAATGGTAACCTGCTTGTGCTTTCCAGTCTGTCCTTGAGGAGATACAGTGCTACGAACCTCAGCTCCACAGGTTGAAGGAGAAAGCTCGGCAGCTGTGGGAAGGACAAGCTGCCAGCAAGAGCTTTGTGCACAGAGTATCGCAGCTGTCTTCTCGGTATCTAGCGCTAAGCAATGTAACCAAGGTAACGCCTGGCATGTGCTGTGTGTGAGCGTGATACTGATGTCGCACAAATGGAATCTCTATAGGTCACGCAGGGTCCATCCCCACACTCTCACAGAAGGGTGTCTCCGGGTCAACCATAAGGCATGTAATGAAACATCACTTTTACCGTAGTTCTTAATGTGGCTCTCTGAGGTCAGTGAGGAATGTTTCAAAGACAGAAAACACTGCCAGTCTCCATCATTAACAAAATAATGTATTACATGGCACTTTGATTCTGAAGGCTCAATACATAACCCTAAAGCAAATTTCAGAGTTTCTGTGCTGAAGACTCTCAGATTAAATTACACTAAAAACAAACAAAAACCAAACCAAAACAACAAAAACATGAACCCAAAAGCAGTTGAAAATGTCTTAGAGCCATAGAATAAGTCTAGGGTAATTATATAGTAGTCAAGATGTGTTAGCAATAGTTTCAGGTAAGATTCTAAAGCAGAGTTTGGAATTGGCAACAACTATCTTAACTGAATAAATCTCTCACTGACCTTAGAATAAAGTTGTGGGTACACACAGGCGTGTCCTCACTAGAGTGATGCAGATCCCGTGGGTGAGGCAGTCCTTTTAAGCTTGCATAAACTGTATCCATGGCTTCCTTTCCCAAGATGTCCGATGTTAGTGCTGAGGGAGTTTACTGTATGGATCTTTAAATAATGTGGCCTCGCCCATTTTACTTTGAAGTTGCTTCTGATCTGCTTATTTGGGTCTCCACGCAGTCTTGATGTGAACCGTCTCCATTTGTACCCATGGTTATCTGATGAAAAAAAAAATCTGCTTTTATCTAACTTTAGAAAATCTAGCACATACCTAAAGTTAGAATGAATTATGAACAACTATTTGCTACTGGTGTGTGAGAGCACATCTGGAATCCCAGGAGTCAAGAAGAAATGGTGGGGGGATTGCTGCAAGTTCAAGGCCAGATTGGGTTGCCCTGTGAGTTAAAAGCCAGGCTGGACTGAGTAAGCAAGACCCTCTCTCAAAAAAATAAAAAATAAAAATAAAAACCTCAAATACAAAAGCCTTCCCAAACAAAACCCTTCATATTCATTTGTATTTGCTTAGATATTAAAAAGCAAAAGATATTTGAGTGCTGTAAGAACTTGAGTGCTATAGGAAGTCTTCACCCATGTTGTGAGATATGATCTGAAGTGAAACAATGTGGAAACTCATGTACATTCTCTTGTTATTTAAAATGCAGATGCATGCATTACGTCCTCTACACATGTACCTTGCACTCTGTTCCACTCCTGCGCAAAATGATGGTTGCAACAAAAAACACACATATTACACAGATGTAATTTGGAATTATTACAAGATATCAATTTGCTGTTTTTTAAGACTCTGCCTACAGTGTAGGTCTGTAAGAATATGTGGTATCAGTTGAACCAAATATAATATGTGAAAGCTAAAGATGATTGTGAATTGAATGCCTATAGACGTGAGGGAGAAACTGTACTGAGTAAGAAGTAAATCATGGTTCTCCTAAGTACATCTGTTTACGGCAGTGAGTTGAACTTGTTGTGCCTTTTGACCTAGTTATTCTACAGATTTTTCACTACCTAGAAAGGTGTGTCCCATACCTCAGGCAGTGGCCAGACTCGGTCCTCTTCGGGGCAGCCTTGGACTGACTGTGTTAGCTTCTCATGAAGTGTTAGTTTCCAGTCTGAGCAGCTGTAGGGTGTGAAGTCTCAGGGGAGCCGACAGCTAGAACATCTTTGTCCTCTCCAGGAGAAACTGTCCAGGCTGGACAGAATTGTAGCTGAGCACAACCAGTTCTCCCTGGGCGTTAAAGAATTGCAAGACTGGATGACAGATGCCCTACACGTGCTGGATTCGTACTGCCTGCCCACGTCTGACAAAAGTGTGCTGGACGGCAGGATGCTCAAGCTAGAGGTATGTGTACTGAGAGACGTCCCTCTTACACATAGTCTTTCCTCAAGTCTCTAGTGGCCTGTGTGACTATGGTCTTCTGTCTATACGAAATTTCTGGATGCTCCACGCATGTGTTTCTGCTTATATGGTATGTTCATCACTAAGCCTTAGTCATTCATGTAAACTGTGACACATCCATCCACAAATACTACAGACAATAAAGAAAGATGCACATGTGGTGATTTGCTTAGTTCTTGATCAAGAAACTAACTTCAAATTCCATCACAGACACATGGATTCTGAGGAAATATTTTCTTGGAACGTTTTGTTCATTTATTCAATGCACTTTTCTGGCTGTGTCATTGGGTCAATTCTTCTCCCACCTTGAAGTATCAATTTCATTTTGCATTTGTAATGAAAATGATTAATCCTCATCCATTCACGTCTTCTTCATAACTTCAATGCCCTTCAGTAGCCTGGCACTCTGCTTTGACAGGAAGGAATCAAAAGTGAATAAGACATGACCTTTTCTCTGCAAAGCTGTGTTGTCTGCAGCTGAGGTTGAAGTGTAGGAGATGATAGTTGCAGATAGTGATGTGTGCGTGCGTGTGTGTGTGTGTGTGTGTGTGTGTGTGTATGTGTTTGTGGTGGTTTTTTTTTGTGTGTGTGTAGGTTATAGATACACACAGGGATGGAACAGTGGAGGAGAGATGGGGTTGAACATTGGAGCAAGAATCTCATGAAGTCCAACATCTAATTAGGCTTTTAGGAATGATGGGTGGATGGGCTGGTGAGATGGCTCAGTGTGTAAAGGTAATTGCACCATTAGCCCTGAGTCTAATTCTAGAGATCACACGGTAGAAGGACAGGACCAGCTTTCCCAACTTGTTCTCACTATATCTCGCTCTGCCTGTCTGTCTCTTCCTCCCTCCCCTCCCACTCTCTCCCCTCCCCTCTCTCTCCTTCCCTCTCCCCCACCCCCTGCAGTAAATGCATTTTTTATAAGAACAAGGGTATGTCCTGGTGCAGATTTGACTGTGTGGAGATTTGAGGGAGAAGAAAATGGAGGTAAAAACTAGAGGGAAGAAAACCCTGTGGTAACTGGGGGCAAGCTTGATGTTTTTTTTCTTGACACAGCAGACACAAGGCCACTAGACGCTCAGCTGAGCTGCAGAGGGCGTAAGACATAGGTTAAGAAGTGACAACAAGATTTGCCTTTTGGCAGGTACTAACCGTCTTGCAATGATGCCTTTAAACTTCCTTTTCCTGAGCTGGAGAGATGGCTCAGAGGTTAGGAGCACTGGCTATTCTTCCAAAGGTCCTGAGTTCAATTCCCAGCAACCACATGGTGGCTCACAACCACCTATAATGAGATCTTCTGGTATGCAGGAGTACATGCAGGCAAAACACTGTATACATGATAAGTAAATAAATCTTAAAAAAAAAAAAAAAACCTTCCTTTTCCTGCCAAAAAGAACAGTTCCTATGAAAAGCTCAATCCATGTGACCAGCTTCCATGGAGAGATACATATAGACTTTCCATCTGGAGAACTTGGAGTGTTTATGGATATAAAGCCAGGAAAATGAAAGATGAAGGAAGGAATTAAGCAGAGAAGACCCGAGACTATAATGCAAAGGTCACTCAGAGACTATCAGATGGTCTTCAGGGCCTCTGAACTATGGCCAGCCAAGAATATTAAACATACACATACAAGGGCTTCTATGTTTGTTTTTTCCAGGCTCTGTTGTCAGTAAAACAGGAAAAAGAGATTCAGATGAAAATGATCATGACCCGGGGGGAATATATTCTTCAGAGCACCTCGCCGGAAGGCAGCCCTGCTGTGCAGCAGCAGCTACAGGCTGTGAAGGACATGTGGGAGTCGCTCTTGTCTGCAGCGATCCGATGTAAAAGGTGAGTGATGCTGTGCACAGTGCCAGGGAGCCGTTGACTGAAAGACAAGAGAACACGTCAGTGGTGGCTGTTTTCCTTCCTAGCTTCCTCTTTTCTTCCTCCCTTCCTTTTTACTACTTCCTGTTTCCCTTCCTTTCCTCCTTCCCTCTCTTACTCCCCAATCCCTTCTTCTAAGAGCTATAAAGAGCAAGAGAATCTAGAGGGTGCAACATTGCATTCAGTTGGCTTGCAATGCTGTGCCTATGTTTGAACATAACTAAATTGTGTATTTCTTTGCTGCTGATCCATGCTTTAAAAAAAAAAATCAAAGGATAACAACTGTTTCATAAAATGGGGATATTTTGATTCAAACCAAGTGATTCACTCAGGAGGATTCTCAAGGAGATACTGATGAAGGAGTGATGAGGAAAGGCATGTCACCCAACCAGCCCCACGGTGCACAGCTGGGATGTTCTTGCCTGGGTGACACAGGTGCCTCTGATTTGTTCCGTCTGAGGGCAGAGAGAGAGGAAACTGGTAAAGAAGAAACAACTAGAACACAGGAAGGGCTTGAGGGCTGTTTGTTAGAGGGTGACAGTTCCTTGTCACTCACTGTTTTTAGCTCTCAACCTGGGAATACAACAGGGACCAGGGACTGTCCTCAGCCTGAAAGATGTAGTATCCAGCCACTGGAAGTCCAGTGGTAGTCCTGGCCTTAGGAGACCAGAGGAGACCTGTGAGTGGCCACTGAGGGTGTGTGCAGAGGCCAGTCACAGGATGAAGATTAGTCTCAGTAATTCAGAACTATGTGATGTCTGTATTGAGTGAAGGAAGTCTGTATCTGTGAGGAATCGTTAAGCTTTCATATTTAGACTGCCTTGGGGAACATTGGCCCCATTTTCCAGTGTGATTTTCTGATTTTTAAATTCCATGCAAAATGATCACCATGCTTATTTTTCCCAAGTTTGTCATTCCTTTTGGTAGTCACTCTTTTCTGTCCTTCCTACTCTGGATAGTCTTATGGGTTGACCTGCTGGGTCTAAGTGGGCGTTCTCTGGTTGGCATTCTACTCTGACTTGACCCGGAGACTCTGGGTGACCTTCAGTCTCTCCCAGTGCCTGGTGTCCCCTTGATGCCCTAGAGATCCTGTTCAGTCCCACTTTGCAGCTTGGATTTAAATGTACCCTGCTCTCTGAGGCTGTTTTCATCAGCAATTGAGAGTCAGATTTGGTAAACCAAGGCTATCTATCTATCTCAGGCCTCTCAACTATCTGCTGGGTCCAAGGGGACCCAGTGCGCATGACAGGCATCTGACCCATTGAGATACCTGGATTAACAAACCTGCTGTTTCCAACCCACTGCAGTCAGCTGGAAGGAGCGCTCTCGAAGTGGACAAGCTACCAGGATGATGTGCGGCAGTTCTCCGGCTGGCTGGATGCTGTGGAAGGCAGCCTGAACGAATCCGACAGACAGCACACGGAGCTGCAGGAGAAAGTGACTGCCCTCGGAAAAGCCAAGGTTTTGGATTGCACATTCTTTGCATTCTGTCATAAACTTCAGGCCAATGTGTGGTCACCTAAGCACCAGAGACATACACATGAGGAAATTAAACCTTGTGCTAAAATTTCTAATATATATATATTTTTAAGTGCAGTGTTTTTGGTAGTTATTTTTACTCAAGAGTGAAATTTTTCTTTTCCAGTATAATCATATAGACCCAAGTTTTATGACACAGACCATTTAAAATTTGTCACTTCTTAATGTCAGAAGTAGGGGCTGGAGACATAGCTCAGTGGTTAAGCAGATGGTTCTGCTCCTCCAGAGGTCCCGAGTTCAATTCTCAGCAACCACATGGTGGCTCGTAATCATCTAGACTAGGATCTGATGCCCTCATCTGGCATGCACGTGGCGGGCAGATAGAGCCCTCATACGTGTAAAATAAATAAATAACTCTTTACTATCAGAAGTAAACATACATTCCTTTTCTTACATTCTCTTGCACGACCACTGCTTTTCTTTCCCACCTGCTCATTCTCCTTCAATGCTGGACATATTGTGTATGTCAGGCAAGCAATGCAGCACTGAGCTAAACCATAGGCCCCATAGTGCTACTTTTGCACAATTTTGATCAACATCATATGGTTATATTGTCACATGAAAATATTTTGAAATATGTAAAGAGTTTTAAAATTATTCCATTGA
This sequence comes from Acomys percivali, assembly GCA_907169655.1. NCBI lineage: Eukaryota > Metazoa > Chordata > Mammalia > Rodentia > Muridae > Acomys > Acomys percivali. Next base: position 104,898,200 of record OU015750.1, on the reverse strand, counting down.
AGTAGTATTCAGACACAGCATGCTGGAGCCCGTTACTGGGCGGCAAGGCTACCCTCCAGTGCATACTCATTGCAATATCATGTCTTGAGCCACGCTTACTATATTCTGCGTGGAAATCCTTCATGCTCTCTATTTCTGTTTATTTGCATCATTCCATACGGAGCATCTTAAGTTGTCCATCTCCTCACCCAGGGCCCTTCCTTCCCATCCCCATATCATCAACCGATAGTTCCTGCTGATCCATCATGTATGGGTCCTAATGCTCACCTTGTCTCTTGTTGATCAGTTGGCTGCTATATTCCTGTAAAGGTGAACATCATCTCACCCACTAAGAGCCCCATGTTGCTCCCCTGCCCCCTTTTTTGTTTGTTTGTTTTTGAGACAAAGTAGTATGATCTGGCTGTCCTGGAACTCACTCTGTAGACCAGGCTGGCCTCAAACTCAGAGATCCTCCTGCTGCTGCCTCTGAGAACTGGGATTAAAGGAAGGCGTGCACCACCACTACGGGACTTGTTCCCCATTGTTTACAATGTAACATTGAGCTCCCTCAGGGGTTTGTAAGATAGCAAGCAAAGGTTGTATTCTGATAGGAATATGTATACTCAATAATAAACATAATTAAGTAAATAATTATAACTGGGAGATATCACAAAGAGATGTCACAATGACAGATCGCATGGTGTGAGACACTAATTTGGAAGGTTAACATAGACTGTTAGAGCACAGGGATTAGAAAGGTTTGTGAGACAGGAGACAGGCAGATAGTGACCTAAAGGACTGAGTAAAGAGAGTAGTCTAGCCAGAATCAAAGGCAGAACTCCATCATGTCGGTAGGCCAAGGCAGGAAAAGTCCTGGTGCATTATGGGATGAAGACTGCTGAAGCAGATACAGCAGGAACAGTGCTAGGAAGTGACTTCAGGAGGGCACAGGTGTCTTCTCTTGCACTGTGGTCAGGCCTCCAGTAGACTCTGTATCCCAGTTTGCCCTAATCCTTACCTCTGTCTGAGACTCCTGTGAAAATCAAACTGAAAGTTAAGAGTGGCCTGCAATAGGCAGAGAGAACAAGGGACTCTTTCCAGGGTCCCACAGTGCCTATTGGAGAGGGGGGTGGGGGTGGGGCATTTCCTGTTTCAGAAATGCTGAGGAAGAAGGCTTGATGAGACAGAATGGTGATAGGGTGGAAGGCCATTTCTAGATAGAAAATTTTGAAATATTCAAGTAGAAATAGAAAGCAGATAATTGGGAATTAGTGTCTCAGAGACATCCTGGACACTATGAAATACACATAGAAACACACACACACGTATACATACATATGTGTGTGTGTGTGTGTGTGTGTGTGTGTGTGTGTGTGTGTAGTGTTTTACATGCACACCTGTATGTATAAGTCAGGTGACCATATGGATAGCTAAAAGTCATTTGTCTCCCATATCTTTGCAAGGTCAGTGGTGTGCTTGTGCGTGAGTAACTCATCTTACTGTTTCATTCTTTTATTCTCTAGCTGTTAAATGAAGAAGTGCTAAGCCATAGCAGCCTGCTGGAGACCATTGAAGTCAAGAGGGCAGGCATGACAGAGCATTATGTCACCCAGTTAGAACTGCAGGAGCTGCAGGAACGACACCACGCCATCAAAGAGAGGGCCAAGGTATGGCTAGCCAGGGTCACGTGGACTCACCCAATGTGGAGGAAGACTGCGACCACTTACACACCGAATGATTTCCAAGCCTGACAACCTTTGAAAACGGGACAAAACAAGCTAAATGAGTTTTAGTAGTTTAAAAAATATCACTAACAAAATTAAACAAAATTTCAAATACTGCTTGCACCTCAAAGTTAAGGTGGCAAAATAATTCTGAACAAAAAACCAACTAGAGATGAAACATTTTTCATAAAAATTTCAGAGAGCTTTGAGTTGAGAGCTCTTAAATTCTGTGTGATATTTGGCTATGGGAATTTTCTAAAGTAGAAAACACTCACTGGTAGCATTTACCACTTGTCACCCAGGCATCCCAAGGAAAATAACACCCTTAGGAGGACATTATATTTTATTAGACAGAGTCCTGAAAAATCAGACCACCAAGTCCAAATTCTCATTTAAGACACAATGTAAACATTTCAGTTCCCACTGCTAGCCGTGATGAATCTTAAAGAAAAGTAAAGTTACTTCATTTGTAGTATGTCCAGCTAACATTTCATTGACAACTCACAGGTCAGGCAGTTAATTCTAAAAGATCTTTGAGGTCTTTCCAGACTTAAATATTTTTTCTCTATTTTGTTGGGGTTTTTTGTTTGTTTGTTTGTTTTGTTTTTTAGAAAGAGAAATACAGTTTCTTTCATTCTTTTTTATTAGTTCCTTGAGAATTTCATGTAGTATATTTTGAATAAATTTCAAAAGTGTAGTCAACAAGATGTTTCAGCAAGCAAAGCCTCTTGTTATCGAAGCTGGCAGCTAGAATTTGATCCAGATTCCTAAGTCAGAAGGAGAGAATTTAAAGGCAGTTGTTCTCTGACTTTCCAGGCATTCAGTGGCATGTGTACACACACCACACGCACACGCACACACAAGAAAATTTAATTCCAAAAGCAAATTCTGCATTCGGTGGCATGTTTCTTTCCTAAATCATTTTAAATGCCGGTTACAGGAAGCTGTAACAAAATTGGAAAAGCTGGTTCGCCTTCACCAAGAGTATCAGCGAGACCTGAAGGCATTTGAAAATTGGCTGGGGGAAGAACAAGAGAAACTTGACCGATGCTTGGCTCTGGAGGGTGACACCCATGCCTATGAGACAACATTGCGAGATCTTCAGGTAATTCTATCAGGAACCAAAGGGTTCCTTTCTATGAAAAATAAGTTATTGTTTCAAGTGACAGGAAGTTAATGCGACCTCCTGCAGAGAGCTGGTACACATTCAGTTAAGGTAAGACTTGATCTGGAACATTCACACTCCCATCCCTTGTTAAGCAATTGAAACCAACAAAACCAGCCCTTGGAGGCCTCCTTCTGCTCCCAGGGTGGCCTCTGATCAGAGTAGCTGCTGATCTAGGGCGTGGTGTTCGCTACCATGCCTCTCTATTGCTCTCAGAAGGACAGTTTCAGATGAAGACTAAAACAGCAGGAGCCAAAAAAACATGCCAGGCTCTGAGGGATAGCGTGATCTATAGGCCCGTGGCTTCAATCAAAACCCTTGTGCCTTGTGCGGGGCAGTGATGGCGCACGCCTTTAATCCCAGTGCTCGGGAGGCAGAGTCAGGTGAATCACTGTGAGTTCGAGGCCAGCCTGGTCTACAAAGTGAGTCCAGGACAGCCAAGGCTACACAGAGAGACCCTGTCTGGGGGAAAAAACAACAAACAAGCAAACAACAAAACAAAACAAAAAAACTCTGGCACTCCTGAGGGTGTGGGGCTTGGCTTGGAATTCTACAAGATGAAATCAGAGTAGCTAGAAATGTGGATGCTCTGGACATGGGCAACAGCAGAGGGCAAAATGTCAGATAGAGCAGATACGGATACAGTGGTCATAGCCCACATCCATACTCACTCACCCAGGTTACTCTGTACCTAATGCAAAGCAGATACTTTGCAAGCTTCAGCACTTAACAAGGGCTTGGCCATTAATTTCAGCTGTTGACAAATTTTCAATTTAGTGAGGAAAACGAAACCATGAGTGCATTGTTGTGAGCAGTGAGGTAAGGACAGTAAGAGACTAACACAAGGGATCTTATGGCAGCTTTGATCCCTCTATCATTCATACCCACAGTTAGGTAGGGGTTGGGAGGTCTCCCGGCTACTAGGAACACACAGCAAAGAATTGGAAAAGGCTGAGAAGACCATTCCCATGTCCCACTAGGGAGTGTATTAGGACTTCTTAACATATGGCTAAACCCAAACAGACTTGGTTAAGAGTAGCTAGGATGAGTTGGAGAAGCAAGGACTCTCATGGTTATCCCTGGTGTATGCAACCCCTGACTTTGTGCTGAGTTTGGGGAAGTGTGGTGTAATGAGAGGTGAGCGGGCTGGGGGTTAGGAATCTCAGACTCCAGTTCGCCATGGGGCCTGCTTCTAGGTGACTTCAGACACTACACTCTCCCACTCAGTTCCTGCCACACAACTGTGACAGCTGAACGAAGAGAAACTCTTACTTAAATGTCTGACCTAGTCACAAGATAAATACCTACTCGAAGTTACACAAGTCACTTGTGTAGGTGTAGGTGACTTAAGGGGCTCATCTCCCGCGTTATAATAATATGTGTCCTGATCCATGAGACCATACAGGCGTGTGTGTGTGTGTGTGTGTGTGTGTGTGTGTGTGTGCGCGCGCATGCATACACATGTGTGTACATGGGCATGTTTTCGTTGTTTAAGACAGGGACCTGGTCTACAGCCCAGACTAGCCTTGAACTCAGGATATTCCTACCTCAGTCTCTGGAATGCAGGCACCACAGGCAGGCTTCCCACACTCAGCAGCTGTTACCATTTGCTTGCGAGCAATTGGCTTTGTTTATTTTACATCGCTCTCTTCCCACTGCAGTCCAGACACCCCAAAAAGCCAACGCTGAGCTCTTTAAGCTACCATGGAGGGAGCCAGCAAGTTCCTGCCTAGAGGTTTCTCTTGATTTGGTCAGAAGACTCTATCTCACTTTAGTCAGATTAGCATGGCTCCAGGTGAACTGCAGGCCCTCGACACCCACTCTTCTACACTGCCTGACTTGAGTCTGCACAAATGCTGAGGAGGAAGGAGGGGGGGGGGGGCAGGAAACAGTGGCGACTCCCTGCTACACCACAGGCCTGCTCTAGGATTCTGACGTGGTGTGTGACTCTGCTACTGGGTGATATCAGATACAAGACAGCCTCTCTGATGCCACGCAGTTACTGTGAGGGTAGATAAAAATAAGAAAACCTTAAACAATTGATCCAATCATAAAGCAATTAAGTACTAGATGTTAGACACGTTGCAGTTTTGTGGACTGTAGGTGCCAATTACTTTACATAAGCTGAGGGTCTAACCTGATTCACAGAACATATATCCACAGTTATGCATCAAACGATGCTGCTTTCCCTTTGGCATAAATACTTGAATTACTGAGATAGATGAAAATTTATCTGGTAGAATGGTACTTTACATGATAGATAAAACTATTTCTATAAAACATGAGGGAGGAGATAAATTAAGAAGACTGGGTTAGAGAGATGGCTTAGTGGTTAAGAGCACTGGCTGCTGCTCTTCCACAGGATCCAGGTTCAATTCCCAGCACCCACATGGCAGTTCACAACTGTCTGTAACTCTAGTTCCAGGGGATCCAAGACTGTCACACAGACATACATATGGACAAAACACCAATACACATAAATTAAAAATAAATAAATAAACAAATCAACAAACAGGCTGGGCATAGTGGCACAAGCCTTTAATCATAGTATTCAGGGAGGCAGAGGCAGAAAAATCTCGATGAGTTCCAGGCTATCCCAGTCTACAAAGCGAGTGCAGGACACCCAGGGCTGCTCTGTACACACAAAAAAACTGTCTCAAAAAAAAAAAAAAAAGAAAGAAAGAAAGAAAGAAGATTAATAAATTAGAATAGTAGGTATCAGTTAACTACGGCCTATGGCCACAATGTCTGTTCATTAACATTTAGAATTTTAGACTCACCAAGATAGGAAAGATGTTTTCTTTAAGACTGCCAAATACAAATAGCCAAAACACTATGAATGTAACATATATATAATTCCTGATTGTTTCATGGTTCTTCTTGTGGTAGGTAGTTTATTGCATATATATATATATATATATATATATATATATATATATATATATATAT
>OU015750.1:104859398-104887795 GCA_907169655.1 Acomys percivali | reverse complement strand
TGTGTGTGTGTGTGTGTGTGTGTGTGTGTGTGTGTGTGTGTGTGTGTTCAAGTGCAGCTGTGAATGACAGCTTCATGAACCTGGTGTGAGTCTTAAGTACAGCTGACAATTGAGAATTGTCTTAGGCTTTCATTGCTGTGAAGAGACACCATGGCTTACAGTTTCAGAGGTTTAGTCCACTATCATCATTAGTAGGGAGCATGGCGGAGTGCAGGCAGACATGGAGCTGGAGATGGAGGTGAGAGTTCTACAGCCTTGACCAGCAGGCAGCAGAAAGAGACTGTGTGTCACACTGAGCAGAGCTTGAGCATAGAAATTTAAAGCCTGTACCCACAGTCACAGACTTCCTCCAACAAGGCCACACTCCCTAATAATGGCACTCTCTATGGGCCAAGCATTAATGCACAAGACCCTACGGGCGCCATTCTTATTCAAACTGTCAAAAGAGCCATTATACTTGATACTTGGGAGGATAAAGAATACACAAGTCTCAGTATAGCCACATACCTGTCCTAGCAGGGACATGAGCCTCTGGGGCATAGTTTGTCCTATTCCCATCTTACCTCATAACTATGCTGAAAATCATAGGGAATGCAATCTCATGATCCACAAAGAACAACCCTGAGAACAGACCTTCTTATCTTTGTAGGTCTGTGTTCTTAGTAACTCTATGGCCTGGTGACACATGGCCTGTGGATCGTTTTATGGGATGAGCTGCCATGATCTTGATGAGAAATCATTTATCGATACTTTATGGTGTGCTATGAATGCCATAAGCTTCTTTGTCAGAGGAAAAATTTCACCTCACAAATAGGAATCGAAACTAATAACCTTTGACCAGACTCCTCTGGACATGCCTGATGTCTTTTGATCCTGGAAGCTAAGTAGGCTTGAGTATGCTCAGTCCTTGGGTGGGAGATAAGCAACTATTGTGCTGATATTTTCTGTCAGGCCCCCAAAATGGATTGTTCTATTTTGTATCCCACTGTTATGATAAACACTATGACCAAAAGTGAGTTGGGGAGGAAAGGATTTATTTCACCTCACAGCTTACGGTCCATCATGAAGAAGAGTCAGGCGGGAGTTCAGTGCAGGAACAGAAGCAGAGAGCATGGAGGGATGCTGCTTACTGGTTTGTTCTCTATGGCTTGCTCAGTTGCTTTCTTACGTAACTCAGGACCAACTGTCCAAGAGTGGCCCCACCGACAGTGTGCTGGGCCCCTGCACATCGATCATTAATCAAGAAAATGCTTTACAGACTGGCCCAGGGACCAACTTCATAGTCATGTTTCTCAGTTGATGTTCCTTCTTCTTAGATGACCCTAGCTTGTGTCATGTTGACAAAAGACTAACCAGTACATATCCTAATCCAGTAGATAGTCCATCCCTGTAGTAACAGCAGGGTGTGGTTTCTCCCTCCCCCTCCCCCTCGCTTCCCCCTCCCCCTCTAGCTCTCCTTTCCCTTTCTTGTCTCCTTCCCCCTCCCCCTCCCCCTCCCAGGATATGATATTTTTGTTCCAAGCTGTACAAAAGTGATTTCCAATTGGGTTTCGTGTCCTCTAACCCAACCCTACCACAAAAGGAGAGCTCAGCGTTGCTGAAGTTCCACCCATGGTTCCTTTATGTAGAGATGTATCTCCCCCAGCATCCTTGTGTTGGGATGTGTCGTTTGTCATTAGCTTTGTGTGCCCTGTAATAACTCAAGGCTGATTTGACAAGCTTCCTTCTTGCTCCCTGAACAACCTACGAGCATCCTCACTGGATAATATATGTGAGAACAGTGGTGGGAGCTGAAGTCCAGAAGGAAGTGTCCCAAAATGGGAAGCTTGGCTGTTTACTACTGAGTTACTTTGATAAGAGACTTCTCTGTGCTTTAGACCCTCAGCTGCGTAACAGTGGCACCCCATGCCTATTAGCACTTATTTCTAATTTCCAGTCTACAGCAGGCAATTAACTGAAAACATGATAGTTATTTTTATTCATATAAATGTTAGAGTAGTGAGTAAATTAAATAGCAATTATATCATCAAAGGCAAAATCCATGCCTATGTTATAACACAGATTTGTCACATAGATGGACATCTTATAGCTTGGCTGTATTACCATAGCAGACACCTTTCTGACACCAGCTCTGAACACACTGTAGTCTTAAGGTCACTTCACTGTCATGTGGCTGATGCACAACTCATGCACTCTTCCCATTGGTGGCTTCTGGAAATATGCATTTGCTTTTTTGTTTTGTTTTGTTTTTACTTAATGCATAACCTAGGTAAATTGCAAGTGTCTTTTAAAAGGTTTGTTACACAATAGAACTAGACCTTAACCTTGATGCAACAACCAAGAGGTTATTTCAAGCTGAGAATGGAATTCTGGGAGTTGTCTTTCTTCTCCTTCTCCTTCTCCTTCTCCTTCTTCTTCTTTCTTTCTTTCTTTCTTTTTCCCTGCAGGCAATGATGGAAGAAATAGCAGGTTTTGAAGACCGCCTGGACAACCTTAAAACCAAAGGTGACACTTTGATTGGCCAGTGCCCGGACCACCTGCAAGCAAAGCAGAAACAGAGTGTACAAGCTCACCTCCAGGGCACAAAGGACAGTTATTCTGCGGTCTGTAGCACGGCCCAGAGGGTGAGTGCTCTAGAGTGTCCCATGCAGTGATAGGCTGAAGAGGAAGGCCAGCTTTTCATAAATAGGATGGATACCCAAATCTGTGGGGTAGCTTTGGGGTTTTGCCAGACAGAAAGTGAGAAGATGGAGTTCACACAAAACAAATGTGTCAGGCGTCTGCTCCATCCAGACTGAATGTAGACATTAGTTCCATCCAATCCTTTAGACTGAGAATTGATTAAGAAAGTATATTAGGCTCAGATGTGGCTCCCTTGGTAGAGTGCATGTCTAGCATGCACAGAGCCCTGAGTTCACCCTCAGCACATGTAAGCCAAGAGTAGTGCCACATGTCTGTAATCCTAGAGCTACGGAACTAGAGTCCACATGGCCTGAAAGTCATAGCCATCCACACCACACCATATTTTGAGTCCCGAGTTAGCCTGGGAGATATGATACCCTGTCTCAAAAAAAAAAAAAGTTAGAAATTGTTTGCTAAATTGGGTGTGATGGCTCATGCCTATAACCTCTGTCCTTCGAAGACATAGGCAGGATGGTTGGCATGAGTTCAAGGCTGCAAAGGGAGCCTGTCCAATTGGGATTAATATCTTCTTACCCTGTCTCAAAGCAAGCAAAAGAAAAAGTTATATTAAGTTTTTATTTATTTATACGGCCTCAAAACTCTTCTATCATTTGCCACTTATTCTGTAGCATTAAAATACATGCATTTTATTCCCCTCCTCCCATTAATTGTTTAATACCATGAAGGCTGGTTTCTATTTTAGCTCAATATTTTTTGGGCACTTGTATAAAATTTGAAAAAGTGGATTAAGTCCATGTCAGTTTTGAATTGTACTTTAATGGGTGAATTTCCACAAAAACTACATTCTCAATGTCACAGAAATAAATCTCAATAATAAGAATTGTTCTTTAAATAAAAACTAGTATTGTAAGCAAGTTGATTTCTATTGTTGTAGGTTTTGGGTTTTGTTATTTTCATTTTTGGATGTTTTGTTGTTGGTGGTGGTGGAGTTTTGTTTTGATTGTTTGTTGTTTGAGACAGGGTCTTGCTGCATGATGCTGGCTGACATAGAACTCACTATGTAGGCCAGACTAGCCTCCAAACTCACAAAGATCCGCCCACCTTTGCCTCCAGAGTGCTGGAAGTAAAGGTATGTGCCACCACACCCAGCTATTGTAGAATTTTTTAAATGATGCCCGATGTTTCTGTCTGTTTTTAAGCGATTCCATTGTGTTTTCATTATTAGGCTGGCCAGGAGGAACTAATGAGATACCCTGGAAATGAGAGAGTGATCTGTATTTGTAGTGAGAGAAAAATAAATAAATTATAGATATTAGTTGATTCCTTAGTCTTGAAAAAATCGCCTTGAAAACATACTTTTTTTTTCCTTTGAAACGAAGATTACTAAGTTACACTGGCCAGCCTTGAGCTCATTTTATTGACCAAGGTAGCCAAGTTGGTCAAATTGTTGAAAATGAATTAATTGAATAGCCATATCAGAAAAAAAATGTATGAATGAGTCCCAATTGTGGTTCTTTTTATAAAATTTTTATACTTATTTTATGTGTATGAGTGTTTTGCCTGCATGTATGTATCTTAGCAAGAGTTTCTGTTGCTGTGAAGAGACACCACAACCAAGGCAATTTAAAAAAACATTTATTATTTTTATTATTATGTATATCATTTTCTGCCTGCATGTACACCTGCAGGCCAGAAGAGGGCATCAGATCACATTATAGATGGTCATAAGCCACCATGTGGTTGCTCGGAATTGAATTTAGAACTTTGGAAAAACAGTGAGTGCTCTTATCCAGATGGATCTCTGAGCCATCTCTCCAGCCCCCACAGCAATTTTTATAAAAGAATTAGGGCTGGCTACAATTTCAGAGGTTTAGTCCATCATCATCATCATAGCATGGCAGTGTGCAGGCATATGTGGTGCTGGAGGAGCCAAGAGTTCTACATCTTAATCCTTGGGCAGCAGAAAGGGACTGGATGTGTTCCACACTGGGAAGATCTTGAGCATAAGATACCTCAAAGCCAGCCCACACAGGGACACACTTCTTCCAACAAGGCCACACCTACTCCGACAAGGCCACACCTCCTAGCCACACCTACTCCGACAAGGCCCTACCCACTCCAACAAGGCCACACCTCCTAAAGTGCTGTTCCCCATGGGCCAAGCATTCAAACACAGGAGTTTATGGGGCCATACCTATTCCAACCACCACAGTATGTATTATACTATGTATGTGCACAGTGCCCCCACAGAGAAGAGGCTGTCAGTCCCCGGGGGCTGGCCTTACACATGGCTGTGGTCCTGGAAATCAAATCTGGGGCCTCTGCAGGAGCAAGGGCTCTCAACCACTGAGCCATCTCTTCAGTCTCTGCACTATAGTTCTTGACTCTAGCTTCCACGGTAGAACACATGTCTCAACCTCCTCCACTTCTCCATATACTATTACTTATTTCTACTAAAGCTTGAGAAACAAAATAGTTTAGTTGTCTTTTAAGGTGGATCTCTGAGTTCGAGGTCAGTCTGGTCTACAAAGCGAGTCCAGGACAGCCAAGGCTACACAGAGAAACCCTGTCTCAAAAGACACACACACACACACACACACACACACACACACACACACACACAAAATTGTTTTTTATTCTTTTGTTGTTGTTGTTGTTGTTGTTGTTGTTGTTGTTGTTTTAGCTCCTAGTTTAAACAAAAACTCTGATATTTATAATACAGAGGAAGAGCTTCCGGACTCTCTGGCTTATGTTCTTGAGAATTTATTTCAGTGGCTTCATGGATCCTAACACATTTTGCCCCTTATAGGAACCAGGCTTGTTATTTATAACATTGATATATGTGGATGTATCAAGGCCATTTCACTTTGTATCATTTTGGAAGGCATGCAGCCATGTTAGATATGTGCATGATGCTAGGGAGTCCTGGGGATTTCAGTGGACTGGCTCAACATGCTAATTCATTTACAGTGATGTTTGTAGAGACAGAGGCCATCTCTCATATCTCAACACTGCTCTTTCTGGCTCAGGTATACCGCAGTTTGGAATATGAACTTCAGAAGCATGTCAGCAGGCAAGACACCCTGCAGCAGTGCCAGGCGTGGATCTCTGCAGTCCAGCCAGACCTGAAGCCCAGCCCACAGCCACCTCTCAGCAGGGCAGAAGCCGTTAAGCAGGTAGTGGAGTCCTGGAAGTTTGTCTTTCTTATGAGTCATTTGTTCATTCAAAACTGTGCTGGCTTCTGGGAATAGCAAAGGATTAATAGTCTATGTTCTAACCACGGAGATGGAGGGAACATGGGTGTGTGGACTGGAATAAAAAGAATGTGGGATCCGGATGGTGGTGGTCCATGCCTTTAATTCCAGCACTCGGGAGGTAGAGGCAGGCGGATCACTGTGAGTTCGAGGCCAGCCTGGTCTACAAAGTGAGTCTAGGACAGTCAAGGCTACACAGAGAAACCCTGTCTTGAAAAACAAAACAAAAACAAACAAACAAAAAAAAAGACAATGGTCTTTCACTAAAGGCCAACCCTAAGACCTTATCAGTGCGTGTCTATTGGCTCCATCACTTACTTTTTCAGAGCCTGAGTTCTCTCTTGTATGAAATGATGCTTGTAAGTACAGTTGTTACTCAACATCCGTGAGGAGTTGGTTTCTGTGACCCTGTGGATATTACAGTGTGCAGGCGTTCAGTCCCCCATTGGAAATGCTGTGTGTGATATTAGCAATGATCTTACCTCTGTCCACCCGGGTTCTTTAGACCTTCTTTAGATTATTCTGAATACTTAATGCAATATAATCCTGCAAAAAATAGCTGCTATATGACATTTCGTAAGCAACTGTGATGAGGAAATACGTCCGTGCATATTAATGACAGACACAATTTTGGTCTTCTTCAATGCTTTTAGTGGGCTGAGCCTGTGTGTACAGACTCTCTGGCTAGATGGCCAACTGTACACACACCTTGGCCTGTGCTGAAGTTCAAATGTCGTCTCACAAAGCAATGCCAGTTGAAAACAGAAAAGCCGTACTGACTCCCCCACTGTAGCCTTTTTCCACCCACAAATGAGGTGCTTAGGAAGTGATTGCTGAGTGGCAGAAAAGAACGTTAATTGTGTCACAGGAAAGGAACCTATTGCATAGTAGTATAATCTCTGTAGGCTTATAATCATTCTACAGAAACTTCAGTGGGATATGAAGTATTTTTAAAACCTTTGTGCCTAGCAGATTACTACATAGTCAGAATCTTGTGGGAAAATATTAGAGATGAATTCACCTGGGGATGTTATTACTGCCAGATGAACTAATGGTATCAAGCACACATTTCCATTTTCTTACCGCGGAGGCCGATGTAGCACCCTGTGCGTCTCATCCTCATGGAGAACGTGCTCATTTACCCCAGCATGCACTGGCTTCAGTGATGTGCATTATGTAAGTCATAAAGACGTTCACACCAGGACACACATCATACTTCGGAAGGCACTGCCATATCAGAGAGAAATGAATGTGCTATTTTTGTTTAAGCCAAGAAACAGTTAAAGGCTATTTGGATTCTGACTTTTCAATTTTACACAATTTATTACGTACTAAATTATATGAAACAACAGGTTTCCCTGTGGCATTCTTGCATATCTCTGGTCACATCTTTTCTGCCCTCTCTCTTATTTATTTATTTATTTATTTATTTATTCATTCATTCATTCATTTGATTTTTAGAGGCAGGATTTCTCTGTGTGTGTAGCCTTGGCTGTCCTGGACTCACTTTGTAGACCAGGCTGGCCTCGAACTCAAAGAGATTTGCCTGCCTCTGCCTCCATGGTGTTCTACCAGCCCAGCCCTTTTTCTGCCCTCTCTTACTTTACCCCTGCCTCTGCCCTCTCTTATCCTACCCCTGCCTCCATCTATGCCCCTAATAACCCTGATTTACTCTCAAGTTTTTGTTTTTGCTTTTTTTTTTTTTTTTTTTTTTAAATATCCTAGAGTCCACGTTCAAGGAAAAGCATGATGCTTGTCCCTTAGTCTGGCTTGTTTTGCTTAGCACGGAGGCCTTCAGCTCCACCATTCTGGTTTATGGAAGAAAATAAACCTCCATCATGTCCACTGACTGCATTTTCTTTGTACCGTGAGCTTCCTTGAGTCACCCCTTTTCCGGGTGGCCTTTATTACTGATGTATTCTAATTAAAACGTTCCAAAACAAAACTTAATTTTTCTCCTTTGTTGCCACGCAAAGGGAAGCGATGCTAAACAGTGTTTCTCACAGTGGCCTCTGCCAGAACAGGGCAGGACTCACAACACGAACCAGGATAAGACCCTGATCTTTCTCAAGTCCCTGAGTGTGGAGCTCTGAGCCCCACTGCCCGCCCACAGCCTTTCCATATGCCTGCCTCCCACTTGAAAGTAGCCACAGAGAGAAATTAGAGGCTGTGGCCCATCTGGATCTCAGACACTGAAGGCAGAGGAATTTTGTTTTGTCAAATTTTCTTTCTTTGTTTTGTTCCCACTAGTTAGTGTTTTCCTTGCTAGATGCTGTCTTCATGCCAGACTGTACAGGCCCCTCACAGAGGACTAGTGCAGACAGATGGCTGGAGCACTCCACCACTGAGGACTCCATGAGAGGCAGATTCAGAGTCAAACTTTGGCCAGCACCTGCACGGTGGCCCCAAGTTTCATTTTGACTCCCCCATTTTGACTCTCTCTTGTAGTAAGCACCCCATAGACACGCATACCAGCAATATTCCAGGTGACCGCAAGAAACTGCTGCAATAATCTGATTATGTTCAGAATCACATGTTTTTATAAGGCATGGAAGAGGAATTGGGGAGATGAGAAAAAGTATGCCATATTTACCTATGAAGTTAATTCTAGAAGTAATCATTTGAAACTGTTTCTGTAGATGAGAATTAAGGTAATTTATTAGTCACAAAATAAATTGTTATCCTTTAAATTACATGTATTTTAAATATTTTTGTTGTTTTTTTATTAAGTTTTTTTTTGAGACAAGGTTTCTCTGTCCTGGCTGTCTTGGACTTTCTTTATAGACCAGGCTGGCCTTGGCCTTGAACTCACGGAGGTCCACCTGCCTCTGCCTCTGCCTCCCCAAGTGCTGGGATTACAGGTGTGCACCACTGCACCCAGCTGTATCTTTTTACTTTAAATTTAATTTAATTTGAGTTTTTCAACACAGGGTTTCTCTGCGTAGCCTTGGCTATCCTGGAACTCACTCTGTAGATCAGGCCAGCCTCAAACTCACAGGGACCTGCCTGCCTCTATCTTTCTAGTGCTGGGATTAGTTGAGTTTCAACTCAAATCTTGATTACTCCCTTGACCTCTGCTCTGTTCCTCTGCGCCAGCCTTTGCAGCCATGACCCAAATTAGACTGTCCCTATCCTTTAAAAAAAAAATTTTTTTTTAATTATGTATACAGTATGCCTGCAGGCCAGGAGAAAGCACCAGATCTCATTATAGATGGTTGTGAGCCACCATGCAGTTGCTAGGAATCGAATTCGGGACCTCTGAAAGAGCAGATAAAGCTCTTAACCTCTGAGCCATGTCTCCAGCCCCCCTATCCTGTTTTATGGCTCACTTCCTGAATCTGTCCAGATCTAACCATCTGAGCAGTCTTGTGTGGACCACTTTACACCTAGTATCTGAAACATATACTCACTGCTAAACATCTGTAAAGAGACCATGCTTTTCTGTTTCTATGAAGAAGGAAAACAAATATCTATCACATAAGCAGTCCCTCTCGGGCTTTTATATAAGGCAGAATGGGTGATGACTTCTCGCAGAGAAAGGAACCCCAGCTTCCCCCATCCCCCCCCCCAACTGTGGCCTTGTCTCCACACTATACACAAGCATGGGAATACGCAGAGATGAGTGTGCTGTGATTTCTGTTCCTGAAGTAAAAAACAAACAAAGATGCTGGTAGAAAACCCGGAAGGCCTCGAGACAAGCCTTGGGTTTTTCTCCCTTCCCGGACCATGCAGACAGCTTTAATTATAATATGAAGCAGATGGCTGGCAAACATACCCACCAGTGTGTTTGGAATTCTCCCCCATGAGTCACAAATATATTTCAGGACAGTGTTGAAAACACTGACATAACAGGATGATTTCTGAAATCTCAATAAAATGCTACCAACCACACAGCTCGCTGCCTAAACAGTGCACCCCTACCTCCCTCTGACAATACTTTTCCTTTTCTTCTGTTTCTTCTTCTTTTCAGGTCAAACACTTCAGAGCCTTGCAAGAGCAGGCAAGGACTTACTTGGATCTCCTCTGCTCCATGTGTGACTTGTCCAACTCCTCAGTGAAAACCACAGCCAAAGGCATTCAGCAAACAGAACAGCTGGTAAAACAAAACAAAACAAAACAAAACAAAAAACCCGCCCATGATCCCAGCATATTGTTTTGTCTGTTATATTCTCTTCTTCGGAGTTCAGAGGTTATAAGGCTTAAAAAATACATTTCTTGGGATATTCTTGCTATAATCCTCTAAGATCCATAATAATGAATCAATATATGAATTTTTGTTTGTTTGTTTTTTGAGACAGGGTGTCTCTGTTTAGCTCTGGCTGTCCTGGAACTCAGTTTGTAGACCACGCTGGCTTTGAACTCACAGAGATCCTCCTGCCTCTGCCTCCTCAGTGCTGGGATTAAAGGTGTGCGCCACCATGGCTGGCTTCAATATACGAATTTTAGCCATCAGAGAACATATATACTAATGTAGGGGAGTCACAGCTGAACTGTTTAGTTCAGTCCCTACCACTTGTACCTTCCTCCACTTTAATTACCAGTTTCTTTCTCTCTGTTTTTGAATTCTCTTGCACCTTTTGTTTTTTTTCTATTCTTTTATCCCTTTCCATACTTTTCCTTAACTAATACTCAATCTCAAGAGACCCTTCCCCTAGCTCCTTTATATCCATCCTGCCACTGGGCTAGTGCTTAAGTCCTTCCAAGAGGTGATATATTCAAGTATCATCAATAGTTGTAAAAATTTAATTTTATGCTTCCAAAACCCAGAAGAGCAGATCTAAAGGCAATCTAAGACATTAGTAGGGCAGTGTGGAGAATTTGAGGTCCCACCACTGGGCTGTGGGTGGGCGAGGTTGAAGAGGGAAGGTTGTCGAACTTTCAGGCCACCCTAGGCTGTATAATTCCCTGTTTCAAACAAAAAAATCCCAAAACAAATAACATCAAATCTTTGGGTTTTATAAGATAAAAAGACAAATGTAAAATAGGCCTTTCTTAATTCCTCAAACCCCAATTTGCCAGTCACATAGTTGTATCTACTGCATGGCCTGGTGTGAAAAGCCTTTGATTTCACACATTGCTAAAATTTTTTGGATCTTATGCAGCACTGATTAAAATCACATGGGAGAACTCTCAGATGTTTTAATTCTTTAGAAACTCTTAAGACTAAAAGAAATCTTAAAAAAAAAAAAAAACGCACACACAAACAAGTGTTTTTCGGATCTAGGTGAGTGTGAGCGGTGCTGGGCTCTGCCCACGGACCCACTGAGAAACCACAGAGTCACTGGACAGCGGAGTGGGGCCACGGGGAACTGGTAACAGTCAGCTGTGCTTTCTCCAGGTTGAACAGAGGCTGGTCCAAGCCCAGAACTTAACTCAGGGCTGGGAGGAGGTCAAACACCTGAAGGCGGAGCTCTGGATCTACCTGCAGGACGCTGACCAACAGCTGCAGAACATGAAGAGGAGGCACTCGGAGCTGGAGCTAAATATTGCTCAGAACACGGTCTCCCAAGTGAAGGTGGGAACGGGGGGGGTGTGGGGGGGGGGTGCCTCCATGGGGATGGCAGGGGAGGGGGAGGGGGAGGCCAAGACAGAACAGGAGATGCAATGTACACAGCACATTCACTTCTGTATGTCCAGCTGTGTGTGAGTCCTTAGACACTGGCACGGCCACTGAAGGAGTAAGAGAAAAGGGCTGGAGATGGCTCAGCAGTAAGAGCAGTGGCTGCTCTCCCAGAGGTCCAGAGTTCAGTTCCTAGCAATCACATGGTGGCTCATAATCGGCTATAATGAGCTCCGGTGCCCTCTTCTGGCAAGCAAGCATACATGCAGGCAGAGCACTGTATGTGTAATATATAAAATAAATCTTTCTTTAAAAAAGGGCATATGAGCTGCAGACAAGCCTAGGCTGAGCACACAGATGCATAGTTGTAGTCCTCTGTGTTTGGAGGCGAGGGAGGGAAAGTGGCTTGAGCCCCAGAGGTCAAGCCTCTCCCAAGCAAGGTAGCAAGTCCCTGTCTCAGTAAGTAAAAAAATAACATTTCATGTTCTGTAGGCCATTTTCATAAAAAAACATTCACTGTTTTCAAGCAAAACAGCTGACTCTTAGCCCACAAAACTGGGGGAATGCTATTTAAACAACTTAGGGTTTTATTGTTCAGATTTCTTTAGTGCCATATAGATACTGCTATAGTAACATAAGCCCACTTGTTAAATGCATCCTTAATATGCAATTAATTTAAATAAAGCAGAAATATGATTTATAATCTATATAATGTATATATTTGAATTATAGGTGTATTAACTTGATTGGAAAGAGGGTCATATTTTAAGCAAGCTTTAAGACTGTTTTCTTTGAAGAAAATAAAAGAAAGGAAAGGTTAAAAAAAAAGACTGTTTTCTTTGGTAATGAGTTATTTATATTTTCTACTGGAATATTATTTGTAACTACAGAATAAAAAAAGAATAGGGTGAACCTGAATTAAATTTATATTTTTCCATAAAAGCATTAACTTTTTAATCTTTATTTAAAGTTTTTTTAAAATAAAGTTTTGAGAAAACTGAGACCTTACTTCAAGGAAACCCACTTCCAGATTTTGTTTTTACTTCTCAAAATAACACAAAACAAGAAAACATTGAAGTTACGCTGCTTCTCCTACAGTTGGGAATTTATGTTCACAAGAAAGAACAGTGGTTTTTTAAAAAATATTTTATTTTATTTTTTTACTATATTTAAAGGTATTATATCTGTGTTTCCGTCTGTTCATTCAGGAGGGCCTATAGCTTATTTCCTGTTTTGTGTTGTTATCTTCAGGATTTCGTCAAGCAGCTGCAGGGCAAGGAGGCCTCTGTGAGCGCCATTGTGGAAAAGGTGAACACGTTAACAGAGAACCAGGAGTCTCCCGAACACAAGGAGATAAGCCACCTGAACGACCAGTGGCAAGACCTTTGCCTCCAGTCTGACAAGCTCTGTGCACAGAGAGAACAGGACCTTCAGAGAACGAGCAGCTACCACAGCCACATGAATATTGTCGAAGCCTTTCTCGAAAAGTTTACTACAGAGTGGGATAACCTGGCCAGGTAGCAGGGATCATCCAGTGGTTCATCACAATGCTCAGTCAGAAACTGACGCTCTGTCACTAGTGCCGTGCTGTGCAGACTGGAGGCTTCCTGGGCTAATTTAACACAGTTTACCAGTAGGCAAAAGAGACACGTTTGTCTGTGGTCTCCGACACTGTTCCAAAGATAGCAACACTGAATGTCCCCTCTTGCCTAACTGTCCATCACTGGTTGCCATCCACAGCCACCTTGAGCCTCCATGTTCCAAAGGTTCTATGTACTTTAGTCAAGTTTGGTCACTGTAGAAGATGCTTTTTTTTTTTTTTTTTTCTGTTGCTCTGACCAAGTATTGTTTAGGCCCCAAGTGTGAGGATAGAGTCACCTGGAGAGGGAATGGTAGGGATGTGCCTTTGGTCCGTCACCTCTGGGAACAGGAAGCAGAGAGCAGATAAGAAGGCAAGCTGAGTTATTCCTTCTGGTGACTACTTCCTCTGGCAAAGCCCCACTTCTTAAAGGTTCCACAAGTCTCCACACTGGGTGCTAAGTGTTCAAACCCGTGAGCCAATGGGGGAATGTTTCAGTGGCAAGCCACAATATCCATATTGTAGAAAATAAATTTGAGATTCAGTTAAATTATGCCCTTTGAGAGGTTTGCTCCTTGAATTCCATGTAGCTTTTATTCTTTGAAAAGTAAGTACCTTTCTTCCATACACACTAGTATATTATATGAAAACAAGCCCAAGCTTTTGGACATGAAAATTACTTAAAAATGAACTTTTCCACATAACATATTAGTTTTTTGCAATACAAACTACCAAAATTACTGTAGAAATAGATAAACCATGGTGGTATTTTACTGTTTGTTTATTTTGCCATTCAATTTTCTCACTTTTTTTTCTTTTGGTTTTTCAAAACAGGGTTTCTCTTTCTTAGCCTTGGCTATCCTAGGCTCACTTTGTAGACCAGCCTGGCCTTGAACTCACAGCGATCTGCCTGCCTCTGCCTCCCAAGTGCTGGGATTAAAGGCATGTGCCACCATACCCAGCTGTTTTTTTTTTTTAACTCTTTTTTAATGTTCAGCATTTTACTGAGCTTTTAAAATAAATTCTGTCAATATCAGCTCTACCTCCTCACATATCTAGCTTACATCAATCCTATATGTACCTTAGACCTAATTTATCCAAGACCGAACTCAATCGTACTGCCAACAAGCCTGATTTCTTATACTTCAGAACTGATCACCTGTTGTAAATTCAAGACAGACCATGATTTCTATCTGGGTTTTGTAATTAAAAAAAAAAAGGTGGTGGTTTAAATCACATATTTATTTTAAAAATGTCCTCAGAGCTACGCACAGAGATTTAACCAGGCACATATAAACAGCCCCTAAGCCATCAGTTAGACCTTCTAGATGGTGACATTGAGCATATTACCGTTTATTGTCCCTTGATCCAGTAAGAATGACTATAAGTTGATTATTATTGATTGCATGAAACACTGTTTTTATGAGGCAGTAGATCGGTGCTTCTCTGTATGTAACACCACACATATCATGTTGCCAGGCAGGTCATAAAGATCCAGAGAAAGCTAAAGGCACATGGAGCCATGACTAGAGGGCAGAATTGGTTAGTAGAAAGAGAACTGAGCAGCACGTAGGTAACTTGATCAGACTCAAGGGCTAAACGAGACTTGAATTCCTAATGCTAAGAGCTTTCTCAGTCAACCCCAGATTGAGGTAACCAAGGTGAATCTGAGCTCTGAATGTCCCCTCAGTGAAAACGCCCAAGTGACTTGCCCCTGTGTTGTCTATGTGTTATAGGGCCAATGCAGAAAGCACAGCTGTCCACTTGGAGGCTCTGAAGAAGTTAGCCTTGGCCTTGCAGGAGAAGAAGTGTGCCATCGGGGACTTGAAAGACCACAAACAGAAACTGATTGAGCACCTGAGCCTGGATGACAGAGAGCTGGTGAGGGAACAGACCAGTCACTTTGAGCAACGCTGGTTTCAGCTCGAGGACCTTGTCAAAAGGAAAATCCAGGTGTCGGTCACCAACCTGGAGGAACTAAGTGTGGTCCAAGCCCGGTTCCAGGAGCTGATGGAGTGGGCAGAAGAGCAGCAACCCAACCTTGTGGAGGCCTTAAAGCAGAGCCCACCTCCTGACATGGCTCAGAACCTCCTCACGGACCACCTGGCCATCTGCAGCGAGTTGGAGGCCAAACAGCTGCTCCTGAAGTCAGCGACAAAAGATGCAGATCGTGTGATGGCCGACCTTGGCCTCAACGAACGGAAAGTGATCCAGAAGGCGCTGTCAGACGCTCAGAAGCATGTGAATTGTCTCAGTGACTTAGTGGGCCAGCGGAGAAGGTACCTGAACAAGGCTTTGTCTGAGAAAACCCAGTTTCTCATGGCGGTCTTTCAGGCCACCAGCCAAATCCAGCAACATGAGCGAAAGATCATGTTCCGGGACTACATCTGCCTGCTTCCGGATGACGTGAGCAAGCAGGTCAAAACGTGCAAGACCACGCAGGCCAGCCTTAAGACTTACCAAAGTGAGGTCACTGGGCTTTGGGCACAGGGTCGCGAATTGATGAGGGGAATCATGGAACAAGAAAGAGCTGAGGTGCTGAGGAAGCTTCAGGAGTTGCAGGGGGTCTATGACACCGTCTTGCAGAAATGTGGCCACCGCTTGCAAGAGCTAGAGAAAAGTCTGGTTTCTAGAAAGCATTTTAAGGAAGATTTCGACAAAGCCTGCCATTGGCTTAAACAAGCGGACATTGTCACATTTCCTGAAATCAATCTCATGAACGAGAGGGTTGAGCTCCAAGCACAATTAGACAAATACCAAAGCAT
Organism: Acomys percivali; assembly: GCA_907169655.1. Taxonomy (NCBI): domain Eukaryota; kingdom Metazoa; phylum Chordata; class Mammalia; order Rodentia; family Muridae; genus Acomys; species Acomys percivali. Next base: position 104,871,994 of record OU015750.1, on the reverse strand, counting down.
TCTGGAACAGTCCCCAGAGTATGAGAACCTTCTGCTCACACTGCAGAGGACTGGGCAGGCCATGCTGCCATCGCTAAACGAAGTCGATCATTCCTACCTCAGCGAAAAACTGAATGCTCTGCCCCAGCAATTCAACGTCATTGTTGCCTTGGCTAAGGACAAGTTCTATAAAGTCCAGGAAGCAATTCTGGCCCGAAAGGAATATGCTTCTTTGATCGAGTTGACAACCCAGGCTCTGGGTGACCTGGAAGACCAGTTCCTAAAGATGAGGAAAATGCCCTCAGAGCTGATTGTCAAGGAGAGTGTGTCTCTTCAGGAGAGCTGCAGAGCCCTCCTAGGTGAGGTGGTGGCCCTTGGGGAAGCCGTGAACGAACTGAACCAGAAAAAGGAAAGTTTTCGCAGCACAGGTCAGCCTTGGCAGCCAGAGAAGATGCTACAGCTGGCCACCCTCTATCACAGGCTGAAGCGCCAAGCGGAGCAAAGGGTCAGTTCGTTAGAAGACATCACCAGTGCTTACAAAGAGCATACGAAGATGTGCCGGCAGCTAGAGAGTCAACTGGAAGTCGTGAAAACAGAGCAGGCCAAAGTGAACGAGGAAATGCTGCCTGCGGAGGAGAAGCTCAAAACGTTCCACTCTCTGGCCGGCAGCCTGCAGGACTCGGGAATTCTGCTCAAACGAGTGGCCGTGCACCTGGAAGATCTTAGTCCACAGCTCGACCCCTCGGCTTATGAGAAAGCCAAGGGTCAGGTCCAGGCATGGCAGGAGGAGCTGAAACAATTGACAGCCAACATCGTGGAGATGGTGACAGAGTGCGAGAGCAGAATGGTACAGAGCATAGACTTTCAGTCGGAGATGAGCCGGTCCCTGGACTGGCTTCGGAGGGTGAAGGCGGAGCTCAGTGGGCCAGTGTGCCTTGACCTCAGCCTCCAGGACATCCAGGAGGAGATCAGAAAGACCCAGATCCACCAGGAGGAGGTCCTGTCCAGCCTGAGGATCATGAGCGCCCTGAGTCACAAGGAGCAGGAAAAGTTCACCAAGGCAAAGGAGCTGATTTCTGCAGACCTGGAGCATACTCTGGCTGAGCTCAAGGAGCTGGATGGAGACCTGCAGGAAGCTCTGCGCATGCGGCAGGTCTATAGGGGGCACTCTGCCTCTCCTTTCTGGGGTCCTTATCTGTAAACACCTGGGGGGAGGGGAGAATCTCCTTTGGGTTGGTTCTTTGTTTAAAGCTCCAGCACTTTATTTCACTCAGGGTTAGGGTTGTGTGGGTCATGCATATAAATCCAGCATTTGGGATGTGGAATCAGGAAGATTAGGAGTTCAAGGTCATCCTTAGCCACAAACCGCTTTGAGGCTATCCTGGGCTACAGGAGACCCATCCCCCCCTACACACACACACACACACACACACACACACACACACACACACAAATAAAAACCCTTGAACACTGCTTTTTTGATGGTTCATCAAATCATCCCCAATGATGATTTTAAAGACCGTTTTACTGTTTAGATGTGGGGGCATTGTCATGTGTCCTCTATTGACTATATTTTGCTCAGATTGGTGATGTATACTATTTTTTCTCACCTTTAGGAGATAATAAACGATTTTGATAATGTAGCTTGCAACACATTTTTTTTTATTTTTGCAACTGACTTCTTTTTAAAAAATATTTATTTATTTATTTTATGTATGTGAGTGCTCTATGTAGACCTGCAGGCCAGAATAGGGCACTAGATCACATTACACAGATGGTTGTGAGCCACCAGGTGGTTACCAGAAATTGAACTTAGGACCTCTGGAAGAGTAGACAGTGTTCTTAACTGCTGAGCCACCCCTCCAGCCCAACTTACTTATTTTTATTAGCAGATATTCACTATACATGGTCCTGTGTTTCATAAAGGCATGTTTCATAAGGCCATTTCATAATGGCCCCCTTGAGCCATTAGTCTCATACTTTCCCTAATCAGTTCTCATTTGCATGTCATATACATGCATGTGTATGTATGATTGCACCGACATAAGACCTAGGGTCCATACACACAGTATGAGACTCTCCAGTTGTATTCATTCTCCCACAAATGACTTCATCTTGCTGTTCTTTATGGCTGAATAATACTCCATCATGTGTGCATACCGTATTTCCTTCATCCATTTCCACTGGTGGACACTGAGTCAATTCCATAACTTAAGTATTATTAATAGCATTGCAGTAAATGTAGATGTCCAAGTGTCCCTGCGGCGTGCTGTCATAGAACCCCACAGGAAAACACCCAGGAGTGCTAAGACTGGCTATACAATAGATCTGTTTACACTTTCTGGAGGAACCTCCAAGCTAATGTGATCGGCGTGTTTTTCAGAAATTCAAAGCATGTGCAGACCTTTACCCTTTTGCACTATTCCCTTAACGGTAGAGTTTAACAGCATTACGTTAGGGGATAGGGGGGCTACAAAGATGACTTCAAGTATGGCAGGACATGTAGGTTATTATGCGCATAGTACAGTGTTCTAACACAAGCTCCTTGAGCATCTTAAATCAACAGAGGTCCTGGGACCAGGTCCTACAAAGAGGCATGTAGCTATAGTAACAAAGCATATTACCAGTGGATACTTAGCACCCCTCTTACACTGCACAAAAGCTGACACTTTGAAAATAACACTGAATGAAGAGGCTCCAAAGGGAGTGAAGCCGGAGGAGTGGCACAGATCAATCCTGGTGCCAAGGTGTGTCCTTATGTAGGCTGTCCCATCCGTTGTCCCGTTTCCTCTCCCCTTCTTCAGGTAGGGTTGCTTCCTTCCCTTGGTGTCAAATGGAACACAGCGGAAGCAAGGGGTCTCTATCTGTTGCACCCAAGATCTGGGAGCTACAAAAAGCAATGAGAATGTGTGGGGAACTTCCCAGACTGCCCTCCTACTGGGGCTTGCTCAAGGCCTTGCACACGCCTCTCATTCAGTACAAGAGAAAAGATACAGTGGCTTCCGGCTACCGTAGAGCTGTTTCCTTTGATGCCCTGACCTCGAGGCTAAGAATGTAGCTCTGCTAGTAAAATTCAGTTGCTTGTCCATCATGCACAGGGCACTGAGTTTAACTCCCAGCATTGATTGAATGGAGCGTGGTAGTATATGGCAGTGTACCCGGAACTTGAGAAGCAGAGGCAGGAGAATCACAAATTCAAGTCCACATAGGGAATTTGAAGCCACCCTAGGCTCTATGAAAGCCTGCCACCAAAAGATAATAATAATAATAATAATCCTGGCCTGGAGAGATGGTTCATGGTTAAGAGTAATTGCTGTTTTCACGGAAGACCTGAACTTGGCAACCTTGAGCTGGCTCAGAATCATCAGTAACTCTACTTCAAGGTGATCTGATACCTCCTTGGGCCTCTTTGGGCACCAAACATGCAGAAGTTTCCTATCATTTACCTTTATTTCCTATACTGGTTAGTTCTAGCACTTTAAATAGCAAAACTTTTAGTGTTAAAGACAGTGATAAACACATAAGATGCTGGCTTTTCAAAGTATGCTTAGCAAAGGCCTTCTTCATGCTAACTCAAAGCCATCGCTAAATTTTAAAAATGGTATTCCTACTGCTGTAGATACAGAGATGTGTTTTCTTTTTTAAAATCTTCTGTCGCAGTGGTTCTTAACCTTCCTACTGATGTGACCATTTAAGGCTGTTCCTCATGTTGTGGTGACCCTGACCATAAAATCATTGCTACTTCTTAACTATAATTTTGCTATCATTATGAATCAAGTTGTAAGTAACTGATATGCAGGATATCTGATATGTGACCCCCATGGAAACCTGTCTTGACCCACAGGTTGAGAATCAGTGATCTACGCCATTGGTTATTTGTTTTGAGTTGGTGATGCTTTTTGAGCACAGTCTGCCTCTGCTTTGCCTCTGTGTCTTACTTGTCTCGGCCCCGATGACTGTAGGTCACAATGTTTCTGGAAACAGTTTAAGGCCCATCCTCATGCTGCCATTGCTTCCTTGTTGGCCCATGGCCCTGACCACCGAGTCGCTGTCTTCACTGTCCCTTTGGCTCTGCTTGTCTGTTCATTCGTGTCTGGTTAGAGTATTTCTGTTCCTTCTGGGTCTGAGGCAGTGTGCCTTGTAGATTTCTACGTCTCCTATTTCAGTCTCTCTCTGATGAAAACTCAAGGGCAATCCATTCATTTCCAGAAGCTGGCAGAGGCTGGTTTGGCAGTTGAGTGTTGTCATTCTTTAAGCTCACTGAGGCATAACTACTTTACAAAACATGTGGCCAGGAACACTCTACTAAGCTTTGCATTTTGTCTTTAAAAGAAAAAAAAAATACAGTTTCAGAACCAGTCAAGATGCTACCATAAATTTGTAGTTCATTTCTCTCCTTATGTATTCATGATGTATTTTATCCACAGCGATAGAACTCTGGTAAGATTAGCAAAAGGAGAAATAAAGGATTCGAATGCATTCACCGTGAAAATAATTCCTCCCAACTTATGTGTGAACTTCTCATGGCGTTTATAGAGCTGAGAACTAGAAAAGAGATGGACAAATAAAATGACGTCTTACAAAGCTACTGAAAATGGAAGTTGATTCTATTATGATGACTGTCTTTCAGGCGACTTTGACAGAAGTATACAGTCAGTGTCAAAGGCACTATCAAGTGTTCCAGGCAGCTAATGATTGGCTTGAGGATGCCCAAGAAATGTTGCAGCTGGCAGGCAATGGCCTAGATGTTGAGAGTGCAGAAGAAAACCTCAAAAGTCACATGGAATTTTTCAAAACAGAGGGTCGGTTCCACAGCAATGTGGAGGAGCTCCGAGGTCTTGTGACCAAGCTGGACCCATTCATCAAGCCAACCGGAAAGGAAGAGCTAGCACAAAAGATGGCTTCCCTGGAAAAGAGGAGTCAGAGGGTCATTGAGGACTCCCACGCCCAGCAGGACCTCCTGCAGAGGTATTTAGAGCAGCTCCCTGCTAAACATCAACATGCTATTTAATATATGTAATAACACACATTAGTGCATAAATTCACTTTTCTCTCTTATCGTCAGGCATGTGGACAGTGGGGCTCTGTGTAGAAATAACTGGGTCTGTGTGGCTTACTCTCTCTCTCTGTCGGACTCTTTCAAGATGTGCCGTGCAGTGGCAAGAGTATCAGAAAGCAAGGGAAGAGGTGATCGAGTTGATGAATGATGCGGAGAAGAAGCTGTCTGAGTTTTCAGTGTTGAAGACTTCTTCCAGCCGGGAAGCTGAAGAAAACTTGTCAAAACACAAGGTCAGTCCTGTTGTTGTTATTTTCACGTTTCTCCGTGTGAACCGCGACACAAGTCTTTGTTGTGCTATGGTGTTTTCAGAATCACATCATTAAGTCTTAATTTCCATCTCGCTTCCTTTGGCATGATAAAGGCACATTAAAAACACATCTCATAGTTGGGGACGCTCACAAGTAACGCATAGCTAAGACTCAAAGGCAAATCCAAACTGTCTGTTTCTAGTAATATAAGGTGCTTAAAAATAGCAGCAAAGGGCTGGGGAGATGGCTCAGTGGGTATAAGTGCTCGCTACATCAGCCTGACGGTCTGAGTAGGATCCCCTGAACCCACATAAAAAGTTAGGTGCTCAGGCACAGGTTAGTGATCCTAGCACCCCCACAGCAAGAGGGGAGGCTGCAATGGGAGAAGCTCCCAGAAGCTCCAGGAATCAGTACATCAACAGAAAACAAGAGGGGGCACCCTGTGCAAGACAAGTGGAAAGAGAACTGACTCATGAAAAGTCACCTTTAACCCCTGCCCGTAGCCCCCAGAATAAATAAATAACTAAACCCTTTAACATGACATTGAGTATTGTCTCTTGCTTAATTGGATTAACTCAAACAAAATCCAGAAAGTGATACCTGAGTGCCCCTCAACTAGCTTAGCAATGTAAGGAAGATTACAGCATTCTAAATTACTAAAGTCAATTTGCTATTGTTTTTGTTGATTTTCAGAAATTAAAAAAAAAATTCATCTCAATTAGAAAATAACTTGTCTTTCATAAATAAATAATTTCACCTTTCAAAATAAATCTAAACCCAACTCTGATAAGTCACAAGTAGAGTTATTAAAGGAAACAAAATATATTCATAATTATTAATTTACTTTCGGGTGTTTAAGGGCAGGTTTCCTGGTAGCCCAGGCTGGCCTTGAACTCTCCTTGTAGCCAACGATACCTTGACCCTGCCCCCCCAAATCTCTTGCTTTGCCTCCCCACCACAAGAATTAAAGGCGTGCACCACCATGACTGCCTGAGGAGCCTAAATTTATACAGAAATATTTCCTTTTTGCAAGTGTCTTTGGGCTTTACCCAAGTCCATAGAACTTTAAAAAAAAAAAAAATCAATCTTTCTCTAACCCCCTCTACTCACCCCCAACCCTGCACTAGGCTTTAGTGTCTGTAGTTGACTCTTTCCATGAGAAAATTGTGGCTCTGGAGGAAAAAGCATCACAACTAGAGAAAACCGGAAACGATGCAAGCAAAGCGACCCTAAGCAGGTCGATGACCACTGTCTGGCAGCGCTGGACGCGTCTCCGTGCTGTGGCCCAGGACCAGGAGACGACACTGGAGGATGCAGTAGATGAGTGGAGGGGCTTGGGCGACAAGGTAACGTTCATTACACATTGCCTTAAGCTGTGTTTCGTTCGCTTTCTCAAAGATTACAGTGTGTTTTTAAAAGCTGGTATCCTATTAGTTACTTTTCTGTTACTATGATAAAACACCAGGACCAAGGCAACTTCGAGGAGAAAGAGTTTATCTCGGTGTACAGTTCCAGAGGGTTAGTTTCCTCAGTGGCAGGGAGGCGTGGCAGCAGGTGGCAGACAGCAGGTGGCAGCAGGCCTGGTAGTTGGTGCTCACCAGCACTAAGCAGAGATCACAGGCTGGGAGCAGGGGAAGCCCTGAGCTCTCAAAGGCCTGCCACAGTGACACACTTCCTCCAGTAAGGCCACACCTCTGAAATCTCCTCAAGCAGGTTCATCAACTGGGGACCAAGTATTCAAATAACCCCTGACTGGGGGTTGGGGATGGGGCATTTCTCATTCACACAGCCACCTGCTTCTCTTTTGAAATTAGTCTTATGAGACTTTCATTATCTGTTTTTCATTTTCATGAAAACTAAACTATGAAACAAACTGTTATGTGCATTGTACAGCTTAGTTCTAAGTTAGGATCAAATGGCTTGTGGAGAGCAATAGGCGTGTGACCGAGATCAGAACATAGAGTGCCAGGACAGAAGGATGCGTACGAGGGGCAGCACGGGAAAGCCAGGGAGAGGGGAGATGGTAGAAGGCATCTGCTGTTGTGTATGTTAACTTTAAAATAAATCAGGGCCAGCAAGTAAAAGGGCTGGTGACACAAGGCTGGTGCCCTGATTTGGTCCTCAGAGCCCACAGTGAAGTGACAAAGCAGAGTGTGAAAAGTTGTCCTATGGTATTCACTTGTGTGTTAACACCTACACCTGCGCTCTCACTCTTATGCATTCCTCCTGAGCGCATGCACACAAGTGCGAGCACAAGCACGCACACACACACAAATAATAAAAAGCTTCAAAAATAAATATATAAATAAACTTTTAAAATTAAAATTAAACAATGAAATTTTGAAATGAAGACAAGCCAGGGTGAGCCCCATTTGTTTTTAACATATTTTGGGAAAAGTTCAAAATAATTTTTTTTTGTTGTAAAAATAAGTATTTAACACACTCCTCAAATCTGTGTGTAATTTCTTTTACCCACTTGGTAAGGTTTGATGTTTTAGCCATGTCTTTTTTGTCACACACACACACACACACACACACACACACACACACACACAATCACGTGTGTGTGCGCACATGCATACGCACTCAAGCTAACTTTAAATGTGGATGTTTTATGTGTTCAGTCCATTTAAAGTTTCTCTGCCACTTGTAGTCTGTGACTGCCTTGGGGATTAATAATTTAAACCCAGAGTAGGACAGGTGGTCTTTCATGTTAAAGATGCCCATCATAGTTTTCATTTCTGAAATTTAGAGTTTACGTCATCACGTTACTGGTGTCAAGCATGGCACTCACTGGACTCGCGATGTTCTTTCCAGTCTAACTTTGAGCTTCATATGATTATATACTTGCTATTAGGTTAAAGAAGCCGCCAAAATGATGGACCAGCTGCAAGGTAAATTCCCTGGAAGCTCCGCAGAGAAAGCCTCAAAAGCGGAGCTCATGGCCCTGCTTGAGTGCCAGGACACATACTTGTTGGAGCTGGAGCAGCAGCAGCTGGCCCTGGGTGTGCTGAAGCAGCGAGCGCTGAGCATGCTGCAAGACGGAGCTCTCCCTACCCCTGGAGAAGAGGTGCCCATCCTGCAGGAAATCACAGCAATGCAAGATCAGTGTCTCAAGTAATTACATCCCTGTTTTGCTCTGTCACAAGGGGCCTGAACTCAAAGGGACATGGTGGCAGTCAGGCTTGGGAGTGAGTACTCGGTCATGCAGCTGCAAACAGTGGTGATGCGCTCCTATCCTTCCTACTTCTGGGCTTGCCTAACTCATCCAGTCATCATTAGACAAGTACATATTTGATAACAGAGATCTTATACAGTGATAAGAGCCAGGAGGGAGGGTTCCTCACTGGGTCAAGTACCTGTTGTAAAAGCATGATTTTCCAAGTTTGATGCCCAGCACTCACATTTTTAAAAAGGTGGAACTGGAGTTAAGAGCACTGGCTGCTCTTCCAGAGGTCCTGAGTTCAATTCCCAGCAAGCACACAGTGTCTCACAGCCATCTGTAATAAGAACTGGTGCCCTCTTCTGGTGTGCAGGCACACATGCAGGCAGAATACCGTATATGTAATAAATAAATAAATAAATCTTAAAAAAAAAAAAAAAAAAAGGAAAAGCTGAACATAGTAGTGCATACTTATGATCCCAGCAATAGAGATGCAGAGACAGGCAGGCCTCTGCAGCTTGTTGGCCAGGCAGCTTAGCCTAGTCCATGAACTCTAGGTCATAGAGACTCTATCTGAAAACAAAACAAAACAGAAAAGTGAATAGCTCCTGAGGAATTGCAGCCAAGTTTGACCTCTGGCCTCTATATACAGGCACACATGCATGCATCTGCATATATGCATATACTCATATCCTCCCCCCCACATCCATATACCTCCCCCACAGAGAGAGAAAGGGGAGAGAGAGAGAGAGAGAGACAGAGACAGAGACAGAGACAGAGAGAGGGAGAGGGAGGGAGAGGGAGAGAGAGAGAGGGAGAGAGAGAGAGAGAGAGAGAGAGAGAGAGAGAGAGAGAGAGAGAGAGAGAGAGAGAAGCCAGGCTCACTGTTTACCTTCCTGCATATGCTTTAAAGGGCTAATAGGTGGAACAAAGGGGCCTTTTCAGCAAAGTACTGTGAAGACTGCAAAAACGTGTCCCTGTTCTTGTCACTCTGACAAAAGCACCTCGAGGAAGGAAATGTCTGTTCGCTGTGTGGTCCAAGGGGATATGGCCCACCAAGCAGGGAAGGCGTGATGGACTCATCACAACCAAGTCGGGGAAACCGCCATTAATGGTGGGGCTCAATTTGGTTTCTCCTGTCTTCCTTTTCGTTCACTCTGGGCCTAGCCCAGCCTGTGGGCTAGGTGAGCCACCCACCCCTCAGGAGAGGTCATCCCCCTCCAGTTCAGCATCTCTGGGAAGTCCCTTACAAACCTGCTCTACATATGCTTCCAGGGACCCTGGCAGTGAAGAGTAAACCTGGCAGACGCTAACAAACTGCAAGGAAGGAGAGGCAGCTGGTCTAGGAGGGGCGGCAAAGACAGTGTCTGTCCTGTAGCTGGAGACCGAGTGCATCAGAATGTCATCGGGGTGGAACGACATATAAAAAGCTTAGAAAGCCTTTGGGTGGTGGAGGAGGGATGACTGACCCAATAGATAGCAAGTGCCAGGCAGAGTGACACATACTTATCACCCATCTTAGCACCCAGCATGCTGAGGCAGGAGGATCATGAGTTCAAGGCCTGGCTATGTCGTGAGTCCCCAGGTTAGACATGGGACTTCAGCAACTGAGCAATATTTAAAATGTCGTTTTGGTGAAGCTTGATGGCTCACTTGGTGGTATTGGGTGATAGGAGCAAGAATGACACAGAATTCTAGGCAGTTAAGCCCATGCACTAGTAGTGAATCTAGGAGAAAGTTCATCTCTGATTCACTTCTTGTGTAGTTGGGAAAATGTCTTTAGATGATTTAATTAGTCTATTAAGTAATATTACCTTATACAAATCCATATTCACCTCTCAGCTATTAATGATGATAGGGTAATCTGATGCCATATATTGAAAGGCCTTCTTATATCCTGTGTCACTGACATTATCATGGTGACATGTCTAAAGCCTGAGTCTTTCTTTAAAGGCTACATCTCACAGCCAGATACATTCCAATGACACATTACATTCAACTGATGATGACACGGTACTATTTGAGCAAATTTGAAAGGTGAAGTAGAGAGTCTGGCAATCTAGGTTTCCTGCATAGAGAAATAAATAGCAATTTAGTGGCAGGGAACAAAGTGAACTCTCAAATTTCCAAAGATAAATTATTCACCTCCCGTGACGCAAATTCTTCTGTTATACTTGAACTGATCCTTGGTGTCGCTAAACAATATCTGCAAGAATTAGAAGTAACATTACCTGCCAGAGCATCCTAGGTTTCCCCGTCCTATGCTTTTTATAAATCCGTGTCATGCCCATTTCTGCTTTCTCCCTCTGCTATTTTGAAGCATGCAGGAGAAAGCGAAGAACCGTGGCAAGCTGCTGAAGCAGGAGCTGCAAGAGCGAGAAGCAGTGGAGAGCCATATTAATTCTGTCAAGTCTTGGGTTCAAGAAACGAAGGAATATTTAGGGAACCAGACGGTCGAGATAGACACGCAGCTGGAAGGCCTGAAGGTACAGAAGTCTCTTGGCTCTCCACGTCAACACACTGCCTTTGCTTTGCTTGTTCGTATGCACTCTTAATGGACTGTGAATTAGAATTTTAGGCATGTATTATATATACATGGTATATACAAGGTGGTGCGCGCATGGTATATATAAGATATAATGTATTATTCCTTATGGGATCATCTGTCTGATGAAAGGGAGCACACTGGAGTTCATTTCTCTTGTAGGATATTTCCCTAGTTTCACCTTTAATCACACTGATGAAAACTAGATAGCTTTATCTCTATATTCATAAAAGATGTATTGCTTATCGGGTCCCTAGACTTTTCCTGTTTTGCTTTCCTTCCTCAGAGCCTCCTGGCTGAAGCCACCAGCCACCGCGAGAGCATCGAGAAACTTGCAGAGGAACAGAAGAATAAGTACTTGGGCCTTTACGCTATTCTGCCGTCTGAAATCTCTCTCCAGCTGGCTGAAGTTGCACTAGACCTAAAGATCCATGATCAGGTAAACTTGAGAGACAGACAGACAGACAGACAGACAGACAGACAGACAGACAGACAGACAGACATCAGGTGGGAGTTGGGGGTGGCTTTCTATTCTTTCACAGAGTTGGTCCTATGAGATGGACCTTGGTCTGCACAATCATAAACCAATGTAAATAATAGGCCACTGTAAAAGAGTTAGCATTCAGATGACCACAGCTAAAAGCAATAACGCCATACAAGTGCACTGTTTATTTTTCTCATCACTGTGACAGAAAACCTGACAGAAGCAAGTCAGGGTAAAAGGAGTTGCTGGGACTCAGGGAGAACATTGTGTCATGGTGGGGAAGGCGTGCCAGGGATGTGTGACTGGGACTCATATATTGGAGACCAGAAAGTGAAAAAAACTTGGGCTACAAGAAGAGATGGCTATAAACTTCAATTGCTGCCTGCCAGAACCCACATCTTTCCAGCTACATCCCATGCTCAAAAAGGTCCATAACATGCCCAAATATCACCCAGTAACTGGGAACCTGACACTCAAGGCACAAACGGAGAAATAAAATTTATCTGCTTCTCTCATGCATGTAAAATAATATCTTAAACAAACAAAAAAGTAAGATATGACATGTTCCAATATTAATATTGAATAACCAGAGTGTACCAGTCACTCTTCAAGCTGTGATTTTAGCTCAGCAAGGTATGAGGTATGAGGTAGGTGGGGGAAGGAAAGGGACACTCATAGGAAGAAAGTACAGCCAGGGATGTCACTATCACAAGTGTGCCTGCTGAGAGTCCATGCTGCCAGAGGAAGGGCTTCGTTCTGCCCTTCCTCCCCAACAAAAACAAAAACAAACAAACAAAAAAAAAACCAAAATCCAACCAACTGAAGGCACACCACAGTCACAACTCAGGAGTACAGACTAGAAACTTGTTTGAAACAAGAAATATATAGTCCTTTCCTGTGCAGAGACCAGGGGATTTTTAGATATTGCTCCCATAAAGAGGGATACACTTTCATGGAAAAAAAAAAAAAAAGCATCGTGTAGCATCTGTGTGGAAGTGTAGGGGGTGGTTAGAATTGTCTTTGTAGCTGATTGCTAGAGCCATTAAAGTTCAATTATAAGCAGGGCAGTGGTGGCTCATACCTTTAATCCCAGTACTCTGGAGGCAGAGGCAGGCAGA
>OU015750.1:104834114-104853927 GCA_907169655.1 Acomys percivali | reverse complement strand
TGTGTGTGTGTGTGTGTGTGTGTGTGTGTGTGTGTGTGTGTGTGTGTACCTGGGTGTATATAAGAAGATGCCATTGGCATCCCTGGAACAGGCACAGTAGGCAGTCATGAGCTAGCTACCATGTGGGTGCTGGGAACAGACACTGGGTCCTCTACAAGAGCGGCCAGTACCACAGAGCCCGCCCTGTGCCCCTGCCCTCCCTGCTTTGCCCCTCCCGTCAGTCTCCTTTGTTCCCCAGAGAGCCCTGGCTTTCACTTCATGAAGTCTTTATATGCTTTAGTGTAAATTCAGGAAAAGGCAGGCCCAGAAATATAATCAAGACACACAGTGTGTCCAAGCATCGAAGCTGCTGGAATCCCCATGTCCTGCCTCATGGGGAGGTAGCCTGGGCATGAGAGAACATGAACGTGCAAGTCCCACACTCAGTAAATGGACTTGGTAAGCCGTTAAGGAAGGACCCTGGACACTACTTTGTTGTCTGTACAACAGGGATAACAGTGTACAGGCTGTAAATGGGTTCACAGGGGTGAGATGGCCAAACATTGTACCATGCTCATAAAAGCCCTCACAGCACACAGGGAAGTGTGCACTGTGTTAGCTCTGCTTGATCCCTCCCTGGCCTATTGCTCTTTATACTGCATGTACACATATCTGTATTTCTATGCCTGTACTGCATATCCGTATCCCCTGGCTACATATAGGTTTCACAAATATCAACACTTCACTCTAGACGCTGCTCGAAGAGTCTGGAGAAATTGACAGTGACCTGGAGGCGATGGCGGAGAAAGTGCAACACCTTGCCAACGTGTACTGTACAGAGCAAATGTCACAGCAGGTGACACAGTTAGGGAGGGAGACTGAGGAGTTACGGCAGAGGATCAAAATTCGTTTGCAGAGTCTCCAAGATGCAGCCAAGGTAAAAACAAACAAACAAACAAACCACAACAACAATAAAACTGGCATGCTCAGGGAGAGAAAATGTTCACCCGTGATGAGGAGATAGTTTCTTCAGTATTTCTTTCTTCAGCTATGACTTTGAACTTTAAAGTCAATGCGGGGTTTGCTCTCCAGGACATGAAAAAGTTTGAAGGAGAGCTGAGAAACTTACAGGCGGCCTTGGAACAAGCCCAGGCAATTCTGACTTCTCCAGAAGTGGGGCGCCTCAGTCTCAAGGAACAGCTGTCCCATCGACAGGTAAGCAAACAGAATCTAGGGTGGGAGCCTGGTGGTGGCACACGCCTTTACTCCCAGCACTCGGAAGGCAGGTGGATCGCTGTGAGTTCGAGGCCATCCTGGTGTACAAAGCGAGTCTAGGACAGCCAGGGCTTTACAGAGAAACCCTGTCTTAAAAACAAAAACAACAAACAAACAAAAAATAATTTAGGGTGGACTTGGGAAATGGTCTAGTCATCAAAGTTCTTGACTTCCAATCATAGGATCTGGTCCCGAGAGAACTCATGTTAAAAATCTGGGCACGGCCAATCCCAGCACTTAGAGAGAGAGAGACCAGCAGACAAGGCAGGCCACCCAGTGCTACATGAGTTCCAGGCTAGCAAGGGCTACAGAGAGAGATTGTGTGTCAGAAAAAACAACAAAACTAGACAGAGTGTCCTGCACTTAAAATCTCAGTGCCCAGGAGAAAGAAACTGGTAAATATCTGGGGCTGGCTGGCTACCTAGGCAGCCCCACAAAAGCTCTGGGCCAGTGAGACAGCATGTCTTAAAACTGAAAAACATAACCAGATATAATGTTATCTGAATTTGCTATGTGCAATCCCCATTATGTACCTTCAAGTAGGAACTCAAATACGTGTGCATTTACACACCCCCCGCCCCCGACAAAGACATGAACACATACACACACACACACACACACACACACACACACACACACACACACACACACACAATAATTTAAGATGAATGGGGTGGGAGCATGTTCTATTTTTTAAAAATTAGGATAGAAAGAAAAATGTTTTCTAAGCCCAGTGATAGTCTTAACATGGATGCATTATTTAGAACATAGATTCTTTGCAAACCAAGCTGACCCTGCTGCTATAATTCAGGAAATGTCTTTGTTTATGTGATGCATTATAAAATTACTAAAGGCTTACACTCTGACATGGCCCCTTCCAGCATCTACTGTCTGAGATGGAGTCACTGAAGCCAAAGGTGCAAGCTGTACAGCTCTGCCAGAGCACTCTCCGGATCCCCGAGGATGTGGTCGCCACCTTGCCTCTGTGCCACGCAGCCCTGCGGCTGCAGGAGGAAGCCAGCCAGCTGCAGCACACGGCCATCCAGCAGCACAATAGCATGCAGGCAGGTTCAGCTGGGCAGCCAGTTCAGTCAGCCCGGCCCACGCCGACAGAGCAAGTGCACATGAGTCATGGGCTGCTTTTCTTAGCATTGTGTGGGCTCAGCCATCAAAACACCCAGAGAGCTAAATTTGACAGTCTGTTGTAGTTATGTAAAAATCAAGAGATTAAGGCTCTGTTATGTGGATCATCCACAAAGGCCTGGGGAAGCTCTCTAAAAATTATCTTTTAGTGAAAATGATCTTTTGGTGAGGATTTTTTAAAAAATAAAGAATGACTCATAGACATTTATTTACATGTGGTCACCTATGTGCTTGAAAACAATCTCGAGCCTGGTGGTATGCGCTTGCTGTTCTATTTTAGACAATTGCTTTCATATCTCATCCAGTTTATGCATAATCTGCCCTAAGAAAGACATCCAAGCATAGCTCTTCATCTCTTGAAGTAATCACAGAAAAGTCATTTTCATGAAGAAATGATGCTACTAACTATATCGCTCCTTTTAAATAGCATTCACCTGCTTTTGAATAGTTATAGCTCATTAAAACTATGAGTGCTCAGCTGGGCATGGGGGCAGAGGCAGGTAGATCGCTGTGAGTGAGTTCAGGGCCAGCCTGGTCTACAAAGCGAATCCAGGACAGGCAAGGCTACACAGAGAAACCCTATTTTCAAACAACAAAAACAAACAAACAAACAGACAAAAACCTCTGAGTGCTCATTTGAGTAACCATCTTTGATCGTTCCTTAGACATCGGAGCCTTTGGGCTACAGTCTATGCTTAATTAATATTATGTGTGACAGGAGCTCTTGGCTGAGGTCTTGTTATTCAACATTGTTTTACGTTGTCTTTGCGCTTCTGTGTGTGGTTACATACATGATAGTTGTGAGTATGTAGGTGTTGGGGGGTTTGTGTCCATGGACATGCATGTGAAAGTTAAAGGTCAACAGTAAGGTAAGTATCTTTCTTGATTGCCTTCTACTTTATTTTTTGAGGCAGTCTTCTGTTGGACCCAGATCCAGTGGATTTGCTTACGCCGACTCACCAAGGAGCTCTGGGAGCCTCCTGTGCCTGTTTCCTCACCTCTTAATGCTGGTTACAGATGTGGCTTTTTGTTTTAATACTGGGGATTTGAACTCAGATCCTTAAGCTTGCATGGCAGGCACTTTACCAACAGAGCCATTTCCCCAACCCATTAGTCAGTACAGAGCGATGAAGGAAGCCTGTTGTCCTGGCAGCTCATCTCCAGGGTAATCTATGTAAGCAATATGGAGAGAATCCAGACTAAGCACCTATTTTGATGTCACTCATAATTCTCTTATAATATTTCAAAAAAGATAAAGTCAGTGTATCTAAGTGAAAGTTGACAATTTGCTCCATCTAAAGGAGGTTACCCATCTCTTTTTGAGTTCCTGGACACAGGTAAACAGAAGGGAACATTAATTGCAAAGCCACCCAGAACTGACATAGAAAAACATATTCAGCTGGGCGATGGTGGTGCACACCTTTAATCCCGGAGCTTGGGAGGCAGAAGCAGGGAGGTCTCTGAGTTCGAGGCCAGCCTGCTCTACAGAGTCAGTTCCAGGACAGCCAGAGCTATATAGAGAAACCCTGTCTCAATAATAATAATAATAATAATAATAATAATAATAATAATAATAATAATAATAATAATAATACAAGGACCATACTCTCATTTTTTTCTTCCCAAAGGAGGCCATGGTGCAGTACGAACAGTACGAGCAGGAAATGAAGCATCTTCAGCAGCTGATAGAAGAGGCTCATAGGGAGATCGAGGACAAACCCGTGGCCACCAGTAACATCCAGGAGCTACAGGCACAGATTGCTCGGCATGAGGTGAGGCCGAAGGGCGGGTAGAGCAAGACTGGGCACTGAAAACTGGTTTCGTGTAAGGCAGCGGTGGTCAACGCTGCTAATGCTGTGACCCTTTCATACAGTTCCTCGTGGGGTGGGGACTCCCAGCTATAAAATAATTTTTGCTGCTATTTCACAACTGTAATTTTGCTGGTGTTATAAATTGTAATTTAAGTATCTGTGTTTTGGGGGTGGTCTTAGGTGACCCCTGTGAAAGGATCTTTGGGCTGGCAAAGGCGTTGAGAGGGTAAGAACCCTGATTTTTAGTGGAAGAGGAGATTCCCCAGCCCTGGGGGACGGGGGGATCTACTTGATTCTAGTACAGCACTTTAGCTGTTTCTGCATTTTAGAAGGTGATTTTTTGCTGACTCAGGTATTCCCCTGTATTCTGCAGCCTTTATGAGCTGTTCACGACATGTCTCACTAAGTGCTCCGTGTGCAAACAGATCAACGCACTGAGCAGTCTAACTCTTGATTTTAAAGCCTTGTAAGAAACAACCACATTCAACGCTTTGCTGTTTTGTCAGCCTTCTCATAAAGGGCGGCTTCGTATTAAAGGAAGAGTCATCTCCCCCTCTCTGGGGGCCCAGGCTCTTTCACTAAGATCAAGAACTATCTGGGGTCCTGCCCATCAAAGCTGTATCCTCTTTTTTGGCAGCACAATGACCTTGACCCCCGACAGTCCCTGCATATTCTTGGTCCCAGGTCTCACAGCTCCAGAGTGACAAGGCCCAGTGGCATTCAGCAGAGAATTTCCTGTCCTGGCCTGTCATTATCTATCAGGTCAATTCACTCTCCTTGGGGGTCCACTCGTCACCCTAAATTTTGGTGGGTGACTCTGAGACAGCTAGCTTACCCCTTTTATTCCATGGACAGACAACTAGTTTTGCTTTCTATCTGCTGTTTCACTTTTATCCTGAGCCCAAACTTTCTGGTCCCAATATAGTAGCAAGTTTCTCAAAGACTGAAATGTTCCCTTGAAGCGTGGAACATGTCATGTCTGCTTTCCACATATAAGTAAACAATTTCTCGACACAGTATAACCAGCATAGTACATTTCTATTGTTTACAAAATCAGTATTCTGTTTACATTCACGTCTACAGCTACAGACAATATCTGCTAGATACTTCTCTTATGAACTAGTGACAAATAGCACCAATTTTTGAAATCAATGTCTACACAGTATATTATATGTTGTCATATATTATTCCTGTTTTATAAAATCCAAAACACTGTCTTCATAACTCTTTTATTATGACCCAATAGTTTTATAACTTGCCTAGAATAATGTAAGCTTATGTTTTACAAATAAATTTTAAAATTTACATCTCTCTTGTTCAATCCCATGAAGATTTAGGGGGTGGGGGGTGCAAGCTTTTATTATGTAGCCCAGGCTAGCCTCAAACCCCCAATTCTTCTGTCTCAGCCTTCCAGTGGCTGGGGTTACAGGTGAATACCCTCACAACCAACCTATAATATGCTTTAAAAGAAAGAAAAATGGCTGAAGAGATGGCTTAGAGGTTAAGAGCACTGGCTGCTCTTCCAAAAGTCCTGAATTCAATTCCCAGCAGCTACACGATGGCTCACAACCATCTATAATGTGATCTGGTGCCATCTTCTGGCCTGCAGATGTTATATGCAGACAGAACACTGTATACATAATTAATAAATAGATAAATCTTTAAAAAAAAAAAAAGGAAGGAAGACTAATAAAACATCTACTTTAAAAGTTGCCCCTTGAGCTCTCGAATATAGTGCTGGTCAATTCAGTATTTGGAGTTGAAATTTTGATGACACTGCATCCCCCACCCCCATGGAACAGAGACTGTGGGTGACATCATCATAAAAAGAGGAAGGAAGCTCAACACCAGGCTTCAGGCCCACCTCTTTGCAGAGTCACTAGGAGACTCAGTGACCGGCCTCATCCTGTCACAGGTTTCCCTTATAGTCTCCTTGTTGACATTTGTCAGCTTCACCCTGTGGCTTAGAAGATGTTTCATATAAATAATCATACAGACACACATGAAGGTCATTGTGCAGAAAAGACAAACACAGGAAGGGAAGTACCGCCTGGCCAGAGAAAGCCTGACTGCTAATAACATAAAAATTGGCATGTGCATTGTTTCCTGTATTTTCTGACTAATTTTTATTGAGTTTCGGTTTCAAGGAGAATATGATACAGTTACAATCACACTCTTAAGGTGCAATTATTTTATATTTTGAAAAACTTCAAAAGGCACTTCTACTTGAAAAAACAAAAACAAACCCCCAGCTACTTTGAAGCCATTGGAAAGGACACCCTGGCTTCTTAGCTCTCCACATGAGGACAGGAGGCAGCCCCGGAGGGTCGCACTCTTTGGAGGGGATGTTGGCCCTGACATATCCATTCTTTTAATCATTTGTAGAAATGTCTAGACCAAATCAAAATGTGCATGGATATATTCTTTTCTGAGAAGGAATACCTCATTAACCCGCTGGCCGAGTTCCACCTTAGCCAGTGGATTTGCCTTAGTCAGCACAGGCAGGCAGCTTTCACAGGAGGACGCCCTGCTGCCAAGCAGGCTGACCATGCAGTGTAGATTCTGATAAGCCATGTACCTCAAAGTCCTGGCAGCAGTAATAACAAAGGCCACAGATGACTTTTCTACGTTAAGATTGTTACCTTGGAAAGGGGGACTTCCTGACAGCATGGGCTTGCTTATGCAGGGCACAGCAGTGGGCCCATCACCTGCCTATGCCTACAAGGTGCACAAAGCCTAAGCCTAACTCTGAGATTCCTGAACTTTGCTCTTAGAGGCAAGGCATCTTAAAAAAAAAAAAAAAAAAAAAAGCAAGCAAGCCAGCAGCAGTGGTGCACACCTGTAATCCCAGGACTCAGGGAGGCAGAGGCAGATGGATTTCTGTGAGTACAAGGCCAGCCTGGGCTATAAAGCTGCCGATGACAGCCAAGGCTCCACAGAGAAACCCTGTCTCAGAAAAACCAACCAACCAACCAAACAAACAACCAACCAAACAAAGCCCTTATATTTAATTAGTACTTTTAGCCACAGGAGTGAAAATTAGACTTCTGTTTGTTTCCTGTTTATTTTTAAATTCCTACAGTGAATTACTACCTAGATGACAAGCTACTGGCTAGATTCTGCTAGACTGCCCCCCCCCCCAGCCCTTTGTTCACACTCAGGTGGGAGGGGAGGGCAGAAACAAACTAATCCACAGCTTGGTGCATATGCAGTGTAATATTTATCTTTTTAAATTATTCTGATATTTGTACCAATGAGGACCAAGGAGGCATGAACCAAGGTGAACCTGCTAGCTAAGTGAGGTAATTTTATCTTTGCCCCTCCACCTGACAGTTTCTCCTGCAGCCCTGGCTGTCCTGGAATCACAGAGATCCCCCTGCCTCTGTGAATGTTGGGATTCTAGGTGTGCACCACCACGCCTAGCAATTTATCTTCTTAACTAGATACAAAATACATATTTACAAGCTTGATTCTACAATTAAGCTGCTAGCTCCTTAGAAATATTTTATCTGACCCAGCACTCAGGAGGCAGAGGCAGGCAGATCTCTGTGAGACCAGGCTGGCCACAAACTCACAACAATCCGCCTGCCTCTGCCTTCCTGCGTGCTGGAATTAAAGGCATGTGCCACCATGCCCAGCCTAGCTTTCTTTTCTAGAATGTGGTTCTACCTGGGTCTTGCCAGCTGCCTCTCTGTTGTTCCTGCAAGCCCAGAGAGAAAAATCTCTATCTTTTACCCCAAGCCCTTCTACAAGGGCTCTTCCAAGCAAAAAAAAAAAAAAAAAAAAAAAAGAGAGAGAGAGAGTTCTCTCAACGTCCAATTGCTATAGAAGTCTCTAGCTTCTCCTCTACACCCTTGGCAGGCTGAACCATGTCACCATCGTGGGGCGGGGGTGAGGATGGGGGTGGGAGTGTTAATTTCCAAGCCAAGTCAATAGCTCCCCCACACATAGAGCTAAGGCCTCAAGAGCCCTCCCAACCCGTTTGTCTTAAAATAGGCAGGAACTTTCCACTCTTTGGCATTCTTATCTATGAAGTCTGTCAGAAGCACACCCAAGCTGCCTCTCTTCAGGCCACACCTAACTGCATCTGACATCCATTTAAGCTATTTTTTAAAAGCTGTGTGTGTGTTTGTTTGTGAGTTTGTGTGTGTGTGTGTGTGTGTGTGTGTGTGTGTGTGTGTGTAGCCTTGACTGTCCAGGACTCACTCTGTAGACCAGACTGGCCTTGCACTCACAGAAATCCACCTGCCTCCTAAGTGCTGGCATTGAAGGTGTGCATCACCACCTATTTGAGGTAGGCCCATTTAAGCTTTTATATTTTCCAAACAATTAAGTTTTCATGTACAATAATCAAATGTCCTGAAACAATGTTGTGTGTGTGTATGTACTATCTTTTAAAAATGTTAATTTTAGCCTGATATGGTCATGCATGCCCTAGGGCTAAAACAGGAAGATTGTGAGTTTAAGACCAGATAAATCTACATAGCAAGTCACTTCTTATCTTTCAAAACAAACAAACAAACAAATGAACAAAAAAAGCAAAAACCCCCATTCCTTATACCCCTCAAAAAGGAAAATGAAAACAAAGACTTTGATGTTCAGTGTCTTGACTCAAAGGGAATAAGCAATAGATTACTCGTGTGCCAACTATGAATGATCCTGGCCGAGGTACATGGGTTCAGATGGCCTTCCTGTCACATGGTACCCCAAGGAAATGTCTTCATGATGTTATTATAGCTATAGAACACAAAAAACAAAAGAACAGTCCTAGATCAAGACATTTTTCAAGTGCCTTAGGGGGAAGCTTGGGTAGGTGGCTCACAGAAAAGACAGGAAACCTCTCCTATAGGTTTCAGATACATTTTGAGAACTTAAAACCTCCCCAAAGGATTTACCTAACTATGAGGTCAGGTCAGACAGAGGTGGATAATGAATACGTGTCAAGGGTACTAAACACAGTCTGTGATAATTTTCCCCTGATCGTGCAATAGTCCTGAAGTTCTAATCAACCAGCCTGGTGGCATCTTTAGGACAGATGCAACTTTTATTCTAGGACCTTGATTCCCAGTCACAGAAAATGTTCCGTACAGAGAACAAAGGCCAGCTTCTCAGGCTAAGGGGCCAAACAGAGGGAAAAGGAAAGAAGGGCAGTTCTGCATTTCCTATTACTATTTCAGTACATATATTTTCAATTTGTTAAAAGACACCAGGAAATATTACTTTAATGTCTTGCAGTGTTTTTTATGCAAACAAGGAAGTATAGTTGTAGTATTTAGATTCATGACACTCCTGGAACTGATCTGTAGTTAATCCTTTTAGGAGCCTTGTGCTGCCCATAGGACAGTTGCAAAAAGTTTCTGCTATGTCTCAAAAAAACACTTTTTAAATATCAAAATGAACTTAGAAGATGTTAATTTGCACTGCTTGAACTATGAGAAACTCTTGAGGTGTGATATGTCTGCTGAAAGAACACTGGCGGAAAACACAGTATACTGGGGAGGTCAGCTGGCGCTCAAATTAAGATATCAAGACTATAATTTCAGGGATCGTTCCTATAGTTTGTCACGAATTAAGGTATCATAGATTTCATATGTAATATTCAGATTTTCTATTTAAAACAAACAACAACAACAATAACAAAACCAGCTGTATCATTACAGAAACCAGCAAGCAGTTTACTTTGTGACTCTGTCTTACTAAGTGACTGCCACCTCTTGGATGTAGTTAGTATAAGAGCTGAGCATTGCTTTTTTTTTTTTTTTTTTTTTAGTCATCACATGACCTAATTTCCATGGCATGAACCATCTGGTAAATTTCAGAGGCTTCAGGTATTTTGGAGAAATTCTCCATCTCCTCATGCTGCAAGCTCATGATAGCATACAGGTCACCTGTCAGGGCTCAAAGCCCATTTGCACGCCCATTTTCCCAGTGCAAGCTTAGCTGGGGCGAACTGCCTGAGATTGGGCAGGGCTGCGCTGTGGTCTGGCTGGGCTGGGCTGGGCTGGAGGTGCGGCAGCCGGCAGCTGCAGACCGCCTCTGCGCGTCTCAGGGCTAGGCTCCGCCTCCCATTGGCTCCGGAGCTGCAGGAAGATGAACGCCACTACTGTTTCCTTCTGATGTTGCGCTGACACACAGGGGAAAATGTTTCCTCAGGAGCTGGCACAGAAAATCAAGGGCTACCAGGAGCAGATCGCCTCTTTGAATTCCAAATGCAAGATGTTGACGATGAAAGCCAAGCACGCCACTATGCTGTTGACCGTGACAGAGGTCGATGGGCTGGCGGAAGGGACCGAGGACCTGGATCGCGAGCTCCTCCCCACGCCTTCGGCCCACCCCTCGGTGGTCATGGTAAGGATCAACTCTGTTCTGGCAGCTAGCTCCGCTCTTGGTACTGGTGGCCCAGGAGCCATAGCCACGCTTCTTTAGAGACTCGCTTTAGAGCGTGTTGATTCTGATTTAGGAGCCCTTTCCTTCATTTGCAGTGACTGCCCCTGGGCCAGTGCTGATCTTTAACCCTGTAAACAGTGGCAGTTGGGACTGTTTAATATTAGATTTGGAGTCTAAGATCCGCCCTTTCATTCATGAGCAATTTTGCAATAACACTGACCCACTTCATGCTTTATTTTGAAACTAATTCCTTTACACCACAGGGCTGTGAGAGAGTCATGACACATATATTTAACTGTTTTCCAAGTTGAATATATATAAGCATGTACCTATACATGCATAGTAAAAAGAAGAAAAGCTTTTATGAGAAAAATAAGGACACTGAAAATTCAAAGCTTAGTTTTGGATCAGAAGAAAGAGATTCTAATTAATCTCCCTCTGGCACCATTATTTCCCCCATACATTTTGCAATTTAAAATACACTGAGCGTTTTGGTAACCACAGTGTCTTCTGGTGATATCTATTTTCCTCACCTATGCCATGCCTCAGGTAATATGTAATCCAGCTCAAACCCATGTGTAAATCAGTGGTTCTCAACCTTCCTCACGCTGGACCCTTTAATACAGTTTCTCATTTTGTGGCGACTCCCCCCCCCAACCAGAGGATTATTTTGTTACTACTTCATAACTGTGATTTTGTTACTGTGACAAATCTAACATGTGATCCTTGTCCCGACCCTCAGGTTGAGAGCCACTGTTTAGAGGCCTTTATCTCCCTGGACATTTGGAACCTGAGATGTCCCAAAGACCAAGTTTTGTCTCATAGACTCTTTTCCTTGTTTGAGTCACAATCTTTCTACTTATTTTATAAAGACACAAGTACACTGAATAAAAAGGGACATTTTTAACCAGCAGCAGAACTTTCGGGTGGGGTACGCTGCCATGGATCTGTCTGTTTAGAAGTAGCGTTAACACCATATTCGCTCGAAGGTCATACTTGTAAATACTAACCCAGAGTTAATATGTAAATTAGTCATTTCAACCTTGGCTGGATACTGGCACCCATCCTGAGGTGTATCTGTTGAAGTTTTGTGCTAACACAGCTAACTGCTTTTTATGGCCTCTGGGCTACGTTTCTTGTGGCAGATGACTGCAGGTCGCTGTCACACTTTGTTGTCACCTGTCACTGAAGAGTCTGGGGAGGAGGGAACCAACAGTGAGATTTCCTCTCCACCTGCCTGTCGCTCCCCATCACCTGTGGCTAACACAGAAGCATCTGTTAACCAGGTACCTCGCCTCTCATTTCTCTCACTATGAGCACTAGGCGCATGCTGTACTACACCTTCCATCCTCCTCTGTCTGTGGGCGTTACCTCAGGCTTCATGAATTTGGATCCAGGGGTGCATCACTGAATGCTATGGTTACATTTGTTATGATTGTGACATAAGATAGCTGGTAGCCTCATATGTCGCCACCTCTTCTGAGTTACTGACAGTGAGATGAGCAAAAATTAGTTGATGAAAGTTACGGCCTAATGTAAACAAATTATTTCGTGCAAATTAAAGCTGAAAGAAGGATTCTTTAAGGCCCCATGGCTTCTGAAAGCAATCACAGGTATGCGGTACTGTACCTCATCAGAGGACACAATGGTGTGATTCTGTGGCTCAGTTAACATGCACTGAGCACAGTGTTAACATTAACCAAGCTTGCTTTAAATAGAAAAACTTGCATTCACATTAGACTTTTATTTTTCAAAAAATGCAGATGTACCTCGTTACAAGCTTCATTTTAACATACCTTATACTATGTATATCGTATTCCAGGTTATGTGTCAAAACATTTAGCAATATATAATCAACATAAGCAAAATATTCTTTAAAAAAAACTTCTAACGCATGATAAGCAGCACTGTATTTTTAGCCAAAACACATTTTGACAGATTTTAATGATGTTGCTAAGAAGTTATGTAACTGCTCCAGAGCTGAAATAATATTGTGAGGAGGCACTAATTAGAGCAAGCATATTGTAGACTGCACTGTAAATCTATCATATCGCTTTTATTTTAAAGCCAAAAGGTTGAACAAAGAGAATAACTATCCAAATGAAAAGGGGGCATAACAGGGCTGAGGCCTTTAGATAATATAGGAGTCTGTTGGTAGACATTGGTAGAGTTCTAGGAAAGTTCTTAATTTGTCTATTCATCAGCCACATTCTTAACTGGGTATGGTGGCTCACACCTGTGATCCTAGCATTTAGGAGGCTGAGCTAAGATTACCACGAGTTTAAAGCCAACTTCACCTGCATCCTGAGTTTCCCTCCAGCTTGGGTTATAGAGTTTAAAAAAAATGTCAAAACTAACCAATCAAATCAAAACAAAACACCTCTGAGTATGACTAGCCCAAGACCTTCCTCTGCCTTACAATGAGAGCAGAAAGGTTGACAGGAACTGAATAATGACAAGAGGAAGTTAACAAAAACAAGGAAAAAAAAAAAAGGAGATGTTCAGCATTCCCTGGGAGTTTTAGGAAGCTGTTTCCCAAGTTCTGAATTAAAAATATGAATTACTCATCCTTTTATGATACATCCTTTCCTGTGGTTCAGATGTTACCAAAGTCAGAGGAAATGGACTATAGTCAGCTGATTGTATATTGAAAGGATTACATATTATTCTTAAATTTTTCAAGTAGAACAATTAATACTGATTTGAGACTGTGTGCTGTCAAGTATATGCCTTTAAAAAAATATTGTCTGTTTCTGTGCTACATCTTGGAAAACAATTTGGGTGTACATGTGAGTATTCCAGTATGTTATGACAACACACATGCACATTTTTCTTGACATCAATCATAATCACTTCTTAAACTGTGCTAGGTAAGGCTTCCTGTGTCTTAGTTTTAACAATTCCCCTTGAGCACGAGGAGATGTCAACTAATTCACATTGTTAGGCAAACCTGCAGACAGGGAATCCTGTTAGTTAGTAGAAGTGACCTGACTTGGCCTGAGACAGACAGCTTGACTTGGGGGATGCTATGAAACGGCCAGCGGATCCTCGGCCTTGTCTAATCAAATGAATCCAAACACCCCATCAATTGGCCACATGTTGCACATGCACAGTGTAAATCAGAACACAACCAGAAACGATGACCGCTTGGTCAACAATGCACTCGATTCCAGAATCAGCTTTGAGGGTTGAGGAGCCTCTGGAGTCTCTGTCCTTCCACTTCAGCTCCCAGTGCTGTACAGAACGTACACAGCCATTGAAGGAGGAGCCCAACATAGCTGCTTCATAGCATCACACCCAAGGCAGGCTCTGTGCTTGCTCTTTCTGTAAGTAGATCTCTGTTACATAACAAACAGATTCCCCCACCTCATAGTCTGTGTGTTCCCTCCACCACTGACGGTGAGAGAGGAGAAGCAAGGAGGCGTCCTCTGAACTCGCTGCAGGCTCCGCCACCCCCTTAGACACAAGCCACAGTCTGGATTCCACAGAAGACTTGAGACAAATATTGTCACATCATTGGCCTCCAGGTCAGAAGTTTCATGAGATCACAGCCCTTCAGTGTCTAAGCTGACTGACTGTCCCTGGGAAGTTCCTCAGCTTCTCATGAACAAATGGAAATTGATATCAACACAAAATTATGAACATTGCACGAGATTATTTTTTTTGGTTCTGTTTTGCTTTTTTGTTTTTCAAGACAGGGTTTCTCTATGTAGCCTTGGCTGTCCTTGTAGACCAGGCTGGCCTGAAACTCACAGTGATCCACCTGCCTCTGCCTCCCAAGTGCTGGGATTTACATGAGCTGTTTAACCAATACTTTTAAGATTAGGAAAATGTGGACCGAAATGTAGACAGATACATCTAGATGTATACCCTTGAGCATCTTCACCTTAGACACATGGGCACTGAGACAGATATTTTTTAATGGTGATTCCTCCCTCTACCAAGTATTGATGATAGTAGTTATTTATAGGGCTACCTAGTGATTTACTCATTGATTTCAGGTAGTTCTTCTACTCAGAGCCAAGTTACTCATGTGTAAAAGATGATGAACTTCCAACTCCTTCTGAGAAGCCAGTTGTCATGTAGGCATGAGCCATATACACATAGAGCCAAAATTTTTTGTTTTGGTAACAAATTGTATTCTAGCATTTTTTTGGGAGGGAGGATATTCTTCATTTATAATGGGGTATCTAACTAAGAAATTTTATGATATTTAGAGCCAGGCTTTGTATTTTCAACTTGGGGCAGTACTAGTGTCTTAGTGCCCCCTCCCACTTAGGCTGTATTCTAAGACTCCTGCTGAGACTCGGTCTGTAGATGAAAGCACACATACTGTTTTTTCCTGCATATACGCACCTACCATGGTATGAGGGAAGTAAGGAATTACCAGCAATAAGAGAGGACAGTTCTATCAGTGTAAACGTGCACTTTTTATGAAGTGCTCCTTAAGGGATTCCCCATTTAAAGTTTCAAGGCTGTGGTTGACTGTGGAGAGTGAGGGCATGCATTGATAAAGGTGACTGCTGTATCACTTCCCATTCCTATAAAGTGAATGTAGGGCCAAGATTCCTTATGCATGCCCCCGCCCCTTGCAAGCTATTTGCTGAACACATACACACGCTCAGAATGAAAAAGGCCTCAGGTGTGATGACAGTCATTAAGGAGCTCACAAGTTTGTGAGCAAAGGGACACGATGGAGCTAGGGGGTCACAAGTGGCCTGTTAAAGGGGAGCATAGTGTACCAGGAGGCCTCAGAGGCAGCAGCCAAGCCAGGCGGCTTCAGATCTGCATCAGACCTGGCGCATTAGTTGTTAAGGAAGGAAACATCCCCAGGTATGTGGGAGATGCTGGGGTCATGGAGCTGACGTGTTCTCAGGTCAAAGGGACCCCACGTGCGAAACTGGAAGCAGAACACGAGCCATCGGGTGCAACTACAAAGTTTCAGTACAGCTTGAAACACTAAGATTGGGAGGGGATGTGGGAGCCACACCGTGAAGGACTGTATACATTTATTTATGGCACACCAACTTATTAGCACTTTATCCAGAAGATGGCAGTGAATCACCGAAGTAATTTAACTAGCAGCTATGTACAGATCCTAGTTAGAACAGGCCATTCTAGCTCAGTGGACAGAGTAGAAGTGTGTGTGTGTGTGTGTGTGTGTGTGTGTGTGTGTGTGTGTGTGTGTGTGTGTGTGTATATGTGTCGGGGGAGGTATTAGTTACCTACTTGTTGCTGGGATAAAATTCACCAACAAAGCAACATTGGGGAGAGGTGGCTGGTCACATCCCATCTGTAGTCAGGAATCACAGAGAAAACAAAATGTGGTGCTGACTATAAAGCATGTTCTGTATGTGTGTGTTATGGACATGCGCATTGTGTACATAAATTGTATGTGTGTTGCATGTGTTTTCTATGTGTGTGCATTTTATGTGTGACACCCATGTACAAATGCACTCTGGGAAGTTAGTTTGACCTGATCAAGCCGGTGGGCAGGGAGAGGAATGAGGAGGAGCACGCGCCCATGTTGCTGTGTCATCAGTAAATGTTAGAGACTTAGCTGGGAGCTTCAGCAACAGTAACAGGATGGGTAGAAGGCGGCATTCGCTCCCAGTGTTGAGCCAATGCATAAAACGGGTATCATTTGTTCCAGTTACTAAACATCAGAGGAAAATTCAGCTACAGTCTCAAGCATCCCACCCCCAATCTGAGCCAATTCTGCTGTCTTACCCTCCTTCTGGCCCGTGACAGGCCACCCTCACCCCCATCCCACCCCAGACATCAGATTACTTCCCGCTGTTATGTTTTCCAATGTGGCTGCAACCTTTCTCCGAAGATTTTCCACAATTCGTGATTATCAGCAAGGCTCGGTGTTTTAAATTGCCATAATTACCTTCAGTAGCACAGCTGCAAATGCAGTGCGATTTAAGATAGCAACTGACAGAGTACACAAGACTGCTCCAAGCTTAAGGTTCAAAGAAAGCACACAGAAACCATTGAACACACCAGGACTGCTCAGTCAGCAAGTGCCTACCAAGCATTTGGCTCCCCCTCATCTATGTAAAAGCCAGGCATGGTGACACACATCTGTCATGCTAGCTCCAGGGAGGCAGAGATGATGGTGCAATGGCTGCCAGCCTATCTGCATCAGTGGGCTTCAGGCTCAGTGACAGACCCTGTTTTGAAAATAAGGTAAAGGCTGATCAAAGAAGACACTCAAAATCAATCTCTGGCCCTATGTGCAAGTTCACACATGCAAACACACACACACACACACATGTACACATACCACACATATGCTATTGATAAAATAGAAAGCATATAATATATAAAATATAGATTATATAAGTATATAATAAGCAGCATCATAAACAAGAAATATATATGTATGTACGTAACAGACATAACACAAGAAACTAAAAAACAGTCAAAATCATGAGTTTTCAACATCAACTTTGCTGAATTCTTATGTACTTCCAAGAAATCAATAGATGGGTGTTTGCTTTTTGGTTTTTGTTTTACTTTTCAAGGCAGGGTGTCTATGAGTAGCCCTGGCTATCATGGAATTTGTTTTGTAGATCAGGATGGCTCAGAACTAGCTGCCTCTGCCTCCTAAGTGCTGGGACTAAAGGCATGAACCACCACTACCCTACATAGACTGATCTCTAAAAATTACTAGTTTCTGTGCTGGGCATGGTGGTGCACACCTTTAATTCCAGTACTTAGGAGGCAGAGGCAGGTGCATCTCTTTGAGTTTGAGGCCAGCCTGATCTACAAAACAAGTCCAAGAGAGCCAAGGCTACACAGAGAAACTCTGTCTCAAAAAACCAAAATAAAATAAAATAAAGATTACTAGTTTCTTATATTTCCACCATTTAATATTTAAAAATGATTATTTTTGATGAATAATGCACTTATGAATAGTGAAATATAGCCTCATTTGCAAAATTAATATCTTTAGATTGATTCTTTTTTGAGACAGCCTCCTATAGCCCAAGCTAGCTTCAAATTTGCTATGTAACTGAGGGTAGCCTTGAACTCTCAATCCTCCGGCCTCTACCTAGTCTTTAAAAAAAATAATCCTTTCTATAGTTGTTCAAAACTGTAACCGATGTTGTGAACTACAATTTGGGAACTAGATAGGTTAGATCTCATCCTTTTCAGTACAGACGTAGTAGTTAATTAGAGGTATATTAGCTAAATAAAGGTGCCCTAATTAATTAGAGATATACTGCTTAAATAGAGCTATACTGGTTAATTAGTGATGTATTGGTTACTTGAGCTGCGCTGGTTAAGTAGAAGTGGACTGGTTAAACAGAGGTGTGCCGGTTAAATAGAGGTGTACTAGTTAATTAGTAGCGCTAGTTAACTAGTTAAATAGAGTTGTGCTGGTTAATTAGAGGTGTACTGGTTAAATAGAAGTAAACCTGCTTAACAGAGGCTAGTGCTTGAATAGTTTGCATTACTATTTAATCAAATATAAAATAAGAAGGTATTCTGGTGATTTGAAATATTGATATGGCTGATTTCTTTTCATATTGATGTGAATATTAAAGTGATTGTAATACACTTTATTATTTTTTTAATCTTTATTTTTAAATGTTATTTTCAAATGTCCTAGCCTCCTGAGCGTGTGGCACTCAAGAACAAATGTAAATCTTAAGCCTTTCCACAGTGATGAGGATAGTTTGCTAAGCGTCCTGAGCTTGCCTTTCCTTCCCACTCTGACACTGGGCTTTCCACCCAGGACATTGCATACTACCAAGCCCTGTCTGCCGAGGGGCTGCAGACAGATGCTGCCAGGATTATCCCCACCGCCGCCGCTGCATCCCATGAGTTGTATGAGCCAGGACTGGAGCCCTCAGCAACTGCCAAGTTGGACGACTTACAACGCTCCTGGGAAACCTTAAAAAATGTGGTAAGCCTTTCAAGCATCAAATTGGTCAAGCTCACCAGACACCCATCACTTTAGGTATTGTCTTATGAAATACCTGCAGAGTTACACATCTAGGACACAGTCAGATGCCCTTGGGTAAAGCTGTGAGGAAAGAAATGTCACAACCTGCAAGATAAGAAGTCGGAAGCCGTTGGTAAGATCCCCTTTCTCGTTCAGATCAGTGAGAAGCAGCGGACGCTCTATGAAGCCTTGGAACGCCAGCATAAGTACCAAGACTCTCTCCAGTCCGTCTCCACCAAAATGGAGGCCATGGAGATGAAGCTGAGCGAGAGCCTTCAGCCCGGCCGGAGTCCAGAAAGCCAGATGGCCGAGCACCAGGTAAAAATAGCAGACTCAATGACTTCAGCTTCCTGTGTGATGGGATCAGTGTGTACCACAGTTAGCCTGTCAGGCTCCTGTTGGAGAGCAGAGGGGTAGCTCTTGTTGTAGTGAGCAAGAGTCAAAAGGCTGGGAGTTGCTGCCACTCCTCCAGGGTGGGAACCAAGAAAGAAAGAGAAAGTCAGACCCGGATTCTAATTTTTAAAAGCTACATGTATTAGTGTGGCTTTGGGGTTCTTCTGACACAAAGTGTGTTTCCTTACAGTCGCCAGCTTGTTTTCATTTAGTCATGAGCTGTTGCTGTAAGAATAAAGTCTATCCCAGGTCCGCCTCACCTGGGAATGATGTCCAGGCACCAGTGAGGAACTCTAAGTTTTCATCTTGTGTTGCTCTGACTCTGGTCTTTTTAAAAACCTTATATAAGTTAAGAGAAAGTGTCAGATCTATGTGAAGAAAGAGCTGATTCTGCACATCTAACTTAGATGCTGTTAAGAATATATCAGCTCAAAATGTATGCTAAGATACACACATGGGAAGTGGGCGCTGCCAAGGAGGCTCACAATGTAGAGTTCCCGGTGGAACATGGTCAGGGCGCTAATGTACTTATGTGGTAAGCTGAGGAGATGGAGACCTGTTTCCATCTGTGCACTGAGTCAGTGTGACATAGGAAAGTGCTACCCCAACCCTAACCAGGACTCAGGACCAAGTGACAAGCCTACAAGAAGCAGAGGGGAGGAAAGGGGTCTCTAAATGTTAACTGAGCTGTGGATCTGGTATGGTGGGACAGGTTGCTTTTGCACAGAATACAGGTTCAGTTCCTGGCACCCCCGTGTGTAACTCTAGTGTCAGGGATCTGGCATATTCTGACCTGTGTGTACACCAGCCACACAAGTGCGCTCTCTCTCTCTCTCTCTCTCTCTCTCTCTCTCTCTCTCTCTCTCTC
>OU015750.1:104807275-104832660 GCA_907169655.1 Acomys percivali | reverse complement strand
ACACACACACACACACACACACACACACACACACACACACACACACACACATTCTATACTCCATCTAGAGTTCACTGTAACTTGGACTTTATGGCTTGTTCACATGGGCTGTCAAGTACAAGTGCTTTCTTTTGCAATATGTGGTCTTTCATTATATGATAAAAACGCATACAGTTCATCTACAGATGGCTATCGAGAAATGGTGGTTTCAGGCTTTTGACACAACTACTTAGGGTAGATATTTAAATACACAGGATAGATCTATTTCAGAGCTTCTTTTGACAAAGTACTTTTTAGATACCCTAGAGTTTCCCATGGTCTGCCAGGCTCAGGGAGATGGCCATAAACTTCAGAATAGCCTTTGTCTTATTAGACCATAACGGTCGTGAGGTCCCTCTGGCACCCAGGTGACTACTGCAATGCTCTTTTCCTCTGACCACCACCCACTTCCTCACTAGAGCACTGCCACCCTCCCAACACTGCTCTCTCTTCCGAGGGACCTCAGTGTCACAGTCCTTGCCTGATGGTCCCTGTTTTCTTGCTGTTGATGTCACCTCGTTCGTGTATGAAGGCTCCCTGGTGCACCTGTTCTTCTCAGCCCTGCTGTTCCTTCTCTCCAGCTGTGTCTGCATTTAGGCATCTCAGTACTAGGAGGGAGGAGTTTCTCTCCTTCCGAAAACAGTTCTTCGGGCCATCCTATGAAGGTCTACTTCCTTAAAGAGTCCAAAGAGAGTGCAGGGTGAGTTATCTAAGGGCTGTATCAGGGTAATTTAAGAATTACGCATATTGTTGAGAACCGGTCACCTAGGAGGTTTTGACAGTTTTATTCTGTCTACCTTTATATAATCTGTACCTCTGTTGGAAGCTTATCATCCCTGTAGCCTAGTTAACCTAGGCCACAGCTCGCCTGGGACCTTTCAGTGGCCCTTTCAGGAATGATACACTGCAAAAGAAAAGGGTCATGATGCCCCATACCCTAGAGTTCCTCAAAGAACATGCACATTAGCTCCAAGCAGCAACACCACATCCCTGCCCATCATTATTAATATGAAAATATATGCTGTGCATAAAACAAATGTTGTCCAAGGGTGTCATAGAGAAAACTCAAATTTGAACATTTTTCATTTTAGATTTTTTGTTATTTTTTCTTTGAGAATTTCATACATGAGAAAAATGTATTTTGATCATCTTTACACACATTCATCCTCTGACTCCTCTCAGACTCTCTTACCAGGTCTTTCAACATCAAGCCATCTTTTCATAGCCCACTGAGTTTGGTCAGTGTTGTTTATATGTGAATGTAAGGCCACACATAGGAACATGAGAAACTTACCAGGGGTCACTTAACAAACAAACAAACAAACAAACAAACATATTCTCCCTACCCTAGTGGCCTTCAGTGCCAAAGCTTCTCAGGCATGGGAAGGGAAGGTCTGGCTTGGTCATGAGTTCATGAGTGTTGAGGACTCTGATGTGTCCAGTAGACACTGTTTCCTAACTGTGCTTTTTAACCTCTGGCTCTTTTTCTTGGTTTGGATGTCCCATTTAATTTAGATGTATCATTCAGGACTATTGAAAGTGAGCACTCCACAGTTAATAATTCTCTGAAATCTGAGCAGCTAATAGTATATAGTTTTGCTAAGCATTATGAATCAGAAAGACATCAGGCAACTTCTCTTGCAATTGAGGCCACGGCTTTGTGTCCTTTGCTGTCACCAGGGACAATGTTTCCCATCACCACAGTGGGAAGACACAGCTGATTCAGTGATGTAAGTAAGCCAGACATCAGGGCTTACGTAGCTTATTAATGGTCTAATGGAAGGTGAGGAGACACAGAGAATGTGAATTCTGTACAGTTCTGCATATACCCACAGTCGAACATTTCCCTTCTGAGCTATCTTTGTTCACTGTTGGTACCTGTGCTTAAGGTCTATAAATTTTGGGACAAAGATGCCCACATGAAAAGCCAGTGTCAACACACTATCTAAATCTGTTCTTGGAGTCCAGAATAGTCTTTTGTTATAGAATCTCTGTTTCTAAATTCCTACTGAACAGTGATGAAAACATCCAGTGTGCCTGTTACACCTGAAAATAATTGACAGCAGTGCTTTCAATTGTCACTTAGTTCTCGGAATGCTGTCAGATGGGTTATTTCTTGTTAACTTAATTTTTACAAGGTGGTTCTTCTCAACCTGTGGATTGCAAATCCACAGGGGTTGCACATCAGGGATCCTGCATATCAGGTATATACATTAGGATTCATCACAGTAGCAAGGGGTCAGCACAACATATATATATGTGTGTGTGTATATATATAATGAGCACTGATCAAATCTGACCTCCCTTTCCCCCTTCTCCTTTCTGAGACCCTTTCCTAGCTTCTAGTAATCTCCAACCACGTGTCTTACTCTGTGCCTCTCATTCACGTGCCCTCACAAATCCGCAACCCAATGAGGATTCCATCTCCCTCTGTTCAGTTTGTCTTGTTGGGGTCTAACTGCAAGCCATGAACTCTTCTCAGAATTATGAGACTGAAGGAATATAAGTATAAATATATATGTATATATTTATCAATGAAATTCACATATCAAAATTAAAGCATTACAAGTCATTGACATTTAAAGCAATCATGTCACAGCACCACCTCTATCTATTCCTAAAATGTTTTCCTCACTCCAAATAAAGCTTCCCTTTGAGCTTGGATGCTATGCCAGAAGTTGGAAGAGAGGACTGCCTCAGGAGGGCAGAGCCAAGGAACCAAACCACATTTTTCCTTACAGAAGACGATTCAGAGAAGGAGAGAGGTAGTTAGAAACAGAAGCCAGTAACTTCTCCATGTCCCTGATCAGCCAAATCCACTGAAGTTAAACGAGAAATCAGGTTTTCCCCTCTGGTTATTTCTTATATGATTCAGAGATCAACTCTGTTATGAATTAGAATTAGTTCACTTAGATGTAGTGACTGTCTCCTAGACCAACAGCCCAAATACTGGCTTTTCTAAGTATATGATTTGAAAGCTTGCTGTAGAGAAGACAGAAATATTACTGTGAGCTATATATGAAAGGGGGTGAGGAGTAGATGAAGCGACATCTAGCCGGTGCAGAGGGGAAGGAATGCATCTGAGACCTGGAGGAATAGCAGGTGGGTAGGAGGAGGAATTGTATGTACAGCTGTGGGAAGGTGATGGGGAAGGAGGGGAGGGTGAGCATGGTTCAAAACTATAACAAGAAGAGGAGACATAATGAGGCCAACTAATTATAGATGAGTCTAGAAAAGCTGAACTAATAATACAGGCATTAATATTTGTTGACAATTGGCTCTCCAATGAATGATCACAAAATAATGGATGAAAATACTTTAAGTGAACAATAAATGGAGTCAGTCTATAAAGTCAATGCAGTCTCAAAAATCCATCACTCCCAGGGCTGGGCAAAGTGGCCTGCACCTATAATGAAACAGAGAATTGAACATTCAAAGCCACCTTGGCCTATACACGGAGACTAAATCTTAGAAATAAACTCAAATAGTACAGTATGTTTTATATGGACTGACAAAAGTTACTGCAGATATAAGAAAACTGTATCTCAAAAGAACAGGAGCTCTAGTTTGGTGCGGTGGTGAGGATGCGTAACCCCTGAATTTGTCAGGCAGAAGCAGGAAAATAGGAGGTTTGAGGCCATCCTCTTACATAACACATTAGAAACCTGGGTAAGACCGTGTTTCAAAACAAACAAACAAACAAACAGTTCCTTCCAGGGAAGGAAGATGATAGCTAAGGTTGAAAAATATATCCTACCAATTAGAGCAGCGGTTCACACCCTTCCTAATGCTGCGACCCTCTTCATGCTGCCGTGACCTCCAAGCATAAATTATTTTTGCTGTTACTTCATAACAGCAGTTTTGCTACTGTTATCATAATGTAACTATCTGATATGCAATGCCCAAAGGGGTCTCTACCCACATTGAGAGCCACTGACTTCCAGAACCTTAACAATGCTCTAAGGATGAAGAGAGTGTCCTTTGCACAGCATGGCCTTCCAGGAACAGTTGCCTCATAGAAAAGATTACACTGCAAAATATCTAGAGAGAGGAGAGGGAGAAACAGGGAGGGGTGCTGATACCTTCATTTGTACCTGGATTATAATGGACCTAAGTATGAAATTAGCATTGATAAAAAAAAAAAAAACAAAAATGAACCCTTAAGATGATGATATACTGATCAAAGTGCCACAGTTTTCCTTTTCTTTTGTTTTTTGTTAGTTAGATTGTTTTTGTGTAACCTTGGCTTTCCTGAACTCACTTTGTAGACAAGGCTGGCCTTGAACTCACAGCGATCAGCCTGCCTATGCCTCCAGAAGTGCTGAGATTGTAGGTGTGCACCACCAGGCCCAGAGAAGAGTTTTTTCTTAATTTCTAATTGATCATATGCCAATACTTCGTAAGATTAAATAAAATTCTCTGTATGTGATGATGATGCCAGATTGCTATAAAATCTCCTAACACATGTTCTATCTCATTAGAAATTTCTCTAGCCAGGTGTGGTGGCATACACCTTTAATCTCTGTGAGTTCGAGGCCAGCCTGGTCTACAAAGTGAGTCCAAGACAGTTAGGACACATAGAAAAACCCTGTCTTGAAAAACAAAAAACAAACAAGAGAGAGAGAGAGAGAGAGAGAGAGAGAGAGAGAGAGAGAGAGAGAGAGAGAGAAAGAGAGACCTCTCCAGAAGCGCTTGAAAGCTAACAGTATTCTACTAATTAAATAGGCTCCAAGAGCATTCTTTTATCTTTTATTTATTTGTTCATTTTGATTTAGCCCTGGGGAACCCCAAGCTATCTGCATGCTCAGATGAGTCCTGCCACTGAGCTACCACATTCCTCACTCAGTCTTTCTTAAAAGGATAAACCATAAAGCTCCAACTATTGAGGACAAACATTAGCCTGTAATCAAATTAAAAACTTCTGTTTTAGCTGGGCATGGTGAAACACACCTTTAATCCCAGCAAGGGCAAGTGGATCTCTGTGAGTAAGAAGCAAGCTGAGGTCATCAGGGTCTATACACAGTGAGGTCCAGGACAGCTAGGGCTACACACTGGGACCCCGTCTCAACAAAACAAAACAAATCAAAAAACAAAAAGCAAAACAGAACACTTTCTGATTATCAAAAGGCACCGTTAAAAACATCTTTTTTGTTGTTGGGGAAAAACAATGGAGGAGCAGACACTGGTAATACACAGAACCAAACCAGACAGGCATCCAGCATCTGAAATACTTGAGGAAGGCAAGACTCAGGTGGAGATCAAGCAAACACGCAGCAGCCACCACAGAGGAGGGTTTGGTCTTAAGCGTCACCAGGAAATTGCAAAACTAAGCTCCATGGGCTTCTACTAGGAACCCAGGAGAAAGCTGGAAACTGAAATGGTCCAAAAGAGCAGTTTGCAGCTCAGTGTTAAACAAAGCTGAGTGAGCAGCTTTCGCCACAGGGCAAGAGTAAGTCTCAGTCCACACACAAAGCAGGTTACTGACAGACGTGGCAGGCCTAGGGCAGAACTGTTTCCATATCAACGAGGTGGCTGGAAAGCCTGGAGGTAACCACAGGGAAGAAGTCCAAAGGGCCTTGCGGAGTTCTGGAAATGTGCTATTTCCTGGTCAGGACAGTGGCGGCATGGAGTTGTACAGCTTACTACTTCCTTTCTAGGACTATGGAGTGCCATCGAGGTAATGATCAGTTAAAATTCAGCTGGGTAGTTGGATGGGTCACAAAATTAGGGAAGAGGGGTGGGTTTTTTTTCTTTGTTAGTTTTAATTTAATTATTTTAATTAATTTAATATTTTTAATCATTTCAATATTATTGACAGTGCATTCTACGGAGGTACTATGCCTACTGTGGTGTCTGCAGTCTGTGAACGAGATATGGACTAATTATAAGCAAAGGTGTTAGCACCCTCCATATTACTCCACGGGGCCACAGTCCCCTTTCCTATTGTGCCTAGCTTTATAGCATGCTGTTTAATTCCTAAATAGGAATTTCCCCGTGAAGAAGACCTTGGTTACAAAAACAAAAACTAGTTAGAAGATAGATAGGTACAGATAGGCAGACAGACAGACAGACAGACAGACAGACACACACACACACACACACACACACACACGGGCAGATGGACAGACAGACAGATGACCAAAAGAACTGGGGATGCACCATTAGTAGAGTGATTGTCTAGCGTGCACAAGGCCCTGGGTCCAATCCCAGCATGAAATGAATAGGCCATTGGTGGTGTGTGCCTGCAACCTCAACACTGAAGAGTGGAGGCACGAAGACCAGAGTTAAAGTCATCCTCAGCTATAAAGAGAGTTTGAGGGCAGCTTGGGCTACAAGAAACCCTGACTCAAAAACAAAACCAGGGTTGTGTGTAGTGCTACATACCTTTAATCTCAACACTAGGGCGGGAGGTATCTGTGAGTTCCAGGCCAGCCTGGTCTGTGTAGTGAGTTTTAGCCCATCCGAGGCTCTATAGTA
This sequence comes from Acomys percivali, assembly GCA_907169655.1. Lineage (NCBI taxonomy): Eukaryota > Metazoa > Chordata > Mammalia > Rodentia > Muridae > Acomys > Acomys percivali. Next base: position 104,826,144 of record OU015750.1, on the reverse strand, counting down.
AGACTTTATCTCAAAAAAAAACAAAAAAACAAAAAAACCAGACCAGAATGAAGGAGCGGATAGTGAGTTAGTCACTTCAAAGTTATTCTCCTTTTAAGGGCAAAGCTGGGAGGTAGAATAGGGAAGGTGACGTTCAGTTCAGTAGTTACTTTAAATGACTCTCTTGTTTAAGGAAAAAAGCCAGGAAAGCTCTGTTATCTTCTGAGCTAAACTAGGCAGTTTTGGGATTTGGGATTCAAGTCTTGGAATGGTATCAAAAGCCTTGCTTTGTGTCTGGTGACAGGCAGCTTTAGCATGGTGACTACTCCAGTTTGGGTTTTAATGTGGTGTTTATGGTCCAGTGAAGGAGACTAATCCAAAAGGAGAGCGTTCTTTAATTGTTATTTAAAGATACACAATAAGATGGTGACGCCATTGAACTGCGCACACTGAATACAGGAGGTTGACTTAGGGATATGTATGCCTTGGAGGTGGTCAACCTCAGAAAGCTTTTGAAACCATGGTGAGGGCTCTGGAAGGAGCCACTGGCCTAGGAGCTAGCCCTGAAACACTGCAAGTTTTTGTGTTAGGTACACAAGGAAGAAAATGAACATGGACGTACTTGAAGTTTCCACTCCTCTTGGAAACCAGAAATGCCAATCAATGTATTCAAAGCTGTTTAAGATCGTAACACCTGTGCCAGTACTCAGCTGCACAATGCCATTTTGATCGTTAATCTAGTAGCAGTCCTGGTGGCTGGCTCCACCAATGACACCTGAGCACGTGTCCATCACTGATGTCAGTGTGTGCGTGTGTGCTGGCAAAGCCTGGGGTCCACAGTCTGTCTCCCCCACAGGCCCTGATGGACGAGGTGCAGATGCTGCAAGATGAGATCAGCGGGCTCCAGGAGTCCCTCGCAGAGGAGCTGGTGGCCGAGTCTCAGGAGTCCGACCCTGCGGAGCAGCTAGCCCTACAGTCCACGCTCACCGTCCTGGCGGAGCGGATGTCCACCATCAGGATGAAAGCGGCCGGCAAGCGGCAGCTTTTGGAGGTAACTAGCTTTGGGCGAGCTACAGGTCCTGTTTCTGAGTCCTGCTTCAGGACCTGTCAGCAGTTCTGGGTGCTGATGTGAACTACGCGAGCGGTGTTTTACTTTTGTTCCTGGTCCCTTTTCTTTTTGATATCTATTTTTTAAGCCTTTACTCTCCTCCCTCAATCCCTCCCTCTCCCCCTCTCCCCTCCCCTCTCTCCTTTTTCCTCTCTCTCTCTCTCTCTCTCTCTCTCTCTCTCTTCCTCTCCCTCAACTTTTGCAACATCTGTCCTCTCTCTCTCTCTCTCCCCCTCTCTCTCTGTCTTTCTCTTTCTATGTTTAATATCTTTGCCCTCATACCTCCATATTCTCACCTTTATTCCCACTGGTCCTCTTTTTCCCCATAAAAAGTCTTACTTCTACTTTCATGTCATATATATGCAAAATTTTACATATCTCTGTAAAGTGTGGGAACAACATATGAGAGAAAGCGTGTAGTATTTGTCCTTTGGCAATAGGTGCAATGCACATCACGTAATTACCTTTGGTCATGTCAACTTTCCTCTAATGATGTCATTACATTGTTCTTTATGACTGTAAAAATTCCATTGTGTACACATACACACACACACACACACACACACACACACACACACACACACACATGCTCCACATAACACTTTCCTTATCCGTTCTCTGATGTTGGACACCTAGGCTCGCTCCATAGTCTGGCTGTTATGACTGTTATAGACACTGGGGTGACAGTGTCCCTTATAGTTTTCCAGGCCTAAGAAGCTGGTATTGTGTTTGCACCAGGAGCTTGAGCACAGAACACAGGCAGGGCGGATCTATGAATGTGCTCCACATGGGAGAAAGCTGGTACTTGCTATACTAAAGCCCTGTGGACCAGAACTGTAGATTTGAGTAATGGTTTGCTGTGTTTAAATAAAAGCCTGCAGTGATGAACAGAACTGATTCCATGAAGCGACGTCTGCCCGTTCACTGCTAGCCAGGCTAAGCATCTGGAGCCATGGAAACACCCTTGTACTTCTGTTGCCTGTTCTTTGATAGGTAGATTTTGGCAATGATAATATAATGCTAAAAACCAGCTGTTCTTTTCTTTATATATTCTCTCTCATAATTGTTGTTCCTTGGCACATGTCGTGATTTTGTAGGTGCCTCTGCAGTTTGGTTTGCCCGCAGGCTTCGGACGGGCCCTGAGAGCGCCTTGCTTCTTGTGTCTCTGCATCATAATGTTCCCCATTATATTTCTTACACAAACTGAGTATTATTTTATTTACTACTGATTAGATCATGATTGCATTTACGATGGCCCCCCTGCCGAAGATGTAGGCTTGTTCTCATGACTAGCCACAAGATCAGCCAAATCGGGTGTCTATTCCATATTCTTCATAAACTTAAAATGCGTTCTTCCTACTCACCAGTCTCCATGTTAGGGTTTTAATGAAAGAATAATTGCTATTGGAACTGGAGAGAGAACTCAGTGGTTAAGAGCGTGACTATTCCTGCAGAGGCCCCGGGTTCAGTTCCCAGCACACACACAGTGGCTCACAACCAGTTTCAGGGAGTCTCTTCTGGCCTCTGTAGGCACTGCCCACACACGGTGCCCAGATAAATGTGTAGGCAAAGCACTTTTACACATAAAGTAAATACATTTAAAAATAATAATGACAACTACTAATTGTATGGTTTTTTAAATGATTTATTTGAAGTACTTGAAGTTAACTTTTTTTTTTTTCCCATGTCAGATTTTCTCTGTGTGACTGCACTGACTGCCCTGGATACGTAGACCAGGCTGGCCTTGAACTCACAGAGATCCATCTGCCTCTGTCTCCCAGAGTGCTGGGGTTATAGGCATGTGCCACCGGGCCTGGCTTAAAGTTAACTTATTAATTCTGTCAAGTTATCTCTACTCTAGAAAAAAGAAATGTATGCGGGGTTTCAGAATAAGTTTGGCTTGAGTGTTTCAGCATGAATTATTTGCAAGAATTGGGGAAATTTGAAAGTGAGCATAAAACTTTGAGTTTCTGCCTTACACTAACACAAGTACCAGTGGCCACTCCTTCCCACGGGATCAACTACCTAAATGCTGCTCATTTATGTGAGTGGATGTCACAGAAATGGAGGTTAAATGTCTGTTGCCATCTCGAAGACACCTTGTTCAATCCCAGGGCATGTCCATTCATTGAGGGGCAGAGGGGACTCTGCACACACTAATCTTGAGACAAATCCTGATTTAGCCTTCCAATATGTGGTTTGAGTCTGGGTACTTATTTTGTTTTCCAGCTGTTTGTGTGGGTAGCCAGGGCTTGAGACTGTTGCTCCGTTGTATAGAATCTTCAAGCTCTCACTGCTCCGTCCAATTTACCTGTTGAAAGATTATTAATAACTAATTATCAATAAATAATTATGAATTATTAATATAAATAGTAATATAATAAAGACTTATATTATTAATAAAGGAGCAGTTACTCCTTAACCAGCTATTTACCCAAATAGCCATACAGAGAGAACAGGATTTATTTAATTAGCCTAGAGCACAATACTGACTGAAAACTACTCCATCCTATACCTCCAAGCTAGTCTAGCTTCTTCTCATTCAGATTTCCCACATTATACTTGCTTTGTAATCACCTCTTAGGTCCAGTTCATTTCTCCCCATGTTTCCCTGTCCTCTCCTCATGGCTCCATCTCCTACTTCCTGTCCTCCCTCTCCTCCCCTCACTGGACTGGGATGTCCTATCCTATTCTCTTTATTGCTCAGCATTGGCTGGTTGGCTTTTATTGGCAATACAGAGATCAAGTGGTGGGTGTGGTTACACAAACTTGAGACAGGAGACACTTAGAATATACATTATAAGCCTTGTCCAAATTGAAACCAGATAGTGAGGTAGAGAAATCAACATTTGAGTGAACGAGGGTAAAAATTCTACACAGTCTACAACAACACTTATGCCAACAGTTACCTTCTTCCTAATTTCTTAGGAGAAGCTGAGTGACCAGTTGGAGGAGCAGAGGCAGGAGCAGGCTCTGCAGAGGTACCGCTGTGAGGCGGATGAGCTGGACCACTGGCTGTTGAACACAAAGGCTACCCTGGATGTTACGCTCGGTACACCCCAGGAGCCCATGGACATGGATGCCCAGCTGGTGGACTGCCAGGTACGAAGAGGCACTAAAACAGTGGTTCCCAGTCTATAGGTCATGACCCCTTTGGGGGGAGGTTACATATCAGAAGCTGATTACACTATCACAAAGCCTATAATCCCATCTCTAAGGAGGCTGAGGCAGTGTGGTCCTCAGAATCAATGTTTTGAAAGAAATTCCTTTTTAAATTGACAAAGTAGTTTATTGTGTGATAATTTTACTAACATTACTAATCTAATGTGAAGATAATGAAATTAATAATGGTGTAACATTTAGGCAATAGCCCTGTCTTTGTGTTTGTTGGCTATTATCAAATGTGGCTTTTATATATCTTTTCCAATGTAGTTTTAATTGTAAAGTATCTAATTTTCTTAAAGGAAAAGATAAGTACAGGTAGAGTTTCCCCCAAGAAGCATATACCTTCTTCTTCAAAGTAGAAAAGGCCACCGAGACCTGCTTGTGTGGCGACTGCTGGAGACTGTGCTTGCAAACAGTCTCCAGGGGCTGCCACGATGTGCTCACTTTGTCCTTGCTCTGCTGTTCCAGAACATGCTCGTGGAAATAGAACAGAAAGTGGTGGCCCTGTCCCAGCTGTCTGTGCACAATGAAAACCTGTTGTTGGAGGGCAAGGCTCACACGAAAGATGAGGCGGAACAGCTGGCAGTGAAGCTCAGGGTGCTCAAAGGCAGCCTCTTTGAACTGCAAAGGGCCCTGCATGACAGACAGCTCAACATGCAGGTAAGCAAGGCCACCCACAGCCTGGGCTGACATGGCACTCGTGACACACTCAACCACGTACATCTCTGTGAGTGTGGCAGCGGAGAAAAAAATTGTTGGAGACTGAATGCACATATGTACACACTTGCTTTCACTAACATTTCACCACATTGATCCATTTCTAGTCTGCTTTTGGTCTGGGTTTTCAGCAAGGCTGTTAGTTTTGATTGACATAAAGGTCTGAGGATGAAGTTCTGCCATGATGAATTTGCTTTTCCTATGGATTCCTCTTACAGTCCACTTTCTAGCTGTAGTTTGACTGTTTTATGGTTTCTGCATTCAAATCTTCCCTCATTCCAGGTGGGTGAATCCTCCCACTGTAACCCTGATAGTCAATTCTACTTCACATTGTTGGAGTTCTTTGGGCTTGTTTGCCTGACCTATCTCTCAACTTTCTTTTGATTTCAGCTTCTCTGTGTCCTTACATTTTAGATTTTTTTTTTCTTATGCAAAACATCCTGCTCTACTCATTGGTTGTAGGATTTTTCTCACACTTCTAAATGACATTTTTGGCCCATTTACATTTGTTGTGATATTTTATTTTACTATATTTGTCCTCTCTCTGTCTCTCTCTCTCTCTCTCTCTCTCTCTCTCTCTCTCTCTCTCTCTCTCTCTCTCTCTCTCTGTGTGTGTGTGTGTGTGTGTGTGTGTGTGTGTGTGTGTGTGTGTGTGTGTGAACAGTCCAGCCAAAGGAGAAGTTGGCATGGAGACTGCCAGAAGGGATTATACTCTGTCTGTCCAATGCCAGTGTGGCTGTAGTAGAGTAAGAGGAACAGATGAAGTTAAACCATGTCTTAAGCAGTTTAGTTGCTATAGCAAAACTGAATAATATGTAAACAACAAACATTCTGCACACTGATCTAGAATCTGGAAAATGTTGGCTCGGTTTCTTAACTATTAAACCTTATTATACAACCCAACTAACTTACACAAAAGGGAAAAAAGATTAAAGGGAAACAAGAGTGAACCTTCCTGTATCCGTTCCACAGGACGGGTCCCTAGGTGTCTCTGGCCTGTGTGCTGGTCTGGCCTGTTTGCTCCGTGCCCAAGCCCGGTCTGACCCTGCTGCTCCTCTCTCTGTCCCCTCCGCCTGCCTGTCTCTCACATGCAAAGGGTGGTCTCCCTCTCCCATTGAGGGTTGATTAGAAACACAATAGTCCAGGTAGAGTCCCTTGGTCTGCTTCCTGAATTCCAGGCCCAGGATGGCTCCATGCAGTCTATCTCAAGGTTAATCTCAGGGAGTATCCATGGTGTGTCCAAGGGCAAAGCCCATCAAAACTTTCACCTGTAACAAAGCTTACAATCCTTCCCACAGGGAAATCTGATTAAGATGCCAGCTGCCCCCAGTGTCCAGTGAGGGTTATCTGCCCAATGATTCACAGTCCTCTCCCTGAAGAGGCTGGCTGGCGTTCTGGTATCTCTTTTATAACAAAGCTAATGGCAGTAGTGTCACCTCCCACGGTCCGGTCCTTCCATTTACTATCACAGTAGGGATTAGGTTCCAATGGTAACAAAGGGCCTGGGACATCATCATAGGTGTCCTATAGACTTTGATCCTAACTGTGAGGCACATGAAAGGCCATTGGGCTGTTTGGGAATAGAGGAGTGACATGGTAACCCACAGTTGGTCTGGGATAGAAGCTGAAAGTCAAGTAACAATCATAACCCAGGGCAAATGGGAAAGGGCACAGGGGCCATGCTCTGCCCCTCTCGTTCTGTTTCCCCTCCCCTCCCCTCCCCTCCCCTCCCCTCCCCTCTCCTCCTCTCCCCTCCTCTCCCCTCCCCCCCCCCCCCCCTCCCTTCCCTTCCCTTCCCTTCCCTTCCCTTCCCTTCCCTTCCTTCAGTTCCTTTCTTTTTTCATCTACCTTCCTTGGGTTCCCCATCCCAGAATCAAATGCCCTGTGGATCTCAGCATTTGCTATGACCCAGAGCTGCACACTTAACCTGTATTTCGCAATGCTGTTGTACATGTGTGAAGTGTAATAGCCATTGCCCCACTTATTTTATGTTGTTTTTTAAAAAACAACTGGCATGGGTATCAGTGAGGACCCAATCTCTCCACTTCTCCAAGGAAGACATGAAGAAATATAGACTTAAGGACATGTAAAAATGTTTCTTGAATTACAAGGTGTCTGTCTTCATGAGAAACTTAGGTCATTTTCACACAATGTTACCTGTAAAAGTAGCATAGAATTCACCCTATATAAAGAACGAATTGCTGTATGAAGAAATGGTTCAACTCAGCTTTATCATTTCCTGGTTCTCACTGCTCTTCCAAGGAATATCCCAGGAAGAAAAGTGGTGGCTGTTCTACTTTTCCAAAATGAACATCCCAGGTAGCCTCACCCAGTGAGTCTCTAGTAACAACAGAACTGCCTTTACTTCCTCCTTCCTCCTGAGGCAGAAGGGAGAGCTGTTAGTCAGACCCCGGAAGGCAGGCAGTGTGCAGGCTTGCACTCCTTCCGACAGTACCGCCTTACCCCAGGGGGAAACAACTGAAATTTGAACTGGATTCGTAATCATTTTTGCTTTCTGAGGGCCAAGTCTTAAGCTTCCAAACTAAGTGAGTCAGAGAAATTTACTGAAAAACAAAATATAACAACACAAAAAAACCACATCCTAAATGACAGTTTTTTGATGCTGTTTTTTGGTTTGTTTGTTCATTTCATCTGAGGCTGTGTCCTTGCTCAGTCAGACAGATGAATTCTTAGAACTTGAAGGTCCGTCTGAATAGAAACAGCTCTGACACCTCACATGCCAACTGTCATCTTTTACAAGCACAACCGTTCTGGTGACTTGAAAGACACACTGGCAGTCCACAAAGAATAAATAGCCTACTTAGAAGTGCCAGCAGGTCCTGTGGCCTGTGAGGAGTCTCAAAGGGACCTTCTGGATGGGCTCTGGGAAGCACACCTCAGATGAATGAATTAGCAAAGAGGACTTGGCCTGGATCCCAAGGGAAAAGCAGAAAAGGTCATTCTAAGACCAGTGTTTTGTCAGCTGGAATGGCTGTGACTAGGGACTTGAGTCTGGTGTGCCGGTTCTTGAGGTGTCACTGTGTCTCCTGTTGTGCAAGGTTTCTATCTAGCCTGGTTCGTCTCCTTCACGAATGAGCCAGGGTCTCTTAGAGCTTCTTCTGCAGAGATGGTGCTCTTCAGTCTCCTGTGCTAGAAGCCCACTCACCTAAACTCTCCCTCACTTTCCAGAAAATCACTGTTTATCTTCAGGGAAAATCCTGGGAAGGAGGGACATCTAGTGAATGCAATGTGATGAGTCACCCACTCCGAACATGTAGCAAGATACAAATAGTATCTTTTAGACCAGGGTCCCTCACATTGTTCCACCTGATCCAACTTCTCTAGTTGGGAAGCTGTAACTTGGGAAAGGAAGCGCATGCTAAGAACATAGGAGCTCACATGGAGATGGAGACTATTCCTTCTACACTTGATGGTGCAGAGACAAAGATATAGACTGTCAATCATTCCACCATTGTCTTAGTTAGGGTTACCATTGCTGTGACCAAACACCGTGACCAAACCACTTGGGGATGAAAAGGCTTATTTGACTTATGTATCCTGAATCACATTTCATCAGGGAGGACAGGAACTCAATCAGGACAGGAATCTGGAGGCAGAAACTGATGCAGAGGCCACAAAGGCGTGCCGATTAGATTGCTGGCTTGCTCTTCATGGCTCACTCAGCCTGCTTTCTTTGTTTTGTTTTATATCACTCAGAGAACCACCAGTCCAGGGGTGGCCCCACCCACAATGGGTTGGCTCTCCCACATCAACCACTAATTAAGAAAATGTACCACATACTTGCCTGCAGCCTTATCTTATGGAGGCATTTTCTCGACTAAGGTTCCCTCCTCTGCGATGACTCCAGCTTGTGTAAAGTTGACATAAAACTAGCACGCAAAACCATGACTCATGAGATGGGGCAGGAAGCAAACACAAGCGTAGAAAGCCAAAGCTCTTTCGCAGGAGTGGTGAGATAGAATGCTGGAACCAGGAGAAAAAGCAGGGCCTCCCCATGAGGTGGCTGAGCTGGAATGGTAGCCTCTATCTGCCTTCCTGCTTGGGTGGAGTCAAGGGACAGTATCGGTCTCAAGAGTTGATAGCACGATGACCCCACTGTCCACCACTGTAGCCACGATGGCCTCTTCCACGTTGATCTCAATTATGTTTCTGCATGGGGTCATAGCGGGGCCATAGCTGCTCTTGAGTTTGGGATACCCTCCCCTAGGTCTGGGCCAGGCTTCTCTCTTTTCCGTGTCCCCTGCAGCTGTTCCCCCGACAGTGCTCTCAGCCTTGCCTATCTCTTTGCTTCCTTCTCCTCTCTTCAGATCCTGTTATGTAACTCAGCCTTTCTTGTATGTTTGTAAGTTATCTGCATCCCTACCCAGGTCCTTGTCTGACTGTTTCATGCATAGGACTCTGAGTTCCAAGAGCAGTGTCCCATGCGTGGTACATATTTAACGAGTGGACTGTATAAAAACCACCTGACTCGTCCCTTCACATATGAACGCAGATGAGAAGAAAGACAGGGTCTGCGCCTCAACTGGTCTCAGTGGGAAGCATGATGCTCTTTGGACCTTTGATAGCCATAATGGGCAAGAAGGTTGTCTGGGTGATACGTGACTGTTTTCCTGTTTCTTTCCCTAGCCAAACTTTACCAAAGCAGCAGGGAAGCAGTGGGTGGGCGGAGTGGTCATGGAATAAAGCGAGACAGCAGCATGTTTTAGGATTGTCACCTGTAATTATCACACCAAGTCCTTTTTAAAACCCTCAGGTCATTTTTTTTTTAATTTGTAGGATAACTGTGCCCACTGTTAATCAACACACTATTATGATAATCTCCTCCCATGCAGGGTTTATGTATGTAACCCTGCTGTCCTGGAACTCTATACCAGGTTGTATACCAGGCTGGCCTTGAACTCACAGATCCACCTGCTTCTGCCTCCTGGGTGCTGGGATTAAATTTGTGTACCACCACCGACCAGTTTGTTATGCTAAATTTAATGGCACTGAAAAACCCCTCTTTGAACAGAAACTATTTATTATTGGGGGTGTGGAGAGGTGCCTGTCAGAGGAAAGGGTTTCTCTATTATGTAGCCCTGGCTATTCTGGAACTTGCTATGCAAAACAGGCTGGCCTTCAACTCCAGAGATATGTTTGCCTTCGCCTCCATGCCACTGGGCGCTGTTTATCATACAGAAATACAGAAATAGACACTTGTGAATAGCAGACATTCTCAAATCAAGAGTTGTAAAATCAATTCAAGTCTAGGCGATTCATAGGTAGGGCTTATTTTATAAGCATTTTTATATTTTTTATAGCTTTTTACATTTTTGCTTAATATTTGAAACTTTTAAACATGTATACAGAGTCCAATGTGTCTCGATCGTGTTCACTTCTTATTCCCCTCCTCAGCTGCCCCCAGGGCCCTCTCTCGCAACTCTATGTCCTAATTTAATTTTTAATTTATTTTTTTTCACCCACTGACTCAAGTTAGCACTGCCTTCTTATGAATGCAGTGTTGTCAGGCATAGGGGAGAGTAAAGGCTTCCTGCCTCTAGAAGTGCTCTGGGGAGTGCTCCAGTGGTTGACCACTTCCTGCAGCTCTTGAAAGGGGAGTTGAAGAGACTAGGCTGTGGTGGTGGGGGAGGGGAGAGCAGAGCATGTTCAGCCATCTTGGACGCTCTTGCTGTGTATACTCAGCATCCCGGCACCATGATTAAATGGCAGACAGAAACAACTCCAGAAATGAAACATTTATTTTTGCTTGTGTTTTCGGAGGTTTGGCTTGTGACCTGCTGTTAATGTTAGTGGTGAGGCAGGGAAGTCATGGCCTAAGTGTATGGGAGAGCAAAGCATTTTCAGTTCAGGCAAGAAAACAAAATGCCCTTCAAATGCCACTATTGACCCCTTCCTTCCCTTAACCAGGCTGCTTTACCCTGGTTCCACCACTTGCTAACAGTCTACTTAGATTTTTGAGTCCGTGGGTGGATTAAAGCCATGGGCTGGGTTAGAGCCTTCATGATCTACTACACACGTGGAGGAGTATGCCTCACAGTTTGCCTATGTGCCTTCCACCCAGCCAAGGTGACAGTCAGGAGTAGCCACCATGCCCTGTTCTTCCTGAATTCTAGAATCTGGATGTACTGTCTCTCAAAGGTATCGGTTACTCTGGTTGGTGACCTTCTAGAAAATTCCTTGAGAAGCAAGTACTTGCTCATGCCCGTTGTGGACAGATAACCTTGTGACCCAGACAGACATGGCATCAGGGTGAAGCTTCTAGAGGAAGGACAGCAAATTTTGACATGTACTGATCATCTCGGTAACATTTTACCTTTGTGTTAAGAAGTTCGTAAAAGGGTTGAGTTTCCTAATTTTGTGGAAAAAAATTAGGATAATATTTGATGACTACTTTGGGAAAAGATGTGATTCCCTACAAATGCTTATGGGCATAATCATCTCTTTATTCTTCTTGATTCTGAAAATGTCACAACTTAGATGCATCTTGTGTTACCATCTTAAAAAAAAAAAAAGTGGTGTAATGTCCAAATGCTGGTGGTTTGAAGTCATTATACCAGCCACACCAAAAGAGACTTCTCTCCATGGGGGTGAGGTTTTCCTGTGTGTAGTATGGCTAGTATGGCCCTTGATTCCTGCCTTATTTTATTCAAAGCAGGGAACCACACAAGAGAAAGAGGAGAATGACGCTGACCTCACAGCCACTCAGAGCCCTGGAGTACAGGAATGGCTGGCTCAAGCCCGCACCACCCGGACTCACCAGAGGCAGAGTAGCCTCCAGCAGCAAAAAGTAAAGCATTCCCCCTCCCCTCCTCTAGATGGCAGTCTGCCACGAGAAGAACTTGAGGCAGAGAGCGAAGTGTCTATGGCCACAGTTTTTGTTGACATGGTTTTGGTTATGATTTGTTTTCAATGCTGGGAATGGAACCCAGGCCAGGCAAGTGCACCATTGCAGACACATCCCCAGCACTGATTCAGTTCTTCACTGATGGAATTTACCTCATTTCTGTTTATGCAATTTTTAAGTGCAGGAGTGCTATGCCTGCATGTACCCCTGCAGGCCAGAAGAGGGCATCAATCCCGTCACAGATGGTCCTGAGCCACCATGCGGTTGCTGGGAACTGAACTCAGGACCTCTGGAAGAGCAGCCAGTGCTCTTAATCTCTGAGCCATCTCCCCAGCCCCTTACCTTATTTCTGAATGAAACAAGACATAACTAGCATTTTTTGGCATGCCTCCCCATAACTGATTGGATGGTGGAATGGCTAATCATTATAAAGTTAGTATGTTTCATGTTCCACTGTATGGTTCAGCTGTTACTTGCCTCCTCAGGGCAAGTTGCTTTCTTATTTGATCTGTTTGCATCTATTCTAGTGTACAACAAAAGTCTTAGGAAAACCTCTGAGAATGGGCAAAGCTCTGAAATATGTAAATATATTTTTTAAAGAAATGAAATGTGTAGTAGATGCCTTAGAAGACTCTGTCCTGGCTCTCCGAAAACAGCGTTGACTTTGAAAGGAAGGAACGTGTTTTACCACATGGGGGCACCATTGTCCAGCAAAACTTTTCTATTCTGGTTGCTTTTCCCAGATAGTTAATGAAAATAAGAGAATTTACCTAAATCATGCCTTTTACTCTGTGCCAAGATTTAGTTATTCGAGCCCCCCCCACCCCCCCTCGTGACGTTCTGTAGATAGAGAGCAGCGACAGTTCTCTGAAGTAACAACCGTGTTTGCGTTTGTGCAGGAGTTTGAACAGGAGCTGGCTGAGCAGAAGAGCCTCCTCTGCTCCGTGGCTAGCCGCGGAGAGGAGATTCTAACCCAGCGTTCCTCCACAGAAGGCTCCGGAGGCCTTGGGTATGTTCTGAAACTGCAGCCTTCTCTTCTTGTGCTTCCCTGGCATCTGAAAAACTGAGTACCTCACCCCACAGTTCCCAGTCATCCACACGAGGTGCTCACGCCCTTTCACTTAGGGATATGAAAAGTTCCTTCTCTGCCAAGCGTTTTGTTGTGTGGATAGAAACTGGCTAGTAGTAGCGACTACCTTCCTAGATGCACATGTAGTCCCTGGGACACCCATTTTCTCAGTCAAATGGGAAATGCATTATCCAATCGATCCTATGATATTTCCAACTGGTGATTATATGTAACCACAAAACATTTTCCTCTCAAGAACTCTGTTAAAAAAAAAAAAAAAAAAAAAAAAAAAGGATGGATGTACAAGCTAAGTGATGCTACTTCTTAATAGGTGTCTTCCTATAATTTCTACATGTAAAGTTCTTGAGACTGAGGACTAGTTTGGAGTGGACACTTTGAAAGTCTTCCATACAGAAAGACAAAATAGTAGAAGAGAAGACAGGGGAAGGGAAACCTCTAAACAGGAGGCTCTTATTTGCAAATTGCAAAAGTAAAGGAAATCCAGCCACTGGAACATACCTGTATTTTGAACCACTCACCTTGGGGACCTGACTTGCTTATCTATAGAGTTAGAGTAATAGGAGCAAGCACCATTACAAAAGATTTTGACTTTTTTTTTTTTTTTTTTTTTTGAGACAGGGTTTCTCTGTATAGTCCTGGCTGTCCTGGACTCACTTTGTAGACCAGGCTGACCTCAAACTCACAGAGATCCTCTGCCTCCCTGACTGCTGGAATTAAAGGCGTGCACCACCATGCCCAGCTTTGCTCTTGTTTTTTCAGACAGTAATTGTGGCTTCCCTAGAACTCACCTTGTACAGCAGGTTGGCCTCCAACTCACAGAGATTTGCTTGACAGAGGAGATCCACCTGCCTCTGCCTCCCAAGTGCTGGGATTAAAGGTGTGCACTGCCGCCGCCACCACCACCACCACCACCACTCAGCTCTGAAGCACTATTTTTTTTAAAGTTTCAGTAAAACCTGTGTGTCTGTGTGTAGCCTAGGCTTGCAATTTGCTTGTGTTTCTTGTCAAACATCTTTGGCTTTGTTTCCCAAATCTAAACATTGTTTTCAGCAGAAATAATATAAATAGGAGAGTATATGTTAGAAAGATGTTATAAAAATGTTATTTATAATGCCAAATAATTGAAAAGGCAGGAGTACGTACTAGCATCAAGAAAAAATTGTATGTACCTATAATCTTAACAATATTATATTGTGCTAACAATATTATATTGTGCTATCATAATTCATACACGTGGCAACTAAGGGACAGTGTGAATTAAATGAAAGTATCATGTTCATGCGGGTCAGAAAAATAATATAAGTCTGGAGATAGCAGATGCGGGCACTAAGCATCTTTGCAGTGCAGTCAGCACTGGCACCATGTTTCTGAGTGTCAGTGTATACAGATATTATGGGATTCATAGTTTTCGCATTTCTGTCACCCTAAAATTGTGAAATCTGTGTTAAATCACAAAAGAGCTAAAACAATCGCTACTGTCCATTATGTTTAGAAAGATTAGTAAACAAAGTCTTTAAGATACATGAGCAGTGAAGCCCTAAACAAGGGGGCTACTCCTCCTCCAGCCAGCAGAGCAGATCAGTCCCCCTCTCTGCCCGCTCCTCGGTCCTCTGAGGTGTCCACACACCCCTCATTGTCTTCTTCTGCCTTTTAAAGTCTCTTTTTACAAAGAAGACAGTTGGCGCTGCCCCCTTGGCAGACAGTGGGTTCCACAAAAGAGCTGTGGGAATCTTGTGCAACTTTCTTGTGGTTTGAAAAATGTTGCTGTTTTCCCGCACTTCTCCTTGGCATTCAGCATTGGCTATGACCCAGATTGACAGATAAACATCTACAAGTTGCTCTTTCAACTATTAAGCTCATGTAAAAAGCTAGCTTTCTGTGAAGGTTCACTTAAGGAACACCACTCGCAAATTCTTCAATGGTTATATAAGTTCCTTAGGAAAATGGCCCTTCAGTGTGATTGAGTCCAGTTCACATACTCTTGTCAAGGCTCTAGGCTACGGCGTCCTTCTAAGGCTACGAAGGAAAACCAACTGGGAATTCGTTGACATGGACGAATACTTTCCCATGAGAAATGGAAAGACCACATTCTAATTTAAAACTAATTTGCTGTTATTTTTATATGTGTCAATGGTGAAATATAAGAACACAGCCGGTTACTACCCGCCCCCCAGCTTTGATACTGAATGCTCATGCAGACGTAATGAATGTCACACACAAGTACACTGTAGCCAGCACAGAAGGAAATACAATAAAGAAATTAACTTTCATAGGAAGTTTCAAACTCCTTCTTTTTCATTTGAAATCTGTACAATTGGAGACACTTTTAAAAAAATATATTTTATTAATTTACTCATATTACATCTCAATCGTTATCCCATCCCTTGTATCCTCCCATTCCTCCCTCCCTCCCATTTTCCCCTACTCCCCTCCCCTATGACTGTGACTGAGGGGGACCTCCTCCCCCTGTATATGCTCATAGGGTATCAAGTCTCTTCTTGGTAGCCTGCTATCCTTCCTCTGAGTGCCACCAGGCCTCCCCATCCAGGGGGCATGGTCAAATATGGGTCTTGGAGTTTTAAAAGAAATATTTTCTTTTCTTTTTTCTTTTTATTACACATGTATAAGATAAACTACATACAGCAGGGAGAACCATGTGACAATCATGAGAATAATGAATTCTATACATGTTACATTCATAGTGACGTGGCCATCTGCATTCATCTCGTTTGAGATTTTTTTTTAAACATTACTTTTTAAGGTCAGTCTATGTTAACGCATAGATTATTAACCTCCACTGACTGAATGGTAGCTGTTTGTCACAGAGCTGTGGGCATCACACACGCTCCATTTAGTTTTCAGAACTGCATAACATGGATGTCATATTCATATGGTGACAAAACTGAGGCTCAGAAACATGTGGCACAAGTTACCTGGTGTCCCCGTGCAAAAACTGTTGTCACAGGCATGCATTCTGCTTCCCCTTCCTGCTTTCTGCGCGCTGGGGACGGAGCCCAGGGCATCCTGAATGCCAGGGCAAACTCTCTACAGCTGACACCTTCTCAGCCTCAGGTCAAGCATCTTACTCTCCTTCACCTGGCACAACTTCCTCCTGTCACGTCATTTCTGTCCCTCCACAGTGTGTCCTGAATGACCTGTGGGCTCTCGGCAAAAGCTCTCGCTAGACTAACGTTTTCCAGATTTTGAACCAATTCATAGGCTATTTGTCAAAGCTGTCTGGTCATATTGTAATTCCTGATTCTGAAGGTTGCAGTTATTTCATTTCATACTTAGACATTTTCAATGTGGGGCTTTGTTTGTTTGTTTGTTTTTAGATTTTTTGTTTTGTTTTTGTTTTTGTTTTTTGAGACAGGGTTTCTCTGTATCCTAGACTCACTTTGTAGCTCATGCTGGCCTTGAACTCACAGAGATCCACCTGCCTCTGCCTCCCAAGTGCTGGGATTAAAGGCGTGTGCCACCACCATCTGGCTTTCAATGTGTTTTTTAATATTTATGTTTTCATGATAAACTATATGAAGAAGAATATGGTTATAGTCTTAACATTTCTATTTAAATTTATATTTTTGAAGGTGTAAGGCAATGACTAAGACAATCTTGTTCTAATTTTTGAGGCCAGGCCTATTAATATCAAGTATGTTATTTGTCTCCTTGTTCTCCCTCCCTCCCTCCATTCATCCCTCCCTTCCTCCATCCATCCCTCCCTCCCTCCCTCCCTCCTTTCCTTCTTTCTTTTTTCTTTGGGTTTTTTTTTTTTTGTACATATTGTAAACTTAGATTATTTATTCTTTTAATAGTGAAAAACCTGATGTGTTATCCCAGGAGTTGGGAATGGAAGGGGCAAAATCATTTGCTGAAGACCAGATGAGGATGAAATGGGAAAGCCTACATCAAGAATTTAGTACCAAGCAGAAACTGCTACAGAATGTTCTGGAACAGGAACGAGAGCAAGTGGTATCAGACATTTTGTTCATTTCTTTGTTCCCCTTTGAGTTTGTGAAACAGGGTCTCCCATGACCCAGATTGCCCTGGAATGTGCTATCTAGCTGAGGGTGGACTTGAACTTCTGACCTTTCTACCTCTGCCTCTCCGGGATAGGAATCACAAGCATGAACCCGCCCCATGCTCTACCTAAGTATAGCTTTTATATATGAACTAGGACAAAGGTACACAGCTTATACTAAGGGGGTAAAACTGTGTAATAATCTTATTTTAATTATAATTCTGAAATAAATGTAAAACAAGTTACTCATTTTATATTTTTC
The DNA here is from genome assembly GCA_907169655.1 of Acomys percivali. Taxonomy (NCBI): domain Eukaryota; kingdom Metazoa; phylum Chordata; class Mammalia; order Rodentia; family Muridae; genus Acomys; species Acomys percivali. The sequence continues at coordinate 104,808,937 of OU015750.1, read as the reverse complement.
TTACCAAGACATGTTTCACATTTCCTTCATTCCTGGCTATCCTGGACTTGCTTTTGTAGACCAGACAGGCTGGCCTTGAACTCACAGTGATCCACCTGCCTCTGCCTCATCAGTGCTGGGATTAAAGGCATGCACAACCACACCCAGCCTGAATGTGAAAAAAAATTTTTTTTAAATTTTTTTATATCTCTTTTTTTAAATTTTTTTATTAATTTATTCTTGTTACATCTCAATGGTTATCCCATCCCTTGTATCCTCCCATTCTCCCCTCCCTCCCATTTTCCCCTTATTCCCCTCCCCTATGACTGTTCCTGAGGGGGATTACCTCCCCCTGTATATGCTCATAGGGTATCAAGTCTCTTCTCAGTGACCTGCTATCCTTCCTCTGAGTGCCACCAGGCCTCCCCATCCAGGGGACATGGTCAAATATGAGGCACCAGAGTTCATGTGAAAGTCATACCCCACTCTCCACTCAAGTGTGGAGACTGTTCTGACCATTGGCTAGATCTGGGTAGGGGTTTAAAGTTTACGGCCTGTATTGTCCTTGGCTGGTGCCTTAGTTTTAGCGGGACCCCTGGGCTGAATGTGAAAATTTATCTGATTTCTATATAGTATTTTTTTTCTCAAAGATGATCAATGTCTGATTTTTCATTAGCATGAGTCATTAAGGTTCAATTTAATTTTCAACATTGAAAATCATGGTTAAAAAAAAAAAAGAAAATCATGATTGCAAACCAAGAATATACATATCAAGAGGGTTTCCACAAGTCTGAAACTAAACCACTAGGCCACCCCACTTTCCACCATTCCTTCCAGTGTTGAGTCCTCTCAGAAGGTTTTAATGAGAAACATATTGGAACACTAGAGGGTCTTGAAAACAAGGGAAGCTACCAGTCAAGTCAGGCAGTTACTGGCCCATCTGTAAGGCTGGTTCCTGGGATGGATATTGTGTGATACTGGGCTTGGTTCCACCACACAAAATCCAGGGGAACTCAATAGGCAACAGAAAGTTCCAGAGAAGCAATAACTATTGGTTCAGTCTTTGCAGAGGCTGGGACCCACGCGGGAGGTCAGAGAGACTTAAGAGTTGAACGGGGTAATGAGTAAGCCAGGAACCCAGGCTTACCTGTGAGGCTGCCAGCATCTGTGTGGTTCAGAGCGCCATTGGGCCACAGTGCCAGGCCTCTGTTCTGAGTTAGCAATGTCCATCCAGATCACTCTAGGATAGCAGGTTTTTTTCCAGTGGGATAAGCCCAAGGATCTTTACTTTTGGTTCTGAAAAAAATCTCCTGTTTTCATCACTCTGCCCAGGACTCTGTAAGATAGAGGAGCTAGCTGCACAGGAGTGGATGATAGTTGAACAGTGCCGTCAGGGCGGGCACTGTAAAGTGGATGGATGCAACAGGGCAGAACTAACTGAAAGGAAACTGTCCAATGGTGGCAGTTCACCTGGAGATGATTGCATTTCTTCCTTCAGTGCCACGCATTTATATCCCACTTTCCAAAAACTCCTGGCCGACCGTACCTTTGCCTCTCTGTTCCACTTTGCTGGCCAGTGAGTATGCAGGGATTGTCATTAGCTGTGGCTGAAAACACCCCATCCGTGGCTATCTTTGTGCCAGAATCGTATCTCCTCTGAGACTAGTATTCTGTGTCTTTTTT
>OU015750.1:104789872-104804085 GCA_907169655.1 Acomys percivali | reverse complement strand
AGAAAGAAAGAAAGAAAGAAAGAAAGAAAGAAAGAAAGAAAGAAAGAGGCTGTGGAACAGAAGTTTGTATATATAAAAAGCTCTCAAAGTACATACAATTTACATATTCACCCTTTTAAATATGCGTACGAGAGCAGGAGAGATGGAGAAGTCGGCTTCCTGTGCATCTCAAACCCTCTCTGTATGAAATACAAGCTTCAAGGAGTGAATCCCTAAGCAGTGCTTTTTAAAACTTAATTTTGATCCATGCATATTCTTACCTAATGATATAAAGTCCTCGAGAAAAATCCCTACTAGAACAATCTACCTATGGTCTGTAGAAGTTCACTGAAGAGTCTCGACTGGTGTCAGTGTAGTTATTGATGAGTGGAAGGTTTCCTCAGCTTGATAGGGGAGGGTGATTCCTTTACAGAAGTCTGTAGAAGGAGGTGAGACTTTGCTTTCATCGACTCTAGGCTCTTGCCAAAGACATTAAGGAAATGTCTGAAGAGATGGACAGGAAGAAGAACTGGTTTTCCCAAGCATTTCCAGAGGACGGTGACAACCGGGATGTCATCGAAGACACTCTGGGTTGTCTTTTGGGCAGACTATCCTTGCTGGATTCAGTGGTGAATCAGCGATGCCATCAGATGAAGGAAAGACTCCAGCAAATCCTCAATTTCCAGGTAAGTGAGAGAACACAAAGAGTTTCTGCCATTTTCAAGGAACAGTGGTGATCATCAATAGAGTATGTTAGAAACACTCATTCTGTGCTGCATGCTTGTAGTGGGGTATCTGAGGGTGTGTATGTGTGAATGCACACTCACATGTGAGTACATATATAAAGTGTGTGCATGAGTGTGGAGGACAGAGGCCAACCTTGGGGGGGGGCATTCCTCAGGAATCATCCACCTTATATTTCTTTCAACTTTTATTACATTTTTATTTAATGTGCATATATGGGGGCAGGAAGCGTACATGTGCCCTGGCATGAACGTCGAGGCCAGAGGACAACTCAATGAGAGGTGATTCTCTTCTTTTACTGTGTGAGGCCTGGGCAAGAACCGAAGATCATCGCGCTTGGGAGTCAAGCGCCTTTGCCCACTGAGCCACCGTTCTGGCCCATCCACATGCTGTTTGGAGCAAGGTCTCTCATGGGACCCCGAGTCCCACAGTTCTTAGGGTAGGAGGCTGCCCAGTGAACCCCAGGGGTCTAATCCTTGCCTCCCAGGGGCTGGAGTTACAAGAGTGCATTACTGCAGCTAGCTTTTTACATGGGCTCTGAGCATCCAACTCAGGTCTCTATAAGCACTTTAGTGTCTGAGCTATCTCTCAGCCCATCTTATAAGCATCTTTTAATGGATAACAAAGAGCTGGGGTGTTGGAGAAAACCAGGTGGATTGAACTAAGGAGTTAGAAATCAAGTCTCATGCTTTAGGACTTGGAAGGCTGAGAAAACCAGTCAGACTAAGAGTTGTCCAAAAGTTTAAACTTGACCAATAAAAGCGAAATGATAGTTTATCGTAATTTCCAGTTGGCAATAATACAAATTCTTGTTCTTGTTACCAAAGAACGTGCAGGAGGTGCTGGAATATAGAAAACACCCCAGACCTCACTTCTCAGGGTTTTTGAAATGGCTTTTGGTCCTATTTCTTCTCCCTCTCTCAGAATTACACTGGAAACCATCACATTACTTTCCAATCCTAAGTCTTCAGATTTATTGCCTTTTACCGCCACATTAGAATCCCAGGGCCAGCTATGTAATTTGTGCTTATGAAACCTTTTCTGTCTCAAGCCACTGGGAAAAAATGGAAAAGTCACTGATAAACTTTTACTGTTGATGTCTTTCATGCCTAAGAAATAGGATCCTTTTCGAGATATGTAAGTTTCAACAGAAGCTATTTTCAGCAACCATGAGAGAATTTGATATAATTTTTGATTCCTAGAAAAAGGAACTATGAAGTATTAAATGTTATACTTATGAAGAAACATGGAATTTTCTATATATTCATATAAAGAGACATATTATTAACATTTTCAAGTAATCTTCCGTCTTAAAAATATATGATGAAGGATGGTAAGGTGGCTCAGTGGGTGAAGGTGCTGCCAGTTATGAAGACCTGAGTTTGAGGCCCTGCACCTACTTTCTGGGAGGACAGAACTGGCTCCCACATGTTGTCCTCTGACCTTGACACATGTACTGTGACACACAAACATACTATAAATAAATAACATAATAAGTACATATATTTATTAAGGCATTTAATTTATTTTATTTATGTAAGTCCCCAAGTTTTCATATGAATCATTTTTAAATCTCTGTGATATCCCCACTAAGTAAATGTTCTTCAAACAGAATGAAAATTAAGACTTAAGGTCTGTAAAGCCAAAACCACGTATTCAAGTTTGTTTTGTTGGCTTTATTTTCTCTCCTTAGTTTTAAAGCTGATCCTACAGGGTGCACTTTGAGTCACCGTGTAGACCAGGCTCTCTCATCTCAACAGGCATGCGCCTCCATGCCAAGCTTCCAATTCCAGCTTTGTCACTTGCTGCTGTATAATCTTTAGTTGCTTCATTAGTTTGAGCCTCGGTGTCCTCAACTATTAAATCCTACCCATAGCCACGGGCTCACAATGCTGTAAGGCTTCAGTAAGTTATCAGTAGACCGTAATGCGTAAACCTCCCTCAACAAATTTTATAATTATCAATTTTGCTATTGGGTAGCATCAAAAAAGGATAAAGGAAGTAAAGTCAGTGGAAAACATACGTTATGTCTTTAGGCTTATTCAGCACTCAAGAGGCGGGATGGAATTTAGGAGTGAGAGCACTTCTTCATTACGTGATATTGGAGCGGTGGGCAGGAGAGCCAAGACTAACAGACCGACTCAAGATACATTGTGAAAGCCACGGCGTGCATGTGGGGAATGAGAGGAGGGATGCCCACTAAGAAACTCAAGGCTTGCACATCTGGAGGCCTTGAGAGAGCAGAGAGCAGATAGAGGACAGTGCCGCCGACCAATGAAGCAGACTATTTGTCCAGAAATGCTGTGGTTGAGATATGGGAGACATTAAGCTCTGCATGGTAGGCATGTGAGTGTGCGACTCTATGACACAGGGGAATGGCCGTGGTGGGATTCACATCTCTGCTTGTTGGGTTGACGGTACAGTGAAAGGAGAGAGAAGTTCATCTGAAGTCAGAACAGCAGGTCGATTATCTGGGTATTAGTCAGTTTTGCATGAATATATACTAACCATGTCTGCAAAGTGAGAAGACCCATTATAGCATGAAAATTTAATTTTCATTACTCTTAAAATTTGTCTTCCATAAAGAAGAATGCCAGATTTTTACAGCATTTTAGTCTGTAGGCCACACAAGAGGCTTGTTTAGCTGTCCAGTTGTGAACCCCTCCAAGGCATATTTGCTTTTATCTACTTGCTTCTACCAAGATAATGCTTATAGCAGCTTTGAATTTGGTAATTATAACCAGTGACAGTAAACTGTGAACTAAGCATGACTTCTTTGGAGTTTGGTTTGTTGTAGAGGATCACGGAAATAACATGTAATCACAAAATTCTCTTTAAATCGTGTCCTCTGTTTTTCTTCGGCCAAGAAGTTTCTACTTGTTGGTGGCCAGCTTACGAGCAGAAAGTGACAATTCAAATGTTCACGATCCAGTTTAACTGAGAGAAAGAACCTCAGTGTTAGCATAATAAACGATCAATTCAGTCACTGACCATCTTCCTTTGCTTGCACAGAGCATCGGTTGTATTCTCGGTACTTCTTAGCCTCGGGCATGGCATGCCTTTGCTTCCCGCATCAACTGTAAAAACTACCTTTTGCCACACTTGTCAACATTGCTCTAGAATTCCCACCCACCCCCCCTGGCCCTGCAACAAGACTACCTGAAAAGACATCCAGATGCTCTCTGTACGTCGTTTTGAGTATTATGTGCATAGACTTGCAGTAAAATTATCTGTTACTATTCTGGTTTTACCCATGCATTTAACCCCAAATACATTTCAGTATTTTCAAAACTACCAAATATTTTTAAGTGACTTTTAAAAGTGAGAAACTAAGGGATTCTTTTATAATGATGAATCAGCATTATGGATTTTAAGGCTTTGAAATCCCTATGAATTTGTTTTTCAAGTGATTCACACCCTCACTGTTTTTTTAAATTTTTTAAAACTTTTTTAAATTAATTTATTCTTGTTACATCTCAATGGTCATCCCATCCCTTGCATCCTCCCATTCTTCCCTCCCTCCCATTTTCCCCTTATTCCCCTCCCCTATGACTGTTCCTGAGGGGGATTACCTCCCCCTGTATATGCTCATAGGGTATCAAGTCTCTTCTCAGTGACCTGCTGTCCTTCCTCTTAGTGCCACCAGGTCTCCCCCTCCAGGGGACATGGTCAAATGTGAGGCACCAGAGTATGTGAGAAAGTCATATCCCACTCTCCACTCAAGTGTGGAGACTGTTCTGACCATTGGCTAGATCTGGGTAGGGGTTTAAAGTTTACCGCCTGTATTGTCCTTGGCTGGTGCCTTAGTTTGAGCGGGACCCCTGGACCCAAATCTGCCTATCATAATGGTCTACTTGTAGGTTTCTAGGACCCACTGGATCCTTCTACTTTGCTATTCTCCCATACTTCTCTCATCTAGAGTCTCAATAGGATGTCCTCCCCTCTGTCCCAGTTTCCTGGTAAGTGAAGGCTTTCGTGGGACATGCCCCTTGGGCTAGTATGCAGATATAAGTGAGTATATACCATTTGAGTCTTTCTGCTTCTGTGTTAACTCACTCATTATGATCATTTCTAGCTCAATCCATTTATCCACAAATTTCGGGAATTCCTTGTTTTTAATAGCTGAGTAGTATTCCATAGTGTATATGTACCACAGTTTCTTTATCCATTCTTCTACTGAGGGACACTTAGGCTGTTTCCATGATCTGGCTTTATGAATAAGGCTTCTATGAACATGGTTGAGCAAATTTTCTTGCTGTGTGCTGGTGGATCTTCTGGGTATATTCCAAGGAGTGGAATAGCTGGGTTTTGAGGAAGCCCTATTCCCAGTTTTCTGAGATAGCACCAGATAGATTTCCAAAGTGGCTGTACTTGTTTGCATTCCCACCAGCAATGAAGGAGTGTTCCTCTCTCCCCACATCCTCGCCAGCATGTGGTGTCGCTTGAGTTTTTGATCTTAGCCATTCTGATGGGTGTAAGATAGAATCTCAGAGTTGTTTTGATTTGCATTTCCCTGATGACTAAGGAGGTTGAGCATTTCTTTAAGTGTTTCTCAACCATCTGATATTCTTCTGTTGAGAATTCTCTGTTTAGTTCCAAGCTCCATTTCTCAATTGGGTTATTTGGTTTGGTGGTGTTTAATTTCTTGAGTTCTTTATATATTTTGGATATTAGACTTTTGTCAGATGTAGGGTTGGTGAAGATCTTTTCCCAGTCTGTAGGCTGTTGCTTTGTTCTCTTGACAGTGTCTCCAGCCTTACAGAAGCTTCTCAGCCTCATGAGGTCCCATTTATTAATTGTTGACATTAAGGCCTGGGCTGTTGGTATTCTGTTCAGGAAGTTGTCTCCTGTGCCAGTATGTTCCAGGCTCTTCCCCACTTTTTCTTCTAAGTGACTTAGTGTCTCTGGTTTTATGTTGTGGTCTTTAATCCACTTGGATTTGAGTTTTGTGCAAGGTGACAAATATGGGTCCAGTTGCATTTTTTTACACATAGACCTCCAGTTAGACCAGCACCATTTGTTGAAGATGCTATCCTTTTTCCATTGAATGGATTTGGCTTCTTTGTCAAAGATCAAGTGACCATATGTGTCACACCTTCACTTTAATCCCTGATTGAAAAAATAAATTGTAATACTTGCTATATCTATTATACACTGATTCCTTTGCTCTACCACAAGTACAACAACAACAACAATGATAACAATAATAATATTAACTTGTTGAATTCTTTGGATTTTATTCTTTCTTGTTTTTTTTTTTTTATTCTTAAGAAAATAACAAGCATAAAACCGTTACCACCGTCCAGAAATTTTTGCCCAGTGATTTTTCATATGAACCACAGTACTGTTTTCTTCCCTAGTCTCTCCTAATAGTTGCCAAGGCTTGTAGGAAGAAGAACTGTTTTTCTGATATCTTTAATAGAATAAAAAGACAAAGAGTATGGTATAAAGGGAACGTACACATGACATTCGTACGTTGTGTTAGGTTATTTCTACTCATCTATCCCTCAGATGAAGTGAACTGACAACTGTGGGTGTGTGTGGAGAGCTATGGGCCTTGCATTATGATGTCTGCATACATTCATTTTTAAGAACATTTTCAATTTATTTGTATGAGTGTTTTACCTGCATGCATGTGTATATATGTGTATGTATATATGAAACATTCATGTATAGTGCCCTAAGGGGTCAAAAAAGGCCACTGGATTCCCTGTAACTGGTGTTAGAGACAGTTGTGAGACACCTCGTGGCTCAAACTTGGGTCCTCTGCAAGAGCAGCAAGCAAACGCTCGTAACTTCTAAGCTATCTCCAGCCCCTGCATACATCCCAATTTAAACAAATTTTATTTAAGAACAAATCAATATTCTATTTACTTTTATCAAAAATAGATTTTTTTTCCTCACAGAATACGTCCTTATTTCCCATTTCCCCTTCCTTTACTTCCCTCAGCTCCTCCCACCTCACCTTGCATCCAGGTCTACCTCCTTTCTACTCTCATCAGAAAACAAACAGGCCTCTATGGGAATATATATATCATGGGATATATATTGAGGATATTATATATATGATATATATGTGGGGATAATAAATTATATTGTATAAGACATAAAACAAAAACTAACATCAGAATTGGACAGAACAAACAGAAAGAAAAAAGCACAAGAGAAGACACAAGAAACAGACACACTTGTTTGCATAGTTAGGAATCCTACAAAGGCTCTATAGGGTAAAAAGAGAAAGGAAATATATATATACATATATAAGGTAACTTTTGAAAAATCTCAGACACAACATTGTGATACAAGGAACCTCCACTTCAAATATGTTGTCGTGTTCAGTTTCTGTTGGCCATCTACTGCTGGGCGTGTAGCCTACCCTTAAGAGTAGTTTGTTTTCCCAGTGAGACTCCCTTGGAGGAAACTACATTTTCATATTCTTTATTGGGGTATGTGCTCTCTTGGTCTATGACCAGTTCCTCACTGAGGAGGATGTCATGAGCTAAATTTCAGCCTGTGATGAACACTCAGCCTTACATCCCTGTTTGTTATTCATGAGAGATAGAACCAGGCCTGGTGGCTCATGCCTTTGGTCTCAGGTCTCTCCAGTCTGAGGTGGAAGGAGTGCAAATTGAGAGCAGCCCGGGCAACTTAGCAAGACTGAGTCTGTAAAGAAAATTGAAACAAAGAGAGCTGATGTGATACCTCAGTGGGAGATCATACCCCTAACATGTGAGAGGCTCTGGGCTCAAGCCTGAGTGCCACAAAGCAAGAGGAGCAACAAAAACAAAAATAAAGTATAAAGGAAAGAAAAGGAAAAGACCTTATTAACATATATTTCTGGGAACATATCAACATTTTTATAATTAAATTATTGTTCCAGTACATGGTGCCCTTTGAAATGAGTAAGAATTTGGGTGGCTCTCTCTCTCCTTTGTTTATGTCTCACTCAATATAAATATATGTTGGACAGTTGGAGGAATGATGTTTATTAACCAAAGACTCGGCTGAGAATTTTTTGTAAAGTCATTTCCTGTATCTTTGGTGTACATAAACAACATTAATTTCCATACTTCTTAAAAAGCCAAAAATGCAAGCTGGAGAGATGGCTCAGCAGTTAAGAACACTTGCTACTCTTCAGAGGACTGAGGTTGTTTCCCAACACCCATGCTAAGCTTTCATTGCTTCCTGTTGCTCCTGTTCCAGGGTATCTGACGCCCTCTTCTGGCCTTTCTGGGTACCCCCACTCATATGCTCATATACATACACATAAATAAATAAATCTTAAACGTTTTAAAATTAAATATAGATGTTCAGAGCCAAGGAAGAAAGTTGTTAAGATAAAGGACATGCACAGGTTATATACAACACTATGTGGTTTTTATATAAAGGACTTGAGCGTCCCTGGAGTTTCATGTCTGTAGAGGGTCCTGGAAGAAATTTCTAAAGTGTTGTGTAATGCTGAGTTCCTGTGAAATGTCAACAAATGCCTACTCATCCCAGGGAGAAATCAATGATAGACCAATGTAAGGATGCTACCAAAGTCCAATTTGGTGAACCAGTGAGTTTTCTTGGCGTTCTTATAGGAATGTGGGTGGAGGGCTACTTTACCTGCAGAAGAGGGCCTCAGATCACATTACAGATGATTGTGAACCACCATACGGTTGCTGGGAATTAAACTCAGGACCTCTGGAAGAGCAGGCGGCACTCTTAACCACTGAGCCATCTCTCCAGCCCTCACTGTGCTTTCTTATAGAGTGAAATCTTTCACCTCTTCTCTGAAGATGTTGTTTTTTCACCATCCTTTTAACATCCTGTGCCTTAACCAGTTTCTCCCCAAGTAGGAAGGCTTTACTCTTGGAGGAAAGTGCTATAGAGTACTCAGCAACAGCTCGGGGTGTACGTCTCTGTATCATCTCTGTGAACCTCTATGGTATTGTAAACATTTCCATTTCCTTGTTTCACACATTATCTTCCCATTGCTTTTTTTCTCAGAATGACATGAAGGTGCTGTTCACATCATTAGCAGACAACAAGTACATCATTCTGCAGAAGCTGGCAAATGTGTTCGAGCAGCCCATTGTAGAACAGATACAGGTATGTACACCTGTCCTGGATACAGGTATGTACAGCTGTCCTGGATACAGGTATGTCTGAGAATAGCAGATGTATAGACAGCTGTTTTACTGTGGGGATGTCACGTGTTCTTTGACTGATTAATGCCACAGGGCAGCACTTTTTTTTTTTTCTAAGACGGGATCTCTCTGTGTAGCCTTGGCTGTCCTAGACTCGCTTTACAGACCAGGCTGGCCTTGAACTCACAGAGATCTGCCTGCTTCTGCCTCCCTGAGTGCTGGGATTATATCTGTGTGCCGCCACACCCAGCTGCAAAAGCACTTTTTAATTTATTGTATATTTTGAGTTTCGACACTGGGTTTGAATGAAGTGCCCGATGTTACTGACTTGGTCACTTCTACGCACAACTATGGAACGTGAGGTCAATAGTGACATCAGTGACAGCTGCTGATCTGAAAGAATATGCTAGCCCAAAAGGAGATCAAACATGAGCCTCATGACGTAGGATAGAGGACAATCTCAGGTGTGGGTCCTTACTGCCACCTTATTTGAAGCACGTTCTTCTGGTGTTCACTGCTGAGCATACAGACTAGCTGGTCTGTGAGCTTCCAGGGCTTCCCCTGTCTCCAGCTCCCATCCCATTGTCGGAGTCCTTGGTTACAGGTGCCTGCTGTCACGTCTGGCTTTATGTGGTTTCTAGGGATCTGAACTAGGGTTACCAGTTTTGCTGGTAAATGCCGTTATTCACTGTGTTACCTCCTCAGTCCCTAAAAATGTTCCTTTTTTGGGGGGGTTTCTCTGTAGCCTTGGCTGTCCTAGACTCGTTTTGTAGACCAGGCTGGCCTTGAACTCACATTGATCTGCCTACCTCTGCCTCCCGAGTGCTGGGATTAAAGACGTGTACCACCAAGCCCAGCTCCCTGAAAATGTCCTTATTCAATGTGCCTACTTTATTGTTGGCTCTTTATGGAACTCCGGGTCAGAAATACATTTCTTTTAGTTGTAGATTCCTGTTTCCAATGCTGACTTGAGAAGTCTAAAAATCCTTCTAATTCCCAAAGGTCCCAGGCTTTTGAAATATCACAATTGCATGCCTTGGGGAGGGCTTATTTTTAGCCCCTGTATTGGGAACTCAACAGGCTCTTCTGGTTGGATTTCTGTCTTTCCGTTTTGAAATTTTTTTCAAATGGTTAACTTAATTCTTTTCATTTCTTCTTTTCATCTTCCTCCCTTTGTGAAACTCCCCTCAGTGAGATATTATACTACATATCTTACCCACTGCTCTCATTATTATTTTCAAGAAACCTTTTTCTTCCTGTTTCTTTTGACAATACCCTTCCCTTTCCTTTAAACAAATACATTTTAAAAATATATTCCTGTATATACTCACAATTTTGTAGTTGTACTTTATTTTTTCCCCACATCATCTACTTCCCCTGGGTCCCTTATTTCTTCTCTGGCATCATCTGTCGCCCATGTTGGATTCTCTTGGTCACAGGGTCATCTTCTGTTGGCTGTTCACATTAAACAGCTGAAGGGGAACCTGAATTAAGGACGAAGCAATTTTGAGGAGATGCTGGTTCTTCAGGCCGTTGGTTGGATAACCTTTCTGTTCAAGGTTTCCGCATCATCCTCAGTTAGTTTTGTGAATCTTATCCTCTGGACAGGAGAGGAGTGAACACAGCCCTTCCCGAAGCAAAGCAGAGTTAGAGGCCCTGTCGTCAATGCTTTGTCATCTCCACACACCCCCTTTCTTTTCTTCTTTCTTTCCTTCCTCCCGTGCCCCTCCTTCCTTCCCTTGCTCCCTCCCCAGGATATTGCTGGAGAGGTGAGCTGCCCCCCAGGCTTATAGGTATGAGCCACCACTTCCATCTCTCCTTCTTTTAATCCAACACTAAACTTCCCGCCACGTCTGTCATCCTTCAGTCTAGAAAACACATTTCTGTCTCCAGTAACAAACGTTGAGAAGGAAAGGGCTGTGTGGCATGAAGCAGGAATGGGCATCTTACTCCCTCAGCAGCTTTTCATCAGTTCTCTGTCTCTGTCCTCTGCGTTACCTAGACTCCTGATGCTCTCAGTTTAGTGTGATGATTCCTCCTCTAGCTTAGGATTTAGCTTTCTCAGTCTTAGTAAAATTTCATGTATATTTCGAAATCCTAACTTTGAGAATTTGTTGGTCTTTTCATCTTCCGTGTTTCCCTCATGCTAGCAGATTTATGGAGGAAAGCCCTGCAAAAATAAGCTAACAAAATATTTGCTATTGTTGCAAAAAGGTTTCAGGATAGAAAAGAGTGGACACGTGTCTTACCTGCCATCTGGAGTCCAGACTCTCGCCATTGTCAAGGGCAGCTGGGTTGTGGTTCTTCCAAAAACCTGCTTAGACCAGGGTCCGCTGCTCTGGAACTCCCTCCTCCACTCCTCCATCAGAGATGAGCTGTGTCAAGGACTTTAGTGCCTAATTATACTTAGATGTGTTTTGTTTCCTGCTGACGTCCTGACAGGACTGTCAGCTCCTCGAAGTCTTCTCTTGCTACAGACCTCATACGGCAGGCAGACAATGCTCAGCCACTTTCATCCCTGTTAACTAACTGACTTTTTCCACTTTATAGAGAGGAACAACCAGCCCTTGTCTGGGCTTTCCGCCACATACTTCCCTGTTGCCACACTGGCACAGTCTCCAGTAATGTCCCATTGCATGTCAGGATGCTCCATGGCTGCCTAGACATCTCAGAGATGTACCTTATTCACGGTCTGTCCTACATGCTGCTGCTTACGTAGAGCAGTTCTCTACACAGCCCCTTGTTTCAGAACACCATTCTTCTCCCAGATCTCCACCCTTGTTCTGCCCTTCCTCCTTGCCTAAGAAAGATAATATAATATAATATAATATAATATAATATAATATAATATAATATAGGTACATCTCTTTTTCTAGTAGTCTGTGGTGATTTTTTTTTTAAATTTAGTCTCTTCTTATATATTTACAATTATTTGGGGGACAGTGGGGAGAAGTAGAATAGAAAGTCAAACGCTCACCTCCTGTGGAGCAGCGTTGTTTCTCAGAGTCTAAACTAGATGCTGTAAACCTTACCCAGGCCATCCAGCAGGCTGAGGAAGGACTGAGGGAACTTGATGGCGGAATCTCTGAGTTGAAGCGGCGTGGAGACAAGCTGCAGGTGGAGCAGCCCGCTCTGCAAGAACTCTCCAAGCTCCAGGTACCATCTGCTGTGACGTGGCCTCAGTGGCCCATCCTAACTTAAAGTCAAGAAAATGTTTCCACTATTGTCTTGGAAATTTGCTTAAACAGAAGCCATGCCATTTAGGTCTTGACTTTTATGTACCAGCAACAATTTTTTTTCTGAACCTTTGGCCGTTTTTCATATAATAGAATGATTTGTACCTCAGACTGCTAACATTCACATTTTTTTTTCTGACATGTGTTCTTATGATGATGTCCAAACACCATTGTGTTTGGTCAATGGTAGCATATGTTTATTTCTGCTCTTAAAAAAGAATTATCATCATTGCCCCTACCTTGTAAAATTAAAAATCAGAAGATTTTTATCCAATATTGTAATATATTCCTAGGAATGATTTAAGGGAGTAAATACTCAAGGTGAGACTTTTAAAAATGTGGTTTCCAAAATGGGAGTTTATCTGGCACACGTGGTTTAACGTAATACAAGTGTTCAATTCCAGAACAGCAACAAAATGTAGAAAGTTGGGAAACTCATGCGTATTTTTCATTAGCTTTCAGAGGCCATAAAAGGGGGGGGGGAGGGAGGGAGAGAGGGAGGAAAAAGAAAGATAGAAGCCATTTAGCATTAAATCTGACAGGCAGAATTAGGATAGGAGAAAGGCAAAACTGAAATACCTTCCCAAACAAGGGAAGTTTAACACATTATAGAAAGCAAGCTATAATTTTACAATATGTGTAGTTGGGTGCAGACATACACAGTGTGTTAGTTTTTGTCTCTGAGCATCGCTGCAGAACACTTGGGGATGGTGGTGACTCGAACACAAAGTCTCAAGTCCTTCTTTCTAATGGGAAAGCAAATGGCTCTTAGAAACAGGAAGTCACTCTCAGTTTGACTGTCTTAGGCCTTTGGCTAAAGTGTTGAAATGTCACAGGACAAACCTCCCTGACCTGCTTGCCCTTCTTTTAACATCCTTTTCCCCAGTGCTTCAGCGTCAGGCATAAGAGTCAAACGTCATAGCCGTAAATAAGCATTGAAGTTGAACTTTTCCAGATTGGATAGTTTTGGCTGCCCCACCTCAATACCATGCTGTAATCAGGTCCATATGCCTCCACGAAAATGTCTCTGGTGTCTCACCATCTCCTAAAATGTCTTTCCAGATTAAACAGTTGTTTCCTTCACCACGTTTGGCAGAACCGTTGCCTTTTTAAGTTTGAAGGTTTTGCTGCTCACTTTTAAGTTCCCTCCTTTTTTGTTTTTGGCTCTTTGTTTAAAAGGCAGTCCAAGATGTGGTACTGTTCAGCAGACAGAAATGTAAGAGCTACTCATTCATTTACTGTAAGATTAAATAAATGCCAAGATCATGACCGACCCATAAGAACCAGTCTTTCTATGACATCTCTCTTCACACTGGGGACATTTTCATTCAGCATCTTAACCCCACATCCCATCACGGATGATCAACAGCCCGAGAAGACAGGAAGTTTCCTCATAAGTCATTTCTAGGAAATACTTTGTTTTTGGATTGCTTGGAATCTCTTTAAATTTATTTGTTTTACATTTTATGTGTATGGGAGTTTGGGTTACGTCTATGACTGTGCACCATGTGTGTGCCTGGTACCACAGAAGCCAGAAGAGGCTGTTGGATCTCCTCAGACTGGAGGCACAGTTGGTTGTGAGCCAGCGTGTGGGTGTTGAGTTCTTTGGTAGAGTAGCCAGTGCTGTTAGCCCTTGCTCCTCCCTTAGAATCGTGTGTATCTGCCTTGTGTATCTGCCACTGATCAAACCCGGGGTCTTGTGCATGCTAGACTAGTGAGTCACTCTCAGCCCTATATTTTTACTTCTTAATAAATATAAGTTGTATCTTAATATTTGGCATAAGACTCAAATTTTACTTTTCTCCAAATGGTTCTTTCCACATTATATTATCTACTTGTTTTACCCTTCACCCTGGACACCCCATCCTTGAGTCTTTGTGAATTTAACTTATTTTCTTCAGTTCTCTGTCTATGATTTATGATTCCCTCATTAAGTGAAATACCAAGTTTAAAACAAAAAGGAGTATGTAATATTGCCAAGCAAGATTAACAAAAGAACTTGAATCAACCAAGGATCAAACCCCAGGAAAGCTACACTCTAATGCATACGTGTTAAAGACACGGAGATGTCCAGAGTGTGTGTGTGTGTGTGTGTGTGTGTGTGTGTGTGTGTGTGTGTGTG
>OU015750.1:104761208-104788452 GCA_907169655.1 Acomys percivali | reverse complement strand
CACACACACACACACACACACACACACACACACACACACACACACACCCTAACATAACACAGTTTTAGCAATGACTACGCAGTTTACCAGGCCACAAAGTCAGCCTCCCAGGCTATGGGAGTTCCCAGAAGGAAAGCAAAACAATCTCAGTGACTTTGAGATGCTCACCATTGTGCTGTTATGTAGCTCTCCGGTGGGCTATTATGGGAGAATTGTTGGGGGAGGGGGCCCAGATTTTTTTTTCTAATTTTTTTTCCCAGAAGTTTTCTGTCCAATAAGTTTTGTGATTTATTAAAACCTTATCATTTGGCTATGAAAACATTGCTTTAAAGTTCACAGCTGTTTTTTCTCAAGTCTGACCATAGCAATAAAAGATCACTCTGAGTTATCCCAGAAGGGAAACCAGGGATCAAAGAGCAATGGAGGAACAGTCAGGGAAGAGTTCTAGAAGAGTAGGCTGCAGCTGCCACTGCGACTGCACTGAGGGACCCTTTGGCCGTGGGAAACACTGCCAAGGCTGGAGTGGGAGGTAGGCTTGTGTGGAAAGCAAGCTTGACTCTAAATGCACATTGAGTCTGATAGGTCTTTTCCAACCATTATAGTTGATTATTTTTATCAACTAATGATTGGTTAAAAATAACGACTCTAATCTGGGCTCAAAGTCACAGGCTTGCATGGCAGTCCCCAGCTACTTGGGAGGTGGGAGCAGGAGCAGTTGTAAGTTCAAGGCCTACCTAGGCTAAAGAGCAAGTTCAGCAGGAGTGAATACATGAGGTTTTAATCTCAGAATAAACAATGAAACAACATAGGCTGCTGGCATAGCTCAGGGGTGCAGTGGTTGCCTATTGTTCCTGGGCCCCAGTTTACATTCTTAGCCCAACCAACCAGTTATGATGATGGCAATGGTGATGAACCTGTCCTCTGCTGTCCAGTCCGTGCTCTGTGGGAGATCTCTGCGGTGTTGGTAGGGAGCAAAGTGACAGCCATGTGATAGGATTTAAAACCCTCCACTCTGTTCTGTTTAACTGGGTGGCCTTATGCCAGACATATAGACCACGTGGCTTTATGGGGTCATCTGTAAAGTGAGAGATAAAAGTATTTCACAGAACATCAGAGTTGTCGTAAGGATGACTTGAGTTGGGTAGAGTTTACGGAGGCTCCGGAACTCAGTGTCAGGAGTTATTATCAATTCCCAGTCCTTCAGTTTTATCCGTGGTCTGGGCATAGGAAATGGGCAGAATAGGGCTCACATCCTTCTTCTAGGATCTGTTACATAAAAAGCAGTGCTTCAAAAATATAAGTTTATGCAGTGGTTACAGTTCTGCTACAAAGTAAAATACAAGAGAAATTTAAAGTATCAGTTAAAAAATTATTATATGTGCAACCATGCTGGTAATATGTCATACACAAAGTAAATAAATAGCCTGTACGTTGAAAGAGTAGATCTTAAGACCAACCATGGAAAGAGAGACACTGATGTGTCAGAAGAGAGCATCTTGAGAAAAATTCAGTACAAAGAGCTGAAGACGAATGAGGGTGAGGGGACACAGGAGGCCAGTGCTGTGACAGGGATGGTCAGTGATGGTGTTAATGATGTCACGGTCCCTGAGCATAGGTGACAGCAGGGACCTCTCCTTTGTCATCTAGTCACAGATGAAGGGCTTTATTTTGGAGGCTTCTGTTTACAGCACAGTGATGCGGCGGTTGCACATGAGCTGGGTCAAGATGGAAGGCCAGTGAGAAGCTCAGAGCCCATCTCTATAGGAATCCCCTGTAGGAAGCACAGAGTGCCCGAGGCACAGTGGGGGTTCAACTGAGGAGCAGGTGGAATGACATGCCCTTTGCGTTAACTGTGTTCTATCAGCTTCCATGGTTGAAACAACAGTTCTTACCCAGGGCTGATGTCTGAGTGAGCTGCTGACCTCCTTCTGCCTGACAAAACTTACAGGAATACTTCCAGGGTCTGGAATCTCATATGATTTTGACTGAAATACTCTTCAGGAAGATCGTTGGCTTTGCAGCTGTGAAGGAAAGCCAGTTCCACGCGGACCGCATGGCTCAGGCATCCGCCGTGCTGAAGCAGGCTCACAAGAGAGGCGTAGAGCTTGAGTACATCCTGGAGGTGAGACGGCCCATCGGGCATCTTTCTGACTGCAACATGGAGCTGACCAGGCACCCTCATTTAGGACTATATTTTCCTTGAGTGGTTGTGTTCCCTTTACACTTGCTATGTGATACATCTATAACGTGAGTCAGCTGGATGAATCCCAACCTTAGAGTGTGTGTGAAGAAGCTTGTGGGCTTGGGCTTCCAGCCAAAAACCTAATTAGGAGCATGAAACATAGAAAATGTAATATCCCTGGCTCTGTCCCCAATGTAGTTGTTCTTGTGATAAGACCTGTCACTAGAATCTAGAAGCCAGAAGACAGCCATCTGGGTATAAATCTTTATAGTCTGGATGAAAAAAGAAAAAGGAAAAAAAAAAAGTATTCATTTGTTGTAAAATAGCAACCTTGGTTAAGAAGACCGCTTAGTATTCTTATAGAGGACATGAGTTTGGTTCCCAGTAACCAAGTCAGGAAGCTTACAAAGGCCCACACAAGTCCTCTGTGGGCACCTGGAGCCATGTGACTGTATTCATGCATCTACATATCATTTGCATAAATATACATGTCATTAAAATTTACATAACTTCTCTGTGGGCACCTGCACCCATGTGAATGCATGCTTTTGCGTCATTAAAAATTTTAAAGTGCAGCCAGGCGTGGTGGCACAGCCTCTTAATCCCAGCACTGGGGAGGCAGAGGCAGGCGGATTGTTGTGAGTTCAAGGCCAACCTGGTCTACAAAGCGAGTCCAGGACAGCCAAGGCTACCCAGAGAAATCCTGTCTCGGAAAACCAAAAAATAAATAAATAAAAAGTAAATCAGCAACAGCTCAGAAACTCTGAACTGAAATAACAAAATGCGGATTCAGATCATGGCTGCCATATGCAGTGTTCTTAGGCCCAGATAGGAACTCCTTGTTCTGCCTGAGGAATTCTTCTCCCTCCTTCTGTCACTAGCATTTGCTTACTCATCTTAGTGAAGGTATCAAGTATTTATTTATTCAGCATTTATCAAGTTGCCGCCAGATTCCCAGGCAAGGGAAACACAAATATGTTCCCAGAACTGTCCTCAGTGATACTGTGGTCCAGTGCGACAATCAGAACACAGGAGAATGTCTCTACAAGGAAGCAAACAGCCCGTTATATACCACATCTTAGAGATCATCAGAAAAAGGGATGCTGTTTATTAACAGGGCCCCGATTCTAGAGCAGGAGTTGGCCCCTGTGCCAAATGTAGCCTGTGTTTTGTAAAGGCTGTTCGGACATAATAGTTTTATTGGTTTGTTTGTTAATCTACAGCTGCCTTTATCCAGTGGGCAGACAGCACTGACTGCAGTAGATAATAAATAATCCACAGAGCTGAGAATATTTACTACGTGGTCTATTGTGGAAAGAGTTTGCAAGCTAGTGTTTTAGATTCAGAGAGTCTTGGATCAACTCTTAACTTCATCACGAACTAGGTACTCCCTGTAGGCTAAGTGTAAGCCACAGAACCCGGGGTAGATTGCGGGTAGACCAGTCCCTTCCTTTGGTTAATAATTATTCAGTTGCCCTGAACTGGCCCACTTCTCTTAATCTTCCCTTTTCTCTTAAAAATTTTAGGAGTCATGTTTGTCTCCCTTCCCCCTCTTTTTGAGCATTTATTGAGAATTTAATACATGAGCACTATACATACATCATTTTCCTCCTCCACCTCCTCCCTTGCCCCCAACTCTTAATTTCATGACTTCGTTTTATTCACGTGCGCGCATGCGCGCGCACACACACACACACACACACACACACACACACACACATTCGCGCACATGGTGCACACTTTTAAGGGCCACCATGGCATCACTTGCTTTAGAGACATCATTTGTTTGCCAAAACCAACAGCCAATGAAATGTTCCCGACATTGAAGCAGAATCTGGCAAGTACAAATTTTACACACAGGCAAGAACGCTACCTTTTTTGTATACTGGTTGCTTGGTTTTGTTTTGTTTTGTTTTTCCGAGACCCATTGATGCTAACAGCCCCGGCTGTCCTTGAACTTGTGTCCTTCTTGCGATCCTCCCTGTGGCAATTTCTGTTGTTTTTGTAGATGTGGTCCCATCTGGATGAGAATCGCCAGGAGCTCAGCAGACAGCTGGAGGCGGTGGAAAACAGCATCCCAAGTGTGGGCCTGGTTGAGGAGAGTGAGGACAGGCTTATGGAAAGGACAAGTCTCTACCAGGTCTGGCTCCCAAGGGTATCTTAGCGCTACGAATGACATTTCCTTTAGAAATTGGACAATAATTCTTAACAGAATTTGAACAAGCTCGTGATAAACTTAATTAAATCTTTTACTTTTCTTTAAAGTTGCTGAGGTTCATGGATGTACGCAGAGTGTGTTTGTATTATTTTTAGTGTATACATTTTTAATATTACTTAATGGTTTCGTATATTATACAATGAATTTTAACCTCACCCCTTACTTTCCAACAAGCCTCCTCCTACTTTCATGCTTTGTTGGGGGGGTCTGTACTATATAGCTCAGTAGTAGTGGTAGAGGCCTTCTTGAGAAGCAATGTGCCATGAGCTAGATTTTCAGCTCTGCAAAATAGAAGACAGACAGACAGACAGACAGACAGACAGACAGACTATAGATAGATGATTAAAATAAAAGATCAATAAATATATAGAGATAGTTATAGATGATAGATAATGATAGATGATATAGATATAGAAGATAGATAAGTAGATAGATAGATAGATAGATAGATAGGCAGAGATAGGTAGATAGATAAATGATAGAGATGAAGGTTGATAGATAGCCATAGATGATATATTGATAAAGATGATAGATAAATAGGTATACAGATAGATAAAAGATAATGGAGGATAGATAATAGATTATAAATAAATAACAAATAGACAATATTTTTGTAATAAGTGATTCCATTTTGAAACCTTTCATAGTATTTTCACCAAGCATTCTTTTGAAGTTCGGTTTGGTGTTACCACCTTAGAGATAATTTAGCTCAAGAGCTGGTACACATCTAAAGTTTCTACTAAGCTAAAAAGAGAACATCTATATTTTGATAAATACACTTTCAAGTTTCCAGAGCTGCAGAGTGAGGCTAGCTTTTGTTTGGTAGCAGCTAGTAGAAATGTCATAAATATCAGAGGACTGATAATGCTCACGGACAAAAGCTGCACAGAGCCAAACTCTTAACCCAACATTCTTGACCGTTTTAGCATTTAAAATCCAGCCTTAACGAGTACCAGCCCAAACTGTATCAAGTGCTGGATGACGGAAAACGACTTCTGATGTCCGTCAGCTGCTCAGATCTGGAAAGTCAGCTAAATCAGCTGGGAGAGCGCTGGCTCAGTAACACCAACCGCGTGTCCAAGGAACTTCACAGACTGGAGACCATACTGAAACACTGGACCAGGTACCAGGATGAGTATTTGGCCTGGGTTTTCATAAGTTCTGTGGTGGATTAGCAAGACTAGGAGATGCTGGGCTTGGAAAACACTTGCATGGTTAGGTTAGAAAATGGCCTAGTGTGGGAAACAAAGACAACCTGAGTGCTCCCGATGGGACCCCTGTTAAAGCTGGCAGGGAGGACAGCGCCCGGCGCACCTGACCTATGCTCTCCCATCCCTTCTTGTCTAGTGGCTGCAAAGCCTTGGAGACAGGGAGAATGCTGAGTAAGAGATTCCTGCTCAAGGGCCATGGGAAATGCGTTGTTAGGTTTTCACTGGTGTGACTGACAGCTGAGAAAAACAGTTTATCAGAAGGAATGTTTATCTTGGTTCACATTTCAGAGGTTTCAGGCCAAGGTCAGCCTGATCTATTGTTTTGGGTCCTGGAGCAGAATAGCGTCAGGAAGAGATGGTAGAAGAGACAGCTCACTTTATAGCTGCCAGGAAGTGTGTGTGTGTGTGTGTGTGTGTGTGTGTGTGTGTGTGTGTGTACGTGTGCGAGGGGCCTTTCAAGGATAGCTCTGTGCTAGTCTCCATTACATTTCTTCTAGAAGGGGACTAAGTCTTCAACACATATGTCCAGGGGAATATTTTACGCTGAAACACAAGCAGGAAACATTCAAGGGAGGCCATTCTTTGGACTTTATTGAGCGAAGCATTCCTTCTTAGTCACCTTTACTTCAAACAGCTTTTCATAACTGTGAGCCGGTGTTCCCCAACGGCATCTATGCAAAGAGACAGGAAGATGTTCTTATTTCCATCTTAGCAATGGGTTGCTAGACTTAAAATATAAATATCAGAAGAAAAGAGTGTCAGAGCACCAACCTTGTCCACTTTCGTCCAAGTCCTTTGGGACTCTTGCTTTAACTGACAACCAGCAATAGAGATCAGATGTCTCATTAATAGACTTTTAAAAATATGTTTGAAGGTATCAAAGTGAATCTGGAGAGCTGGTTCACTGGCTACAGTCTGCCAGGGACAGGCTGGCATTCTGGACTCAGCAGTCTGTGACAGTCCCTCAAGAACTGGAAATGGTCCGGGATCATCTCAACGCTTTCCTGGTGAGTCTGAGAACCTGAGGCATTTGATCTCATTTTGTTCCTCAGGCCAGATCCCTGGATCAGAGTAAAGATGTCCAGCTGTCAACAGACACAGAAAAGAAGGGAACCTGCCATAGACAGTTCTGAGGTTGGCTTTGTGGGTCTGGTGCTTATGCAAATGAGCAGGGCTCCAGGCTGCCTTCCAGTTAGTTTTCAGGTGATGGGCTAGTTTCTTTCCAAGGTAAAAGTGTGCTGCCTTCGAGTGCCTCCAAAGAGCTCCGCATGACAGACAGGGCCCTTGGTAGGTGGAAGTAACTGTCTGGGCTCTTGATGAAAAGCTCAGCTATTCTATGCTAAACTGAACACGGTGACTTTTTATTTCTTTAAAGGAGTTCTCTAAAGAAGTAGATGCCAAATCTTCCCTGAAGTCATCAGTCACCAGCACAGGAAACCAGCTTCTTCGGTTAAAGAAAGTGGACACAGCCACCCTGCGTGCTGAGCTGTCCTGCATGGACAGCCAGTGGACTGACCTACTGACCAGCATTCCTGTGGTGCAGGAGAAGCTCCATCAGGTACCCAGATAAGGCTGGCTCATTTGGTAAATGCAAAGGAGAGTTAACCAGGAACCTGTCTCTCTCTTTACTGTTGCACCATGAATTAAAACGGGAGGCAGAGGCAGGCGGAGCTCTGTGAGTTCGAGGCCAGCCTGGTCTACAAAGAGAGTCCAGACCAACCAAGGCTACACAGAGAAACCCTGTCTCAAAAAAGATAAAAACAACAACCACCACCACCAATATAACAAACAACAACAACAACAAAATCCTGATCCATTCTACAGATCCCACACCAAATGAAATTTCTTGCCAAAGTTTGCTAAAGTGTGCTTCCTCCCTCTCTTTCTCTCTGTGTCTCTGTGTCTCTGTCTCTGTCTCTCTCTGTCTCTGTCTCTGTGTGTGTGTGTGTGTGTGTGTGTGTGTGTATGCACGCGCGCGCGTGTGTGCATGTGTGTGTATGTGTTGGAAACTTGACTTGAAAACTTTGACCTTGTTTAAATTGACATTTCATGGGGAAATGTAGGCACCTCGTAAAATTGTGAAGGCCTACCACATACCTAAAAGATCTGCCATCTTGCATTGAAGAAAAAAATTGGATTTTACTCACTATAAGAACAGTCATGCATCATTTACAATACATTGTGATAAATGGGTCCTTAGTCCATTTTGTCGTAGTTCGAATACCAGAATGTACTTACCACAACTCAAAGATCGGCACAGGCTCCTAAACTCATGACTATATTCTGGTTGGTAATACTTCTAATCTTCCTGGAACCCTAGAACATTTTTTCCCATTCATCACTGTAGATCAGGTGTGATAGCTGTTATTAATGCACATGCCACTTTTCTCCAATATACTCCTAGAAAAAGAGGAGCAATCCTTTCTTTCTTTTCAGCACCATATAAAATTAGATCATATATATTTAATACTATATGTATTTGGAGACAAACTTTGTAGTCTCTGGTGGTCTTCAGTTTGTGGTGAGCCTCCTGCCTCAGCCTTTGAAATGGCTAGGGTTATAGGCATGACTCGTCACATACCAGGAAATTTAGATTTGTAGATATTTAAATAACTGCTTTTGTTTTTGCAAGTCACTGTAATCATGACATCCGTACTTGTTTGACGTATGGAGTAAGCATAGAGTAAGTATATCTTACATGCTCATTGGCTGTTAGGAATACACATTAGAGTGCTAGAGAACAGAGGAACTGATGACTTGCAGGGTGGTGTTCTGCTTTTCTCTTTTAGCATTCCTGAGTCACAATACACAGAGATGTTACAAGATAATTAATAAAATACATCTGTTGAATGTTTTGTAGTTAGATTTTTTTAACCCATAAAACTAGCTATAAAATAAGAATATGCTTTCTTGCTTGTGTTTTGATTAATTAGTTAATATTTATGTAATGTTTATGGTATTAGATATCGAGTGAGTGTTAGGTGACTAATGTTACTGTGTTTGCCTGATGTTTCAAGCTTCAGACATCTGAAACCACAAGGGCTATTATTTCTCTTGGTATCTTAGTAGAAATCTGCATAGGGTCCTTCTGTTAACACAGCCATTCTCACTGTGGCTGGCAACTCCTTTGGTGGGGTCAAACAACTCTTCCACAGGTGTCTCTTAAGACCATGGGAAAACATAGATATTTACATTACAATTCATAACAGTAGTAACATTATGTTATGAAGTAGCAACAAGAAATAGCTTTATGGTTGGGGGTCACCTCAACATGAGGAGCTGTATTAGAGTCACTGTTAGGAAGGCTGAGAACCGCTGTGTTAACAGAAGTTGGATCTGAATTTTAGTATTTGGGACTCACTTTGTCTCTCCTTTCACAGCTCCAGATGGACAAGCTGCCTTCCCGCCATGCCATTTCTGAGGTTATGAGTTGGATTTCACTCATGGAAAGTGTCATCCTAAAGGATGAAGAGGACATAAAAAATGCAATAGGTTACCAGGCAATCCACGAATACCTTCAGAAATATAAGGTAGCTGGCATGCTGAGAGTTTTTGTTGTTGTTTTTTGTTTTTGTTTTTGTTTTGTTTTAGGTATTTTGAGATGGGGTTTTTCTGGCTGTCCTAGACTCAACTTTGTAGAACAGGCTGTCCTTGAACTCACAGAGATCCACCTGCCTCTGCCTCCTGGGTACAGGGATTAAAGGCATGCACCACCACGCCTGGCTCACTTTGAGGTTTTTATAGTTACACACTTAGACTTTTTGGTTTCTTGAGACGGGGTTTCTCTGTATAGCTCTGGCTGTCCTCTTGGAACTTGCTCTGTAGACCAGGCTGGCCTCGAACTCATGGAGATCTACCTGCCTCTGGCTTCCAAGTACTGGGACCGAAGACATGCACCACCACTGCCCAGCTACATTTAGACTTTGATTTGAAGGATCTCAAAAACTCAAAGCAGGGATTACAATGTATATATCCTACACACAGTAAAGAGACATTTAAAAGCAAGAGCATGGAGGTATAGATACTTATTATTAGTTATTTTTATCTGCCTGTGGTTAAATACCCTGACTATGGCAACTTAGGAAGGAAAGAACTTATTCTGGCTAACAGTTCCAGTGGGGCTACCGTTTGTAACGGAGGGAACTGCCTGGCAACAGGAGCATGAGGCTGGCCAATCACATTTCATCTGCACACAGCAAGCAGAGAGATAGCGAGCAGGAAGTGGGGCCAGCTATATAGCCTCAAATCTGCCCATGGTGCTGTACACTCTCTAGGTCCTCCAGTGAGGTGTCACTTTCATAAGGTCCCATAACCTTCTCAGAGAGCATCCCGAACTGGGGACCACGTGCCCAGGCACATGGACCAACAAAGTTCACTACCCACTCAAGCTATAACACCCTGGAAAATAACTAATTCACCCATTTCTACATATTGTGCACATGCTATTTGTATTTGTGTAACTTTATAAACATACATGAATGCATATTTGAGTCCCGAACACAACGGGTCGTGAAAAGAAACACAGATTGTATTATTTGGATGGAGTTGTGGGAGTGCTAACACGGCTTTCCAACCCCTGGGAATGCATTAAGACTGTACCCACAGGAGCCTGCTACCTGATTCTCCCACCTGTCTTTTAGGGTTTCAAGATAGACCTCAACTGCAAGCAGCTGACGGCAGACTTTGTGAACCAGTCCGTGCTGCAGATCAGCAGTCAGGACGTGGAGAGCAAGCGCAGCGATAAGACGGATTTTGCTGAGCAGCTTGGAGCAATGAATAAAAGTTGGCAGCTCTTGCAAGGCCGAGTGGGTGAGAAGGTGAGCAAGGTGGCCTGGCCTTCTGATGCAGACCCCGAGAGTAGGCTAAGGCTGCCAGGAAGCCATTTCACCAGCGCTGTGACTAGATGAAACACAAGAGAGCCTCCCATGGCACCCCGAAGTGGACTAGCTCTGGGCATCTTTAGTCCCCTTTATTTTTTACTTTTACTCAGCCTCCCTTCTCTGTACATTTCATGCGTCTGATTTCTCTTCTCTTTACTTCAACATGACTATAGTTCTTTCTTCTTTACCCATAACAGCCATTGATTGATGCTTGGTAAATTTCATTTTCTTAATCTATATATGCAATAGACTGTATCTTAGGAATCTTACTTCACATTTTTAAGTTTGCCATGTGGGGTTTTGTAAGGCCGTTTCCATGCCCTTTTAGCATCGTCCTTCCATACCCTTAGGGCTTCCCAAGAACTCGCACCCACCACCTAAGAAATTTTTGTGCCAATGATTTGACTGTAAAACAAAATTATTGAATTTTACATCTCTCTGCTCATTTAGATCCAGATGTTAGAGGGCTTGCTGGAGTCGTGGTCAGACTATGAAAGTGGTGTACAGACTCTGAGAGCTTGGTTTGAAACCCAGGAGAAGAAGCTGAAAGAGCAGCAGCAAATTGGCGATCAGACGTCTGTTCAGAATGCACTGAAAGACTGTCAGGTAAACATCTGGCAGACCATAGGAGCTGCCTCACGCCTTCAGGCCTGTGCTGAGGGATCACTAGTTTGAGCTCTATGAACTAACTCTTTTTCTTTTTCCTTTGAATAATTGCATCTGCTGATACATGTCTTCTATTACACAAGCCCATCTGGCAGTTGTTTGTTTGTTTGTTCTAACTAGTTTGATTTGGAGGCAGAGTCTTACAT
Source organism: Acomys percivali (assembly GCA_907169655.1). Lineage (NCBI taxonomy): Eukaryota > Metazoa > Chordata > Mammalia > Rodentia > Muridae > Acomys > Acomys percivali. The sequence continues at coordinate 104,777,149 of OU015750.1, read as the reverse complement.
ATAGCCAGTGCTGATTTTAAGCCCGGCACCCTCCAGCCTCAGTCTTATTAGCACTAGGATTATGGTTAGGTACCATCATGCCTTGTTTGGTTTTTTTGTTTTTGTTTTTTCTCTTCCAGACTTTATCACCTGTCTTTAAAGGTTTGAGTTTATAGAAAGGATCAAATAGACACATGTAGTAGGGATGCTTAAACCCCATACTCTGATCATCAGACTCAATACTTATCAATATTTTACATATATTTGTACATTTTGCCCCAATTTTTTCCCTTAAAGATGTCAATCCAGGGGCTAAGGACACAGCTCAAAGTAAAGTGCTTGCCATGCAAGTGTTAGGATCTGGTTGGGTTTCCCAGAACCCATGTAAGTTTAGGTTGGGTGTGATGGCCCATCTGTAATGCTCGCACTCAGGAGATGGAGTCAGGGGTCCTCAGAGCAATTGGCTTAGCCAGAGTAACTGAACCAGCAATCTCTGGATTCAAGTGAGGGACCTGCCTGGATGTATAATATGGAGGAAAGTCAAGCACAACACGGGATATTAACCTCTCTAGGTGTCACATGCCTGCACACATACTTGTGCATGTGCAGCCACACAGACATGCACACATATGTGCAAATTTATCACAAACCAATGTGCACATGTAAGACATCAGTGAATATCAATTTACTTCTATCTACAATTCACATAATATCTGAGAAATAGTTTGTGTCACCATAATATACCTCAAAAATTAACAATTCCCTTATGTTATGTTTTATACTCAATCCATAATCATATCCCCCCTCAATTATTTTATTTTTATTTTTTGGTTTTTCAAGACAGGGTTTCTCTGTGTAGCCTTGGCTGTCCTGCACTCACTTTGTAGACCAGGCTGGCCTCGAACTCACAGTGATCTGCCAGCCTCTGCCTCCCAGAGTGCTGGGATTACAGGTGTGCATCACCACACCTGGCTTCAGGTATCTTTTTATTTATATATTTTTCAGACGAGAACTCACTGTGTAGTCCCAAAGTAGCTTGGAACTTGCAACTAGGCTGGCCTTGAACTCATAGAAATCTGCCTGAATTCCCCTTAGTTATCTTTAAAATGCATCATTATTCAATAGAGTTGTAGTGTCTGCCAGTTGCATGTGCCTGTAAGAGTTCTTTAGAGTCTTAAGTATGTTTTGATGCGGTTTACTAAACCATGCCTTGGCCTGGCCACTTCCTTAAAATGTCCCTTAACCTGCTCTTACCACAGAGTCATAGTTTGAATCTTGCTATACCCAAGGGTAAGAATTTCCTAGGTGACATTGTTCCTTCCTGCTGTGTCACAGCCAAAAGTTCATGCATGCTGCTCATCGCAGTAGTGAGGAAGATCCAGGGCCGAGGCAGGTTCCAGATATTTGCCAGTGCATATTATTTCAGTATTTCCTCAGGGATCCTTTGGTACTCAAAGGAACCATGTTGACAGCTAAGACTATTCTCAAACGATGACTTAAACACCATGCCCTGCCTTTGAACCTCAGAGCTCTCAAGCCAGCTGCGGCAGTGCATGCCTGTCATCTCAGAATGTAGGAAACAGAATAGGAGGATCAGGAGTTCAGGGTCATCCTTGGCTACATAGTGATATCAAGGCCAGCCTGGGCTACATGAGACTCTCAGAACAATAAGGAAATAGTATTAGATAAAACAATAATGAAGCATTCACTTGCGCTGAGTGGTTGACTAGCTCTGTTCTTTGGAAGGAATTTGCACACACCTTTGTCTATGAGCGTGAGCTACAGCCTTCTTCCATGGTGTCTCATAAGAACAAGGCTCCCATGAGACGTTTCCCTACAGGAAGCTCCTTCCTTCACATCTCACTTGTCCGTCAGTTATAACTTCTCTCTAAGCAGCCTGATTTCTGTTTGGGACACATGCAATGAGGACCTATATATCCTTAAGCCCTTATACAAGCCTTAGAGTTAAGAAGAGGAAGGCTATATGGTCCAAGAATAGTTTCAGGTTTGAAGCTGTCTGAAATTATTAGTTGTTTAATTTTTAAAGAGTCCAAGATGCCCTCCAAACTCAATATGTAGTGAAAGCTGGCCTTGAACTCCTGCCTTCTTGTCTCTGCCTCTCAAATACTTAGGTTACATAAATGTACCCACTATGTCCAGTGAGCAACACTCTTAAATATCATTTTTTAGAATGAAGATGGATGTATAATAAAGATTGAAGACCAAACATGCCCAGTAACCGCTCTCAGTGGAGTTTGCATCTTCTGGGAGGCCAGAGATAGTCCATTTTAGGCCATAAATTCTAAAATCTGAAAAAACGTCAGCCAACATTTCAAAAATTCACATTTAAAGTTGAAAAGCGATAGTTTTGCTGAGTCTTCAAAGTTAAAATATTTCCATTAATTTCAAAAGGCATCCCCTAAATGTTAATGTCAGCAGGGCGAGTGCTTCCGGGTCTCATGGTTGGTCAGGGTCACTGCACTACTGAAAGGTTCCTTGTCAGCGTCATCCGTGGAGTCTGACTTTGGTCTTTGATTCATGTTTGTATTGTCCCTTTTGTCCCTCCTTTCTTCTCTTGTTTTTTTCTTCATTCAAAGAAAGATTTGTCTTGCTGGGCGTGGTGGCGCACACCTTTAATCCCAGCACTCTGGAGGCAGAGGCAGGTGAATCTCTGTGAGTTCAAGGCCAGCCTGGTCTACAAAGCGAGTCCAAGACAGCCAAGGCTACACAGAGAGACCCTGTCTCAAAAAACTAAAACAAAAAAAAAAAAAAAAGAAAAGAAAAAAATCAGAAAGATTTGTTTTATTTACCTCGAGTGCATGCATGCATGTCTCAGAGGTTGAAAGGGGCGCACTGCATCCCCTGGACCTGGAGTCACAGGGGCTTGTGAGCTGCCTCATCTGAGCGCAGGGTCCTGAGCTCCAGTCCTCTGGAACAGCAGTACTCATTCTTAATCGCTGAGCCGTCTCTCCAGGCCCTTTTTTTTTCTCGCTAGTTTTTTCCCCCTCTCTGTAATGGTTTTGTCTCTTTAGTTTCTGTGTGTATATATACACACATAACTGTATATACTAGGCTCCCAGCGGGTCACTTCAGGCAGTGTCAGAGACACAACTGACACTGTGGCTTAAGGAACTCCATGCTGGTGCCAATTCACAGTTCAAATGAAAAGCAGTTTCCTTCAAGACTGAAAAACCAGGGAGGAGCCCACACAGTTATTTTGGGACATAGTATGTAAATCACAATAGCCTAAGTGGCAGGTCCTAATTGGCAATTCTACAAACTTTGATAAAATTTATTGTCACTTTTGAGAAATTGTTTCTTTGGCCCACAGCATGAAATTCAAGCCAGTGGCTGGATTCAGGCTTTGTTTTGTTTTAAACAGCTTGAATATTTTTTCCAGTCTCTTTTAGAGGTGATTTATTGATTGAATGCAACATAAAAACTGATATTTGTGAATCAATCCAAGTTGAGAATAATTTACTATTACAGAAATATTAGGATTGGCCTTTGCCTCCATTCATCAACCAAAACATTTTTAAAAATTATTCTTGAAAGGAAAGGCAAGCACACCTTTATCTTGCACTGAATATATTTCAATCTTACTTTGCTCCTGGGTTTCACTGTTACGGGTACATGTGCCCGGGTGCAGGCAGCCCTGCTGAAATGCATTATACCTGGATGATCCATTTAGTATTGCTCTCTGTGAAGATTTACCATTGTGGGTTAATGAGGATATATTTAGTTCTAATGATCAAATTTTAACATCTTAGAGGAAGGATAACTGTGGTTCTCTATTATATACCAAAATATACATAAATATAATTATATACTGTGTATTAAATATGAATTGAGATGATCATGCATGATTATTTATTCCTTAGGAAAAATACAGAAATATTTTAAAATGTGAAGTTAATTATGTTGTTATATTTTTTCAGTGATTGTCAAAGCTGTCACAATATTGACAAAGAATAGTAGCAATGAGAGAATGACATAAAAACAAAAATCATTTCCTTATGCTAATAATTAAATGAATTTCTGATTAGTTCATTATGACAAAATTAGCTCCATGATAATTCAGGACGGAAAAATAAATTTTCTGGATAGCATAGCAGATTACCAAGTAACTGAATACAATATGGCTAGTTTTGCCAGAAGAATATTTTTATATATATTTATTTTAACTTTGGTCCTTTGGGACAAGCAAGAGATATATTATTGGCCCTATTTTATAAATGAAATAGTGAGAGATGAAGCGTCTGAGGGCTGGGACTGAAGCTCAGAGATGCAGGACTGCTTTCTTAGCACACAAAGCCCTGGCTTTGATTCCCAGCATCTCAAACAATGGAAGTGGTGGTGCGCATCTGTAATTCCAGAGTAAAGGCCGGAGGATCAGAAAGATAAAGGTTAGTTGTGGCTACATGGTGAGTCACAGCAGAAGCAAACTGAGGAAATAATAACTTCAAAAGAAGTACAATATTTGTGCTTAATTTAGTGGGGACCTCTCAGAAACACTTCAGGAGTTATTCAACTACAACATTTCTTATCCATCTGTGAATCATCGAGCTGGTAGTTTGTTGTGCAAGCATTAAGGACTTGGGTTTGAATTCCCAGCATCCACATAAAAGTTGGCTATGATTGTGTCTGGACTCCCAGCACTGCAGAGGCAGAGACAGGAGGCTCCCTGGGATTTGCAGGGTAGTCAGGGTAAGCAATCTGTGAGTCAGAAGATGAGTTAAGGGGGCTAGGCAAGACATCCAAGACTGACCCCAGGCTTCTCAAGGCATACACCCACATGCAAGGACATACCCACACAAAATAAATAAAATGTGAATGGGTTGAGAGGAGTCACAGGATAAATATTTTTCTGACATAGTTAATTTTATCTGAACTTAAAGTATTTTGAAATGTCCTCCCTTCTAAGTCTAAGGGTCTTCGGATTCTACTTTAATTCCTGGTATGCACTTCAGAATGTGAGGGTGTGACCACATCTTAATATGTAGTTACCCCAATATGAGATTCCCAAGACCTCACCCCTTGTGGGCTCCCCAAGGCCCTCTGTAAAAAGTGTCACTTTCCACTGCAGCCAGCCCTCAGTCACTTTGTGACCCAAATTGTTTGAATGGCTTGATATCTTGGTTCTCCATCTATAGCAATGTTGACAGTAATCTCAGGTTGTTTAGCTGGGCCTCAGTGGCATTTGCATAGTTGGGTGGGGTTGTCATGCATGGCTTTTGTTTTTATATAAATGACCATTTTTAACATGCATGCCTGGCACTGTTATTGAAGGTTAGAGGAAGGTATCAGATGTGGAGGTACACATGGTTGTGAACCGCACTGTGGGTGCTGGGAATTGAACCCAGGTCCTCTGGAAGAGCAGCCAGGGCCCTTAAGCATGGAGCCATCACCCTAGCGCCTGATAATGTGTGATCAGAGGATGATCTTTGAAGCTTTTCTCATTTTGCTTTTCTTTTTTTGAACATTTTATTCTAGCGGTTACAAAGGGACCTTCCAAAGAAAAGGAGGATTTAAGACACAAAGAAGTCTTTCCAAATCACATAGAATCAGGGTATTGGACAAAGAGAAGATAATAGGAATCCTTTATCACTTTAGTCTCCCCTATTTGAAGAAATTGGAACTCACTAGAAGTTCCTCACTTTCCCAGAGTGGCACTGCCAAAGAGCAGCAAAACTATGCCTGAATCTCAGGTGCCATCCTGTCACAGGCTAAGCCATGTGACTTTTAGACCATCGGCATGTTTGGGTCTAAGAATATAATGCCATTACAATTTTGGATATGTATTTCTTTCCTTAAAACTTTTTGAAAAATACATATAATGATATTTCTTTATCAGTTGGATAATCAGATTTTATATTTTTCAGGTTATGCTAAATTTACTATGGGTAAAAAAGGCTCTTTACTTTTTAACATTTAAGTATAGAAAGAAGTCTCACTGTTCAGACCCTCGTTTGAAAATGGTCGTCTTTTTGGATTAGTAGCAGGATTTTCGTGCATGAAACTGTAATGACTCAATTTCAGTGCACCCCAGAGTTCCATAATGGAACAATTTAAAATAACTATATATATTTTTTTAATCTTTCAGGAACTGGAAGATTTGATTAAAGCAAAAGGAAAGGAAGTAGAGAAAATTGAGCAGAATGGACTTGCATTGATTCAGAACAAGAAGGAGGAGGCCTCTCGCAGTGTCATGAGTTCACTGCGGGAACTCAGCCAGACCTGGACTACTTTAGACCACCGGGTAAGCTTGCTCCCAAGACCCAGTTCCCACTCCTGGGAAACCCAGGGCTGGTGTTCGCTGAAAGAAACTGAGTAAACGATTATCAGATCCCTGCATCGCCTCTTGGTATTGTTGACCCTCTTTCATCAACGTCTTTTAATGCATCGCTCTCTCGATTGCATCCATCCTCATAGTCATAGACACTGCTTAGGCACAGGTCATTCTCCTGTGAGACTGTCTGCATCTTTGGTCTTTCCAAGAATCCTAAATAGAGACAGAAAGAGAGACCTGAAATTAGTGGAGAGATCTTCTTGTAAGACTAAGAGACATTTCAAACTCCTATGCTTAAAGTAAGTCAGTTTCCCCCCCCCCACACAAACCTCCCCTTGGTACCATCTCAGTTAGTGGCAACTCTGTCATGCTGATTGCTTGTGCTGGAAGCTTTTGAAGCCACACCTCACTTCTTCCTCTCATACTCATACCTAGTCCATCAAAAGATGTTGGCAGATATGCTCTCATAATGGATTCAGTCCAACCCACCCCTGCAGTTAGCACCCTGATTTATTATGCCCCTGCCACCTCTTGCGTGGATTCTTTCCACAGTCTCTGAAGCAATCTCCAGCTCAGAAGAGCCAGCTAGAATGAAGTCATATCTCAATGTCACCATGTTCAAAATCCAGCAATAGCTTCTGGTCTCACAGAGAATGGAACCAGAGCTGGGTGCTGACCCCACTTCCCACTGTGTCTCTGATCCTGTCTCCTACTATTTCCTTGCAAGGTCTTTTTGCTTTAACCGTACTTTGGATCATCTGTTCCACTTTCCTGGCATGCTGTAGCTTTCCCTTGCATGGGAATGTAACCTCTACAGAGACACTTGATAGCACACTCAATAGCGTGCTGAACCTTTGAATCTTCCAATAAGAGCAGTAAGTGCTACAATGCATACTATGATGCTCTATGTAAGGTCACATTGATCCCCAATACATCTGAGTGCTTACAGTTAGTTATCCATACCTTACAAACTGGAGCTGAGGGGCAAGCACGCACACACACACACACACACACACACTCTCTCTCTCTCTCTCTCTCTCTCTCTCTCACATGCTTATGTGTACATGTATACACATACATACATGCATGCCTCTACACATGCACACATGCAGTCACATACTCATATGCTCACACACTTGTGCACATGCACACATGTGTATACATACACATATATGTATGCATCCATATATGCACACATGCAGGCACATGCATGCATGCATGCATGCACGCACGCACACACATTCACACATATATCTTGCAAACAGAAAGGGGACTATTGTGGAAAAGAAAAGGGACATGGAGTGAGGAGATGAACAGGGGTTGTGGGGAATGAATACTGTCAAGGTACAGAAATGTGCCTGGCCTGAAATGTCAGACAACTCCTACCACTCATCGGCTTTTCTCCAGACTAGCTTTCCACTTTAGCTCCATATTATCTTTGACATGGCTTTAAATCTATTTTATTTTATGCATTTCTATAAATCACCACAAAGGCCTGGGAACAAATTACCATATTGTCATCAGTTAAGCATTTCTCTCATTGGAATATTGCCCTGTGAAAAACAAATAATAATGCAGAGAAGAAGCAGACGACACAAAACCTCTCGCTGATCACCTTCCCTCATCGTCAAGTCTACTTTATGACTCTTCAGAACAGCCCTGCACTGGCCTGCACCTGTGGCCTGGACCTTACATCTGAGGCGGCTCTCTCTTTGTCCTATGGCCCATCAGATAGTATCCCAATTGACTTCAACATTTCCCCTTTATGTTGAGAAAAAAGCAGAGAGAGCAGATGCAAATTAATTCCCATGAGATTGTCCCTTAATCATCCACCGACTGTGTAGGGCTAGCAGGGACATGCAGAAGTCCAAGGTTGGTATGCTCTTAAGTGTTGTAGGCCAAAGTGAAATGGTCTTTGCCATCAGTAAATGCAGAGAAGGAGCGTGCACAGGAGTGTTGTCTTTGGAATCCCAGCCAACATGCTGCGGACACACATGCACATCCATGTTTATTGGTGCACATTCACAACAGCTAAGTCATGGTTTCAGCCTAGGTGTGTGTCAGGAGATAAATGGATAAAGAGTGTATCACGTGCTTACTGAGCTCTCATCATTCCTAAGGAGGAATGAAATTGTGTCATTTGCAGAAAAGTGGGTGAAACTGGAAGTAACTACGTTTTAAAAAATTAAGCCAGACTCAGACAAAAATCTCATCTTTTGTTTGGTTTTTGTATGTGAAACCTACCTGTCAGATCACACATGTGTGAGCTGTAATTAGAAGGGGCTAGGAGAAAGTGTGTACAGGGAGGATGGTGGGGAGTCAGAATGGTCAAGGTACATTAGGACTTGGACACAGATGTCGGTATGAAACCCACTCATTGTTTGGTTCAAAAAATATATACTATTAGAAATTCACACTTAGTCCTTTGGGACCGGAGAGGTGGCTCAGCAGTTAAGAACACTTACTTCTTCTTCAGCGGACCGGGACTCACATCCCAGTCTCCACACTGGTCAGCTCCCAGCAGCCTAGCAACTCCAATTGTTTTGTTTCCATTTGGTTTTAGTGCCTCGAACTCACAGTGAGGAATTTCAGAGCGTACACTTTTTCTGAGGCATCACACTAGGCTATATGGAGGCATGACAGGCATTCTTCTTTCCAAAAGGTTGGACAATTAAAGGGGTTGCTGACTTCAGTACTTGACCAGTGGGACAATCACAAAGCCGCCTTTGACAAGATCAGCAGTCATGTGATGGAGGCCAGGTACTCTCTGTCTCGATTCCGTCAGCTGACCGGTTCCTCTGAAGCTGTTCAAGTCCAGGTCGACAATCTGCAGGTAATAAAAAGTTTCTACCGTATTAACATCACTTTCCATTAAAGAAAACAAACAAGCAAAATAGCAAGTGGAAATGTCATTCTAAAGTATTGTCTTACATTCTTAGCATTTAATTATTTAAAATATTAATTTTCTTGCTTTAAAAGAAAAGTTTAACTTAATCGAACCTACTTTTGGGTAACAAACACTGGATTAGCTGATCTATAAATCATTTTTAACATCCTGCTATGTAAATTACTTACATGTATGTTTTATGAAGTGGTTGGCTACTTCCTTGGCTCACCATCATCATCAATTATGCCTTCCCTTTTCTTTCTTTACCCTCCCTCTCCAAATATTGTCCAAGGACTAGAAAGTAGAGAGGAAAATAGCCAAGGTGGTAAATACTTAAAACAGAGTTTTCAGTTTCATCAGAAGAATCCCGTTGGCCAAGGCAATGGCCATAGCACCTTCTTTCTAGCAGTCACTGTTTGCTTTCCTGTCTCTCCATCAGTGCTCTATTCACCAGAATACACTTGATGGTGTTTGTCTTAAGCCCAGCTCCAGCTCACTTCTCAGGTCACTGCTTTCAGCTTCACGGTCTCTGTCCTCACCTCCTGGCTTACCTAGACACTGTGCCACACTGACCTGTCACCGGTCTTTCTTCTTGGCTAAAATACACAGACAATGGGTTGTGGAGAGCAGGCTCTCCCAGGCTAGGGATGCCAACAGGAGCCCAGCATGTGTCTTCTTACGTCTAGCCCACATCCCTGGCTTGACCTGCATTCACATGTTGCTGAGCCACAAGGTGGACTTTCCTAAGATGACACCTTTTAAGGATGGATTTGGGAAGGAGGAAGAATTCAATGTGTAAATATTTCTGTAAAGCTTGAATACTTGTTGCAGTTACCATCAAAGAACCGTCAAAATTCACCTTGGGCATAGTAAATGTAAAATCACTTTTTTTTTTTAATTTGGAGAACTTTTAAAATAGCCATATTCTGTATTTAATACCTCAAGATAGGCAAGGTTTAAGGGCCTTTTCCTTGAATATTTTGGCTTTCAAGCAATTAGATAATGACAAATGTAGTATATTTTCATAGCCTGCTTTTCCTTTCCTGAGAACTGAGGCAATCATTTGAGCACTGTTTCCAGGAAACCATCAGGCAAAGACACGAGCCAGGGTCTCAACGTGTAGCTCAGCATAACCCGGAACACACGATCCCCCTGCCTCAGCCACTCCAGTGCTGGGATTTTGCTGCTCCACGGAGCCATCTTTGTTCCCATCCCCTCACCAGTGCTAGCTCACCTAATAAATCCTCTCTGCTTTAAGTGACTTCACCAGTATATGCAGCATTATTAACCGTAGCCACCCAACCAGCAATGTGAAATCTCCCACCCAGCTTAGTCTCCATGGAGGTACACCTCTCCTCTCCTTGTCCACCTCTCTCCCACCATTCTGTTTTAGTTCTGTGAGTTTGATCATTCCAGACAAGTGGTCCTCAACCTGTGGGTCATGACCCCTTAGTGGGTCAAATGACTCTTTCACGGGTGTTACCTAAGGCCACCGGAAAAACATAGATGTTTACATTACAGTTCACAACAGTAGCAAAAGGGACAGTTATAAAGTAGTAACAGAAGTAATCTTTTGGTTGAGGGTCACCACAACATGAGGGACTGTGTTAACGGGTCACAGCATTAGGAAGGTTGAGAGCCACTGCTCTAGAAAAAAGTCATTACGTATGTGAGAATGTGTTGATTAAGTTGATTTAACCATCCTACTCTATAAACAGATGAAATGGCTTTGAACAGTTATCCAACATTGATTACCCTAGACATATATACAGTTATTTTCTGTGAGTTAAAAAAAGTAGATCTAGAGGATTCTTTGCCTGAGACAGAACTTAGAGGTGGTCCTCAGAAAAGCCCCAATTTCAGTCTCACTCATCAACTACTGGGAGAACAACTCTTGATGTTTAATGTCACAGTGGCCTGGCCTGGGTAAAAAGAGCCACAGTGTGGCAGACAGGTCCTGGACCACAGCTTGAGCTTCCTTTCCAGGCAAGGACCTCCTTCATGAACTTTTAAAGGAGAAGCTGTGTATGTGCAGAGGATGGCTCAGCTGCCACGCCCCTTCTTGCACCCACAAGAACAGAATTATAAGAAAAAAAAAAACATGACTATCTTTTTTAAAGCGGTGGAGTAACACATGCGTGTCTATTACTAAACTGATGTGAACTTGCTCGTTAGGAGTTAGTCGCTGTTTGTTATCTGTGGCACTCTTTCTTTGGGCAGAATCTTCATGATGACCTAGAAAAGCAGGAAGAAGGCTTGCAGAAATTCAGCTCCATCACCAACCAGCTACTGAAGGAGTGTCACCCACCTGTGACAGAAACCCTCTCCAGTACTCTGCAGGAAGTCAACATGAGGTATGGAACCTGCTAACTTTACATCTTACTGTAAATACGGGATAATTAAAACTTTCTAGCATTTTTCAGTTGGAGAGCCAGAGTCTACTCTGCTAATGTTTTGTAATTTTACAAATTGAATTGAATGAGAACTAATCAGGCAGAGGACATTCAGGAAGGATTAGAACAGCTGTGGTCCCAAAGGTAGTTTTCATCCCCTTGGGAGTCATTGCTTTTGGCTATCCATAGTTACGTGACCCAGGATCAAGGATAGAAAATGAGGTGTTCTGTTCTGCAACAGGTGGTACTCAGCCCTGTCTTCGCTATTGCCTGCAGGTGGAGTAACTTACTGGAAGAGATAGCCGAGCAGCTGCACGCCAGCAAGGCCCTCCTTCAGCTCTGGCAGCGATACAAGGACTACTCCACGCAGTGTGCCTCCGCGGTCCAGAAGCAAGAGGAGCGGACCAGCGCACTGTTGAAGGCAGCCACTAACAAGGACATCGCCGACGATGAGGTCACCACGTGGATTCAGGATTGTGATGTACGCCCAGGAACTGGTTTGGGACTTGCCTGCCCTGATGCCCTTTAGTCAGATAGGTTCTACACTGCCAGTGTAGATGTGTGTAAGCTTTGGGGCTGTCTGAGTCTGTGAGGCAGTTTATCCCCCAAATCATCACCCTATTTACTGGTGAGCCTGCTTGTCTTACAGAGCCTCCTAGCACATGTTTAAAATTTGTGAGTTTCTTTCCCATTATTTTATTTTTTAAAGTGAGTTGTTTCCCCTACTTTTCCCTAATGGGGTATAGTCTGTGGGGAAAATGTAGGTTATCCATTTGTACTGAAATAGTCGCCGTCAGATGTAACCACAAGCGGAAACCGTGCTTTGCAAAGGCCACTGTTAAAGATCTCATCCACTTAGATTTGTTATCTGCTGCAGAGCATCTAGACAACAGCTTCATCCAGGAATTTAACAGCAGAGAGAAGTCTGTCTCAGCTCGCTGCTACACTTTTTAATGGCGTTTAAACAGCTCTCTTTTCCACCGTAGCTGCCAACAGCCTACTTAGGGCTTTTGAGAAAGGCCTCCTCTTATTCCACCCACTACGTGCCTCTTACTATCAGCCCTTATTTGTCTTTATTTTAATGATCTCTGTTACAAAGATCTTCTTAAAAGCTTTCCCAAATCGATTTATTAAAATCACCAAGTTATAAAGCAACAACGTAAACACGGGCTTGTACCTTCAGTCTAAATAAGGGTTTAAAGTGACAGAGTAATTACGCACAATAAAGAGAACCTTGGATTCTGTTGACATAGCTCATCTTCACAAGATCTGTCATTTTCAAGGCTCCTGAACCGAGGCACATTTTGTCATCAGTGTCAAGGTTAAAGGTGCTCTTTGCTGATCTCTCACAGGAAGTACTACTCAGGCCTGGCAGGATCTGCACTCTCCATCCTGTCCAAGTGGGGCCCCAACAGTCAGCAGGAGTAGGCAGTCCCTTGTGATCTATTAGGTCCCAGAAGCAGGGGCTCCCCATTGACTCACGTACAATTGGATTTCATAAGACACGGGCTGGAGATGCCATGGAAACAGAGGTGGAGAAGGTTCTTAGCTCTGTCCACCTGAACCATCTCGGCCCTCTCCACCTCTCTGGCACCCGAGCCCTGTCGTAGCTACAGTAGGGTGACCACAGGTAGACTAATGCCAAGGCCTCTGTACAAGTAAGTAGGAAGGGCAAAATATAGCGTCATATCTCTAGTCTGATACATTTACAGACATAAAAGAGCAAGAAAAATATGACCTAAGCCCTCTAGTTACTGCCTCATCTGGTGTATCATGGTTTCTTTTCTTCCCTTCTCTTTTCTTTTTTAATCTCTCTCTCTCTCTCTCTCTCTCTCTCTCTCTCTCTCTCTCTCCCCTCCCTCTCCCTCCACCCCTCACATTCTATTCCTTTTCCCTCTTTTCTTCCTTCTTTCTCTTTCCTTTTTTTCTTTCTTCTTCTCTGCCCCTCCCTCCTTCCTTTCTCTTTTCTCTCCCTCTTTCTCTTCCTTTCTTTCTTTACTTCTCTCTTTTCCTTCTTCCTTGGTTTGGGTTTTTCTTTCTCTCCCACATTTATGTACATTATTTGCATTTCTCTGAAGAGAATACAGTGAGCTTATATGGCTTGTATTATAAGCATTCTGGTTTTTTCCCCCCTGGAATGAGGGATAGGAGTTTGTATACTCTAGGTAAGTGCTCCAACACTAAGCTGGATCCCAGCCTACTCAGAAGAGCGCTCTCTCTCTCCCTCTCTCTCTCTCTCTCTCTCTCTCTCTCTCTCTCTCTCTCTCTCTCTTTCTCTCTCTTTCTCTCATGCGTGTGTATGTATAAAATGTATAGTTAAATTATTAACACATATAATTCATATTTTTTAATGTACAGCCAGTCCCTGCTTCCTTTTTTAAATGTGAAGGTATTTAGTGTAATGGTCACACAGGAATCTTTCCTAAGTATGTGGCCCATTGCCAACTTCTGGTGACACCGAGGAGGACATGAAACATGCTTCACAATGAGCGTATTGTTTCCTCCCCCAGGACCTCCTCAAGGGACTGGGGACAGTCAAGGACTCACTTTTCGTCCTCCGTGAGCTGGGCGAGCAGCTTGGGCAACAGGTGGATGCTTCCGCGGCTGCAGCCCTACAGTGCGAGCAGCTGTGCTTCAGTCAGCGCCTGGGTGCCCTGGAGCAGGCGCTTTGCAAACAGCAGGCAGTGTTGCAGGTAGGCAGCTGGGGGTATGTGTGTTCTGGACTGGTCATTTTTACATCTGGGGTGGGGCACACAGGAAGCAGATTCATCAGTGCTGAGACGACACTCTCAGTAACATTGAAACATCAACAAACAAACAACAACAAAAGAATTAAACTTAGAAGTGCCAATGAGGTCAAAGAAAGGCAGTTGTTTCATTCTGTTCTCTGCAACTTGCTTTTAAAATTAGTTTAGTTTAGCTGTCAATCCCTAAGTCATACCTCCCTTCAGAGTACCCAGTGAGCCAACGCTAAGTGGTTTCCATGGCAATATCCATATGGATTTAATAGCCTTGAGCAAACCCAAAATACTTAGAAAAGAGCTTATAATGCACTTAAGTAAAAAAAAAATCCTTAATCTTTTATTAGGGGATACTACACAGAAACAAAGAAAACCTACATAAATGAGGAGGAAAATATCATTATTGCCTTGTCACTTTAGGAATAGCATCCTCACAAAAGGGCACCACCGTAGATGGCTGTCCTCTTACTAAATTTCATAAAAGCACCAATTTCTTTCACTAAAATGCCAGTTTCTTTTGTGAAAACATAGGCTGGAGTTGTTGACTATGAGACATTTGGCAAAAGCTTGGAAGCCTTGGAGGCCTGGCTCGTGGAGGCTGAGGACATCCTCCAAGCGCAGGACCCCACTCACTCCTCGGACCTCTCCACCATCCAGGAAAGGATGGAAGAACTCAAAGTAAGTTTGTGCAAATCTTTCTTCCAGGGTTTACCTCGCTCCTCAAAAATCCCAGGGGAAACGCACCATCAATCACTTCCTTCTGACCCCCGCCCCCCAAAATTCCCCTAGATCTCCCTTCCGGGCCTCATCTCCTAGAGGAAAGAACAGCTAGTGATGAGAGCTCTGGCAGGATCAGTCCATAGGGACGACCCCAACCTTCCTTCCTCCTCCCCCACCCCACCCCATCTCTAATATGACCTCCTCCCGGGTCAGCCTACCCCATCTCAAGCTGTGTGGCCTCCTCCAGACCCTTATCCTCCCCTTCCCACTCCCTTTCTCTCAACTGCAGAGAAACCTTTGTCTTTAAAGTTTTGCCTAATTATGTAGATTTAATCAGCCTATATTGTTTCCGTATGAAAACGTCCCATTGATCCCACAACTGTTTACAGTATGATTTGTCAATTAGTAATATTAATATGACTTTTAGAAGAGAAAATGTTTTATTGAATTATTACTAATTTAAAATATTTAATAGACCCAAGTTCAAAAATATAGTAGGCTTGCAAATATAATCATATATCCTTTTGCTTAAAATCCTCCATGTGGGAACTCTGGGAATGGCTCACTCTTTATGCAAAGTGCTTGCATGTGGGCATGGGGACCTTAGCTCAGATGTCTATTACACATGTAAAAAGTGGGCCATTCCCCCATGTGCCTTTAATTCTGGTACTCATAAGGTACTCAGAGACAGGAGGATGTCTGGGGCTTGCTGGAAAGCTCGTCTTGTTAAATTGGTGAGCTCTAAGTTCACTGAGAGACTCTGTCTCAAAGGATAAGGTAGAGAGTGATTGACAAGAACTCTTGATATTAAGTAGCTTACGGCTTCAATGCATACACACACACACACACACACACACACACATACACACACACACACACACACATACACACATACACTCCGGCACATGATGAGAACTCTTTATATTAAGTGA
>OU015750.1:104721252-104744888 GCA_907169655.1 Acomys percivali | reverse complement strand
ACTGCAGGCTCTACCACACCCTGAGTGCCATGCCTGACACACTGCAGACTCTAACATACCCTGAGTACCATGCCTGCCACACTTCTGGCTATGACACACATATTTTTCAGTGGACTAGTCATCTCAGTTATTGTGAACATAGGTTGTAATAGATATTTCCACCATCAAGTTTATAATTGCACTGAAACTAAAGTCATCCTAGAAAGTCCTATATAGTTCTGAAGAAAAGGCTATATGGACAGATGAAAACAATACACCTTTATGTATGTATTGACTAGAGAAAATGCTTCTTGAAATGGATAAATCTTAAGTGCTAAGGTGGGGCGTGGAGAAGAGATTGTTGTATAGGGAGCACGTATGTCATTGGTAAGGTTGAAGTGGGGGGTGGGCTAGAGAGATGTGGGTGTTTGAATGTGGAGGAGTGGGCTGATGAAAGGGGACTCTGGCATTATGGATTCTTATCTTCAAGCTTCTAGAACCATCCAACAGAGCATGAGAAGCCCTGTCTTATGGCTTGTTTGATATTCAGAGCAAATGAGGTTTTTGAAAAGTTTCCCCAAAATACTTAATCTAAACCCAGACTTTGCTCACATCATGGATCAAAGGAGTATTTGCCCACATGCTTAGAATGGTGTTGCAACACTTCCCTAGGGATTTTTCCTTGCAAGAGATGGCCCTCATGGACATGTTAACATTCTGAGATCAACATGGAAGTGGCCACTTTTCACAGAGTGCCATGTTCTCCGTCTATACAGTGAGGAGTCTATACAGAGTTGTTCGTAGAGAGTTGAGTAATGATATTAATCATCACACAAATTATTTCCTGAACTCTTCTACATGTAAACATTACCACAATTACCATGTTATAGTATACAGGCCTTATCCTGATACACACATAAATAGAAGTACTTGCTGGCCACTAATAATGAGAAATTATGACAGCCTTGTTCATTTGCCTCTTTGAATGCACTCCTTCCTTCCTTCCTTTCTTCCTTTCAGAAATATTGCCCCTATGTCAGCCGTCTTCTTTTTAAGATATATTTATATAGTCATTTTATGTGTATGTGTGTCTGCCTGAGTGTATGTACATATGCCGTGCACATGCAGGATCACACAGAGATCAGAGGAGTGTGTCAGATTCTGGGAACTGGAGTTGGTACAGAGCATTGTGAGCTGTGGTGTGGGTGCTGGGAACAGAGCTCAGGTCCTCTGCAAGAGCACCAAGCACTCTTAACTGCTGAGCCATCTCTCCAGCATCCTAGAATTCATTCTCTTAATTCTGAGAGAAGTGTACAACTACTTTCCCTCTTGATGTTTTTCAGTAATTAAGTGAAACAAATTGGACCAGACTTCTTTCTTTAAGATTTACTTATTTATTATTATGTATATAGTGCTTGCCTGCATGTACATCTGCAGGCCAGAAGAGGACATCAGATCACATTACTGATGGTTGTGAGCCACCATGTGGTTGCTAGGAATTGAACACAGGACCTCTGGAGGAGCAGTCAGTGCCCTTAACCTCTGAACCATCACTCCAGCCCCAGACTCATTTCTTCAGCTGATACCTACAAGGGCTCCAGAGAGCTGTCCCTTCAGATTCAAAGTTCTCCTCATTTTTCCTCATGCTAACCCCTCACAGAATCCCTTCTTGGGGATGACCTTCCTCTTCCCTGGGGTGACTAGTTCCCTCCTGGTTCTCGCACCTATTTTCTTTCCCTGGCTACAAGCCCGTGATGTCCTTTTGGGAAGTGTTCTACCCTTGGCATCTTCATAGCCCTGCACATCCGCATTTCCTCCTTGTTCCATGCCATGATGGAGCCTATCTTCTTTCCTGAATATTTGTAGTCTGATCCCAAGACTTTGAGGCCCTTAGATGCAAAGGCCATTTCTTTGGACAAGCTAGTGCCTACAGCAACTTTGCATATGGCTAATAATGAAGGCTGTGTACTATGTCCTAACATTTATGTTTCTCTGAGAATAAGATAGTGACAGAATTATAATATTTTGGAGATGTAGAAAATCATAGTCATGTGATAGTTTCTGATTCAGAAGAATTGTGTAATAACGCCGTGGAAGCACCATTAATTCAGTGTCACTATTTCTAATTCTTAAGTCACACATTCAGATGTTCTGAAATTGCCCACTAGACTTAGATAAATCTACTTGAAAATACTGCTTGAAAGTGGTTTTCGGCCATGTGATACATTCCATATATGCTGCCCCTGTGCATAGGACAAAGCATGAAAAAGAGGAAGCCGATAGAACACGTTTCTAGAAACTTCCTCTGCCAGAGTCTAAAAGCATGAAGCTAACACATAATTATCCTGTAACAGTCCAATCTACATCCGGTTATTAAAACCAGTGAGAATTTAGCCTTGGGTCTGGCCCGGCACCAGGACATCATAATTCTCAAGGAGGGACACAGCTCTTGAGTTTGTTGTTTCCGGTGAACTTCTGTCAAATCTGAAGCCACAACAGGAAACAGGCCTGAGGCCAGCTCCTCGTAAGTCGGCGAGCTGAGCTGAACATAGGTGGTGTTATGCCTGCTAAGGAGGGGACAGCCTACTCTGCTCCTTTCAGAGTGGGTGATATGAAGTGAGAAGTAACTGGGTCCACAGATGAAGATGAAGAAGACAGCTTGTAAGTAGATGCAGTGAAGCATCGGAGTAAATATGAACGGGGTTCAGTTTCCAGCCACCCTGAGGGATCTGTTGTAGCTAGCACTAACTGTGGATTACATTGCTTTTCTTCCTCTGTTGCTTTCTAGAACTGCCTGTAATGTAAATATACAACACCACACCACTAGAATTGCTCGTTTTGTGTGTGTGTGTGTGTGTGTGTATGTGTGTGTGTGTGTGTGTGTTTACACCCACAATGTCAGGATAAAAATATTTACTGTTAGAAAAAAATGTACTTCCTGTTCAGCTGTCTCACTCCAGAGGCAGTACACTGTGGTTGTACCCTTAGGAAAATGCAAATATGTGCTGAGCTGATAAACTTCAGGGTTTCAACTGAACCCAAAGAAAGAAAAGGTTCACTATGTATAGTTTAAATATCCAGTTTCTAAACAGCATCAAACGCCACCCTTTTTATGAATTTACATCTTTGTAAAAAGATTTTGGTTCTGACTTACACCCAATGCTTACAGCCCACATATTTAGTGGGTATTTTTTTCCGTCATAGCTCCACAGTAAACAAATGAAAGCAATGCCTTCGTGGTGTGAGATAAATGCGAACGATGTGTATTCAGGTTGATGTCTGGAGGTGTAAAGCGCATGAATGCTAAGGAGAAAAAGGATTAAACTAAGATGGGGCGTTGTCAAACCTGTGGCACACACCAACCCTTTCTAAGTTTTTGCTTGCTTGTGCCTTTCTGTGAGCACACCACATCCTGGACTGTACAGCACTTGACACATGGAGGTGGTTGTTTATGGCAAACGCTAAATGCTCCCATTTGAAGAAAACGTAATGTCAGTTTACAAGTGACAGGAGGAAAGCTCATAGCGGATGGGTGACTTACCATGTGCTCAACAGCAGCCTACTGGAGACTGGCCTTGAGTCTCAGCTGCCTCTGGGTATGTGTTCATACTGTACATTACAGCATGTGTCAAAGATTCCAGCTTTTCTGATCCTGCCTTTGACTGACCAAAAGTCAACACCTTAAACTGTCCAGCTCACTCGAGGATGGGGTACATCTACTTCTCAAAGCAATGGGTGATACCCACCCATGATGTGACCACCCTCTCTGCCAGTGTTGGTGAAGGGGAAGCCTAGCGTACACTCTCGGATTGTGGCCAACATTTGGAGGAAGCTACTCAGAGGATGACAAACCCATCCCAACTTTTAAGGGGGGAATGTCCTTTCTTGAGAGAGGAGTCCTATCCTGAGAGTTTGTGCTTCTATCAGTTGAACCCAAGTTTTAGCCACAGCCACCCCTCCTGTCTGATGCTGTGTGAATGACAGGTGAATGCACAATCTTCCTGTTCCCGAAGAGCAGATCCCTCTGTGCTGATGGATCGTGCTGTAGAACACAGTCTGGAAACCTTTTAACTTATTTAATTTGTATTCCCTGTTAACCCTCCCGCCCCAAATGAGTTCACTGGCACTTGTCGCCTCTGTATCATTCTGCCTCAAGGTCAACTAAATGATGCGTTGAGTTACATTAATGAGCTACCACTGGTAGACTCAATAGTAACACCCAACCCAGAGAAATATTTTACTTAAATAGGCATCATTAACTCAAAGAAGGGAATTTCTTTCTTTTCTTGATTTTTTTTTTTTTTTTTTTTTTTTTGAGAAGGAGCTTTTATGTGTTGCCCTCGCTGTCCTGGACTCACTTTGTAGACCAAGCTGGCCTTGAACTCACAGAGATCCACCTACTTTTATCTCCCAAGAGCTGGGATTAAAGGCATGTACCACCACCACCCATCTCCAAAGGAGGGAATTTCTAAAGGAAATGTCTCCAAATCTGTGGTAGGTTGTATGGCCTCCTGTCCAGGCAGCTCATGTCCCTGAGATTGGCCTTGTGAATGGTGTTAGCTGATCCCCAGCTCTTCTCACATAAGATCATAGACAAATGGGGCTCTAGGGGACCTTAAAAATTACCTACTTAATAATCACTGATAGACCCAATCGGGTCGCATTGGTAACCGAGACACACAGGACATCTATGAAATGGTTTTATTTCCATATTTAAAAAAGGTTAATTTAACATACATTTTAGAACACATTGCTCGGTGTGGTGGCTCAGGCCTCTCATCTCACCACCCAGAAGGATCACCGCCGTACCTTCTAGGCCCTCCTGTTTTGTGTCGCAAGTTCCAAGACAGGCAGGGTTACACAGTGAGGCATTCTACCAAAGAACCAAACACACAAAAATAAAACCTAAATAGTTCAGGCAAAGTCTGGTAGTCAATAACTGTAACTCCGGAACTTGGGAGGCTGTGGCAGAAGGATCGTGTACTCCACACTAGTCCAGAGTGCTAACAGGGAGTGAGTGTGGTGCGAGCTTAAGCCTGAGGTCCATAGTGAGTTCCTGTTTCAAAATGACAGTAACACGAAAAGGTCAATAGCTAAAGGAATATGAATATAAATACACATGCATACATATGTGTATAACACATATATACATATATAATATATATATTAAAGCAATAGGTAGGAAAATGTCAGCAATTTTAGTGTATAGTAGAACATGTACCATAAAACCCCCCAAAATCCAAGCAACTAAACTAGATGGGTTTATATTTCACACATCAGAATAAGGAACAGTGCCGTGGGCCTGGGTGGACATCCTCCTGCCTTCTGCTTACCATGCTAATCACAGGGGGTGACACTCAACTAGAGACACCCCTATGTAACTTAACCAGCACTGCAAAATCATGAGCATTATGAAGTCACAGAACACTAGACTGAATCGTTCTAGTCTCTGAGAAACACACCATTGGGTCAGCACTGGTTAAGGAACTCTTCAAACTTAAAGCTAGACCACCCAGTTTCTAAAATGGGCAAATGAATTGGCTGATTTTTCTGTAAAGAAGATACACAAATGACCAAGAAATATTCTCAGTACCACGATCCATTAGGGAAGGATGAATGAAAACCACAGTGGAAGAGCACTTTTCACCTGTAACACAGCTCTAGCCAAAAAGACAAAGAATGACCAGTGGTGGGAGTATAAAATACCACAGCCACTTTGAACATAATTTGGTGATGTTACTGTACCATGCAGCAGTTATACTCAAGTATATAACTAAAGAAATGGATGCCTGTGTCTGTGCCAACACCTATACATGACCATGTGTAGCAGCATTTTTCACAGTAAACCAGTGTTAGAACCAGCCAAGATGTCCACAGATGACTGGACAAGTAAAATATACATGTGGACAGTGGACTATTGTCCACAATCAGAAAGGTCTGTCCTTTAACATGGGTGAAACTTTAAACTGTGCTAAGTGAAAGAAGCTCGTCACAGAAGAAGATGAGCTATGAAGTGTTGGGAATGGGCAAACAGAGAGAGGTTAGATTACAGCTGGGAGAAGTGTGTAGAGAAAAGAGAATGACTGCTTGTATCAGGCAGGGTTCTCTGATAGAGTATGAATGTGTGTGCGCACACACACGTGTGTTATAAAAAGTGATTCAGTAGATTGCTCACACCTGGGGGTTGGGTGGTCTGATACTTCCGTGTGCATGCTGCACAGACTCAGGAAAAAAATAAGAAAGCTGAAACTGCTTAGTATATGAAGCCACGTGCCTGGGCAGTCCCAATCCAGTGCTGAAGGAGTTCCCTGGGGAGACACTGGTTTTTAGTTCCTGTTGGAGAGCCAAAGAATCTAGAATATGATGCCCGCGGAGGGTGCAGGCACAGGGGTAGCCACACTCCTTCAGGAAGCAGCATCAAAGGCACACAGGGGCATGCTCCATTTTTCTGTGCCCTCTTTATATCTGCCTGACAAGTGGAAGTGCCGCTCACATCAAGGGTGAGTCTTCCCCTTCAGTCAGTCACAGACAGATCCAGAGCTGTGCCTTCTAGATGATTCTATAACCCATCGAGGTGACAAGCAAGACTAATTTCCATACTGCTGACAACACTGTTATTTGAGGTGGGACATGAAAATATTCTAAAATTGACCATGGTCATAGCTGTACAACTCTGAGTATACAAAAGTGCATTCAGTTCTGTACTGTAAAGAGAATGTGTTATGTAAATTATATTTCAGTGAAGCTAAAATAAAAACAGACAAAAAAGCAAACAAACGAACAAGAAAAACACCTTCTTGGTCCCAATAATTGCAGATAAAGGACACTCAGCTTGTATACTCTTCTACATTAAAAAAAAATCCTGTGTTCTGTTCAACCTTAATGGGAAAATGTGATTATTTATGATTTAAAGGTTAAAAGCTAACAATTGTATCTATAGAATGAAAACCAAAATTATACCCAAAAAGAAGGAAAAGAAACAAAAATAAATGAAAAAAATTATATAAATAGAGAAAAGAAGGAGCTTGGTAGGGGTAAAGTTGTCAGGGAAGAGCTGAAGTCCAGGAGTCGTTTTGTATATGGTTGCTTTCTGTAAGCCCCTCAGATCACTCTCCGGATGCAGGAGCCCAACTGACTTTTTCTCTCCATTCCATTCTGTCCTTCATTTCCCCTATTAAAAAATAAATATTTATTTATTTGTATTTTACACGTATGAGTGTTTACTTGGATGCATGTAAATCTACCACATGTGTGCCTGGTACCTGTTGAGGCCAGAAGAGGGCACCGGATGCCCCAGAACTGGAGTTGCGCAGGGTTGTAAGCCATCCTGTGCGTGTCAAGAGCGGAACCCAGGTCTTCTGCAAGGGCAGCAAGTAGTCTTGCGTGCTAAGAGAACGTCTGGAGCTAGAGTTTCAGAGGTGTGCAAGCCATCTTGCATGTGGGTGTCAGGTGCACCTGGCTTCTCTGCAAGAGCAGCCATTTGGGTCTGAGCCTTTTCTGCAACTCCTTTCCCTCTATTTTTGTGTCTTTTGGCAAATCTTTTATTTCAGGAAACAGTGGCCTGCAGGATCGCACAGGTCTTGCCCATCTCAGCTTACTCCTTCCCTCTCAGGGTATGAGTTGCTCTCCTGTTGTGATCCCTTCTCATAACCATCCCATTTGAAACTTCCCAGGTCTCCTTAAGACGGCAGCAGGCGAGCGAACGACTGAACGAATGGGCCGTCTTCAGTGAGAAGAACAAGGAACTGTGCGAGTGGCTGACCCAGATGGAGAGCAAGGTCTCCCAGAACGGAGATATCCTCATTGAAGAAATGATAGAAAAGCTCAGGAAGGTGAGAGGCTCCCTTCTTCCTGGTGCTTCCCTGTGCTTGACGTAGCAGCCTAACTCCCCATCACTTCCACTTCTGAGGAGGACAGTGCATTAAACCTCATCTTCATAACATACAACAGACCTGTGTGGACAGACCAACTTTACGTGCAAATTACATGCAAATTTACAGGGTGCATTTAGTTTGTGAGGAAATCAACTTTCTGCTATTTTTTTTTTGTCATGGAGGAATCATTTACACACCCCATTTTTATCTCATTTTATTCCTCATGGGCTGGTTTATAGAGACATCACTACAGACAACTTCAGAGGGAAGGTCTTTAGGGTGAATTAAACTGAAGTTTCCCCTACAAAATATGATCTTTAGGCCATCAGTAGGATTGAAGGCACTCCTGGGGATCCTGGATCCCTGTTATTTCAAGCTATCTATGCATTATTAAGTTATTGTGTGGGTTCATTTGGATCTAGGACATTTTTATGTCTAAACAGAGCTCGCTGGGCTGACTCATAATTTTAAATGTTCGTGTGGGTTTCAGTAATGTCTCTATGCTTCTGAGCAAACAACCATGTCAGAACATCGGTTCACGTCTCTCCTTAGCACACATATGGGGTATTTTCCGTATTTACTTGTTCGCTGTCTGTCTGGGGGGAAAGCTCCATCGGGCTGCAAACTTCCCCGGAAAGTGGACGCTGTCTGTCTGGTCCCACGCTGTCCTCCTTGGATCCACAGCAGTACCTCACTTCTCAAAAATGCACAGTTCATATTTACTGACTGCAGAGGTTATGGCTTTCTTCATTCCAAAAAGCCACACAAGTGGTTATTAGGGAAACGTCTTGTTCTCAATGCACACACATACAGAAATGAGATAAACTCCAAAGCCAACACATAGCATTGATGGCTTTATCAGTTTTCTATATAAGTATGAAAAATCTCTTGAGTGATCAGTTTGCTTATTTGATGTCAAAAGCTCTTACTCCTGGACCAAGATGATACAGGTCTCGTTGTAGCATCACTAACTGTGGAGCACTCTTGGTTGCTAGGTGTCAAAGAATGTCATGCTAGGTAGAACTAATGTACTAGTTACCATAATGAGCTTTGCTAAAGATGAATTCTTGGTTAGGTGTGTCTGTATTCTCAATGCTTTTGACTATAAAATTCAGAATGCACATTTTAGGAGTGGAAAAAACTCTAGAACAAAATATAGCCACAATTTAAAACTTACTAAAACTTTAGTCTCTTGTGGCGATGATTTCATTATCTTACTTGGCAGGACATCAGAGATGCTTTTGAGCAGATATGCACAGTGGTTTGGGCCTGTCCTCTCAGCTATTTGTGAGCCTGAGGTAGAAATATCTCATGTTCAAGGTCTGGCCTGGGCTACAGATTGAGTGCAAGGCTAACCCAGGCAACTTAGTAAGACCTTTCTCATATATAAAGAGTAAAAATAAGTGAGGGAGTGGGGAGCAATATTGAGAGCCCAGGTCAGTAGTGAAGTGCTTTCTTAGCATGCACGCAGCCCTAGTCTTAACCCCACTACTGCAAAATAAAGAAGGAAAAGAAAAGAACTAGCTTGCATATAAAATAAGTTGTGGAACTAAAAAGTCCATCCTGGTCTTGTCTTTCTTGTAAACGTGAGGCATTACTAAGAAGAGCTTAGTGTTTCTGACAGCAGAGGGAAAAATCAAGTGACAAATTACTTGAATACAACTATTGTTGTCTATTGGCATTGACACAAGCATGTTTAATTGAGATGACATCCCAAGAGGACCGTTTTACTCTAAGTGCATTTTAAAATGTGGAGTAGTTCTTTTGAACTCAACATTTCTCAATAAAATCACGCTAATTTTGTGATGAAATGATAAAATCATAAATAAGTTCACTCAGTGTTTTAGATTTTGGATGCCCGTGTGTTGGAATAACATGAAAAAGTGGGTAGACAGGGCCAAGGAGTGCAGGGCATTGCCCAGGGCACGCAGCCCTGTGCTCAAGCGGGGCTTCGCCCACCACCTTCCCTCTCTCAGGCCCCTTTCCTTACCCAAGTGGTTTAGAAATATGTAACTTTAGAGGAAGTGTTTAAAATATACAGATAAAGCCTATCTTCATGTGGGGTTGGGTATTTGTTTTGTTTTGTTTTGTTTTTTTCCATACATGGTTGCTTTGTGTAGCCCTGGCTATCTTGCCTATCCTGGACTAACTTTTGTAGACCAGTGATCTCCCCAGCTGTGGGTTTTGGCCACGTTTACAGTATCTAGCATGGACTTCTGTAGAGTGGGCCTCAAATACAGCCAAAGAACAGCTGTTTGCCTCCATGGCACTAACACCACTATTTTACATGCTGCTTGGCAGGTTGGTCTTGTAGTTCAGAGGGTTAACAGTGGATTTTTTTTTTCTTCCATAAACCTGCATAATACCCCTCCAAGACTTAGAAAGCTAACTGACAGGGAAGAGCTTACAACTCAGTTTTAGCAAGTAAGGTGAATGGTGTCTCCAGCCACAATTCTGTCGTCTTATCTCGTGCTTGGTGGGTATCCAGGAGAGATGGCCAGAGCTTGTTTTGTTTTAAGGACATCTCTGACTAACAACCCGTTAAGTTTCCCACCCCTAGGATTGGGATTTTTGTTTAATAACCTACAGCTTCTAGGAATACCTTTTCCCAGACATTCAAAGGCTATTTTAATGTTTTTATTGGTTCTTTGAGGATTTGTCGCAGATGCTTTTGTCAAATTCACTCCATCTGCCCAAGTGTACTTACCTTTCCCTACCTACCTAACTTTGTGTCTTTTTTTTTTTTTTAATTTTTTTTAACCCATCAAGACAAATTTGTGCTGCCTAAATATTTTTGAGTGTGTGGTCTTCCATTGGAAAATGGTCAACTTATCAAGGACTACGCTCTACGCTAAAACTATTTCTTCCTAGCAAATAACAATTGCTAATAGCTCCAAAACTAAGGGTGGGATTTTGTGCCCAACTCCCATGAAACTCTTACTTTCTACCCCTCGCCTTCTCTCTACTCTTAGATTGCCTTCATCTTTACCATCCTCCCTCCCTTAAGGCCTCCTTCCCCCAAATGAGCCACAACATGCATTCATTTATTTATATGTTTATTTAGCTTTGGTTTTTGAGAAAGGGCCTCATGAAACCAAGGACAGTCTCAAACTTTACTATGTTCCTGAGAAAGATCTTGAAAACTGATGCTTCTCCTGCCTCTTCCCCCTGTCAAGTGCTGGGATTATTGCCCTGTGCCGTCACATCAACCTAGTGTCCTTTTAAGTAGATAGAAAGTACCTCACAGTTCCTTTAAGAAAAAAAATCTCTGTAATAATTGAGTCTGGACTCCACATTGCCAGGAGCACTAGGCACCATTAAAGCTTGTGCACATGGACTGATGTTCACATGCTGTCCCTCAGGCCCAAACTCTGCCCAAACAGTAGAAGCTGTAATTAGCGCGTTTCTAGAGGAACCAGATAAATGCATGAAGAGTGTGCCTTCCGACATCCGTGATTGCTTTTTATTATGCAGGATTATCAAGAGGAAATTACTGTTGCCCAAGAGAACAAGATCCAGCTCCAGCAAATGGGAGAGCGGCTTGCTAAAGCCAGCCATGAAAGCAAAGCCGCGGAGATTCAGTACAAGCTCGGGAAAGTGAACGACAGGTGGCAGCATCTCCTGGATCTCATCGCAGCCAGGTGAGAGTGCCAGGTGCAGTGGGAGGCCCGCAGTGGGGATGCTAAGCTCTCTTAGTCCTCAGTCATTTCCACTGACCCAGCGGTTCTCAACCTTCCTAAGGCTGCGACCCTTTAGCACAGTTCCTCATGTCATGCTGACCCCCAACTGTGAAATTATTTTCGTTGCTACTTCCTGACTGTCATTTTGCTACTGATTTGAATCAGAATGTAAATATTTTTGGAGACAGAGGTTTTCCAAAGGGGTCATGACCCACAGGTTGAGAACCACTGAACTAAAGCGGCTGCAACAACCAGCTTCCTGTCTCTTAGTCTCCATGCTGTCCGGGTAACTACACCATGTTCCTGTTGTTTCCATGAATGGGGAATGGCACTTTCATTAGCTTCAAATGAGAGAGAAGAGGGTGGTATCCAAACAGGAAAAGGTTCTTCATTTGGGGTTTTCCCAACACCTATGGAGAAGAAAGAAAATCTACTCTATTGTTATTTGTAGAGGATGTTCTTACCTGTTGTATGGGGGAAGGGGAGAAAGAGCTACAACGTTCCTATCATATGTTTAGTTGGTTGGGTGTGAGAGCGAGGCTCTTGTCACTTTGCTTATTCACAAAAATAAGCTACTTCATTATTGGAACTTTTTGCTCAGCCATAATGGTGACCATAATTACATGCCTCATGTTGTAAAGGCATATTATATCCCATTTATTCAGTAGACAGGCAGTGTGAATAAAAGGGTTGGCAGACATAAAAGGAGAACATGTGAGGGCCTTTTCCATCAGTTCAAATGCTCTATGACTTAAAGATGCAAGGGGATATGTTGCAATAAAAGAGGGACTGACCGGAGTAGAGACATAGATGCTAAGAGGCAATGCTGTCCATTTACTCATTGCATTTCAAAAGCCCAAGAAGAGTAGCCGGGGCTAGGGTGTGGCTCAGAGGTAGACCAGCTGAGTAGCCTGTCCAAGGCCCTTTGTTTGTAAAGTAACCAGAATGTCACAAAGACTTGTAGGCTGAGAAAATGACTGCCAGCAGGGAGAGCCTTCTCCCCAGGGTATACGGTGGCAGTGCATACACGGAAAGGAATTGAGCAAAAACCAGTGAGCTCCCTGCTCAGGGACATTCAGGGAGGGAAATGCGCCTCTCCAGTGGAATTATCCCACAGCTAAAATGCCCAATGGCTCAGAATCCCAATGTGATGTTTAGTCTTTCATCTCAGTCACCAAGATCATAATAAAATCTTATTTCAGGAGCAGAAATTGAAACCTCCTGTGCTATAAATGCCCTTCTTAGAGAGACCTCCCACTGGGTCAACAGCCTGGGTGCACTCTCTCTCTCTCTCTCTCTCTCTCTCTCTCTCTCTCTCTCTCTCTCTCTCTCTCTCTCCTCTCTCTCTCTTTCTCTCTCTGCGTGTGTGTGTGTGTGTGTGTGTGTGTGTGTGTGTGTGTGTGTGATGAACTGATGTGCATGTCTATGTAATTCCATTAAGCTGGTTACTTTGCATGAACCGCAGTGTTGTAATGATATCGAGAGGGAAGATGCACTATGCCAAAAATATTCCAAATAGGCTTTACCAGTGCAGTTGCAGGCAGCTGGCTTAGTTTCTGCTCAGCTGTCAGCTAACATTACACAGGAGGAGGATGCTCGCCCCGCAGTAGTGCCCATATACAACACTTTTGTATGATTTTTTTTTCAGGTGAGGATTTTCTAGATATTGTCCTTTGTACTGCCCCCAAAGATACATAAACAAACTTGAGTCAGCCACCTGTATGTTGTTAGGACACGGGCGCTTTGTACTGCAGTCTCTAAAATGTCCCTCTGTGCCCACCATTTAGGTCTTGTCATGAAGATGCATTCCTGTGGGAAACTTCTGTGTAGAAACAGTGTCCATTTCTAAGTACCACCTTTAAAACTAGAGCCTGATTGTCAACTAGCTCTGCAGAGTAAGGCCACACAATTGGTCCCCTCTCAGCTTCTCCCAGAAGCCACTTGGCTATCACATTTGCTTTCTGTTTCCTTGTTTACTGGGCTCAGGCCGGGTGAACTTCCTCCACACCTGTCTTCAGCTGTGAAGTGCCAGCTGCATTAGTCAATTCTGCCGTTCAGTGCCATTCTCGACTCTCTCCCTTTCCAGCAAAAATTTGGTGAAATATTTTCAAAAAAAAAAAAAAAAAAAGTGGTGAAACAGAGCAGAACCTGGTACATGCTTTTGGAGTTTTATTTTAATGAATTATATTTTTACTTGTATCTTCTGTGCAGAGTGGGGACAGGGGCACACCAGAAGGTAATTTGGGGGAATTCAGAGGACAGCTTGCAAGAATGAGCTCTGTTCTTGCAGCAATGGAACTCAGATCATCAAAGGCATGGTAGCTGGCTTTGCCTGCTAAGCCATTCACAGGCCCAGCCCCCCCCCCCACCAGGACAGATTCATTTAGCCCAGGCTAGCCTTGAACTCCATATGTAGTCAAGAATGATGTTAAACTTCTGATTCTCCTGCCTTTTCCTTGCTTGGTACTAAGATTACAGGCACGTACTATCATATCCTTTTCATGCAGGGCTGAGGACCACACTCACGGTCTCACTCATGCTAGCTAGGTAAGCGCTTTCACAACTAAGGAACATTACCAGCCCACACTTTGTACATTTTCCATATTTGTTATATGTTTGTGCAAACATTTTGACAATTCCCCAAATTCACAAAACGAAGTCTCCTGAAATCCAATCAAACAAAGGAACATTTTTAAAATAACATAATGTTATTTTTGACCACCTCTTATTTTTATTTTTTAATGGACAAAGAACAAAGGTCTGTTTAGTGGAAGTGAATATTTCCTCATTATAGTCTGTCAGAAAGTGGATGTCAAATGCTTTCCCACGTAGCGGCCTGGCCCCCCTTCACTAGCAACCTCTTAAACCTCCTACTCATACCACTGAGCTGGCACAGTGAGCCGAAGAGAAAGGGAACCTGCCTCTGTTTGCTGCTGTGATCTGCAGCCTTTGTGGAGGTTTTGCTGGTAGTTTTGCACGTGGCTAGGTTGTCTTTTCCAAGGAGCTTTCCCCGCATAGCCAGCAGCACACAGGAAAAGCTGACCATCCTAAAGGAACGGCAGAGCGTCTGCAGCCGTCGCGGCTTCTGCGACCCTTTCTTTAGACCCGTTATCTGCTCCTCCCACAGATTACACCGAGCTTTTCCCTTCTTACCCTCGTGGCCTACATTCCAGGAGATCAAGCCTGGCACATGCTCATGAATGTGGGTTTTATTTAGAAACATGACCACTTGTGACTGCCCAGTGTCATGTTAACAGACAGACAACCAGCACCATTTGTCCACCAAGAGCATTTTCATACTTCTAGCCCAGACAAGGAGAGAAACTCTCTCCTCACCTAGGAAGGACTGAGCCTTTTGCTCCACAGAGCCTGACTTTTGCAAGTGGAAGCTTCATGGTGGTGGCAGAGGACTTGCGTGCCCCGAGGATGGCGGAGGACGGCAGTGCGGAAGCGGATCTCCCAGACTGCGACTGCGATGTCTCCAGGCAGGCATCTTCTTGAGTGTCTTCTGTTGGGCATAGCTTTAGAGTTACGTGGGGCTCACGGGATAGGCGCTGGCCTCTTTAATCTGGAATGTTTCCCGCTGATGTTAAGTAGACATGAGTAGCACCAGGAGAATGCAGACCATGGGTTTTTTTGTTGGTTTGTTTTCTTGTTTCTCTACTGGGCATGTGTAGGAGGTTGATCAACTCGGTGTTTCA
Source organism: Acomys percivali (assembly GCA_907169655.1). Taxonomy (NCBI): domain Eukaryota; kingdom Metazoa; phylum Chordata; class Mammalia; order Rodentia; family Muridae; genus Acomys; species Acomys percivali. The sequence continues at coordinate 104,729,654 of OU015750.1, read as the reverse complement.
GTTGTATCTGGACCAAAGGCATCAGGCAAGGGGCATGGCTCCAGTCACGACACAGAGACAGGAACGAGACTGAGAGAGACTCAGCAAGGCCACCGTCTGCTAGCTAAATGGTGACTTCTGACCAAACGGGAGCCAGTTCACAGCTTTGCATCCAAAGGCTTTCTCTATAGTAAATAAAAGCATGATTTGGGGATATGAAAGAGGTTTTTTTTTTTTTCTTAGAGAAACACTTTTGTTTGAGTTGGTCAGTCACCTTGGGCCATCCAGGCATTCAAGTCTTATAAAATACGCAGATACTATAATTTAGGTCTAAAAATAGTAAATGCTGTTTAATGTAAATATTGAGTTTGTGATTTAGTTAATGTGGAATAACAATAACACCCTTGATGGTCTAGTGCTTAGGATTCAGAGTTCTTCCTGTATGCTTTTTATTTTCAGTTTCTTAAATGTTTTTCTTTTATCTTCTCACCCTGGGATTAATTCTCTTAGGAGGGTGGGTGGTGTTTACTAATAGCAACTTTGGTTCTATTATGTTTAGAATCTGAATTCTGTTTTGTTTGGGGTGGTGGATATACTAATTATTTGAAGGAAGTATATATACTATATTATATTTAAGTCTATGTTTATAATTACACATGCACATATATTCACTGTGTTAATGTTATAGGCAATTAGATTCAGTAGTATGGCTCTTTTCAAGAAGGTTAAGAGCCTGAGATAAACTTTGGACCAAAAGGACACACATAAGCTATAAGGACTTATAGATTAATCAAGCTTGTTAAAACCCTGTACATGTTTATCATACATAGGCATCTATGTTAAATTTAAATCCTGGATGTTATCCAAAGGAATGTTGCCCAAACTTTTTAGCTTCTTGTAATAAATAAATAAATATTCTGATACTTTAAATATTTATTTTAAAGAAATTATACAGAAAAAATGAGATACTTTTTTCTTTGCAAGAATGGCCCCTGAAAATATCAAATTTAATAAGCTATTACAAATAAATGGGGCTTTACGAGCTACTTCCTCCATGCTTGCTTCTGCTCCCCCCAATATACATATAATGTATTATGCAATGTGTAAGAAAGTATACTTTTTTTTGAAAATTATAAAGGACAACCACTTAAGTGTTCACCCATTGACTTTACTAAATTCATATTAGTTTGAAAGAGGAAGTTGTCCCTAATGGACTACATGAACAAGCATTTCCGTGTCACGATGCCCTTGACACATTGCACACTAACCACATTGCCTTGGATCTCATTCAATGTTTTACAGGATTCAAGTCCTTTCATTAATTTTGCTGGTCTGGTAGAATATTATTTACTCACATCCTTTTGTGCTCTGGATCATTTGGTCATATTTGTGATCTTGAGTAAAAAGAATCAGCTCATTTACATCATGTGACAAGGTCAGACCTAGAAGGAATATGTAAACATTTGTTGTCAAACAGGTTTTAATGAAGACATTAATTGAAAGTATTTTACTTAGAATACTAGTTATTATTAGTCAGCAGTCATTTTTAAATAATGTCCAGTTGTACATAAAAACACTGAGAGATGTATGGTGGTGGGAGGACTCCAAATGTAGATATTCACAGTTCTTGCCTTCGGAAGAACTGCTACAGAGAAGGCCAGCTTGGACACAGATGGTGCCAGGCAGTAAAATAAGGATAGGAGAAGCAGACACCACAGCCTCCAGTCAACCCTAACGGCACTGTAAGGTCAGGATAAAAGTCCGCTCCAAAACATAGTTAGTGTCCAGTCCCTGCCAAACCCCAACTCAGAAAGCCAGCCCCATGAGAGGGAAGGGAACACAGCCTTCTGGGGGCACCTTCTTGGTGTCAGGCACCGTTTTTCAGTCCTCCCCCAGTGGGGCCACTGGTAGTCTAGGGCATTATGTTAAATTCTATGCCTATGCCACAGTCACCCCTTGCTTTTTCTGAGACCTGCATCAGCAGCCTTTACAAAGCTTTATTCGTTAACCACCCACGTGAATTTTGTCTTAGGAATGACAGGAACATGAATGAGTTTTCAAGGTTCTCAGAAATATTCAAAGATGGTACCACGCAATGCCCGAGGACCAAGCTTGACTTCTGCCTATACAACTAATTGAGGAATTCCTGTCCTGAGTAAAATTAGGAGTTGTGATAAGCAATGTACCACAGTTTTACTCTTTATCAATACAGTGGATTGGCAATATGAACACAGATTTTTTTTAAGTATACACATTTTTTTCCAAAAACCATTCTAAGATACCTCACCTAAGAGTGCTTTTAAGATATGAAATGTCACTGTATAAAGATAGGTATTACAGTCAAACACTTGCAGGCGATCACCACTTAAAATTAATCAGATGCACTTGTGGGAACTGGCATATATAGCTGACCATCTCTTTTTAAAAATTAATATTTTGTTCTTGAAATTAAATTATAATTTCATAATTTCTCCTACCTCTCTCTAATCCCCACATGGATCCCCTTTGCTCTTTCAAATTCATGCTTCTGTTCCTTAATTGTTCACACAGACACACACACAGACACACACACAGACACACACACAGACACACACATGCATACACACATGCATACACACAGACACACATACACACACACATACACACACACTGACACAGACACACATGCATGCATACACAGACATACACACACACAGACACACACACATACACACACACACTGACACAGACACACATGCATGCATACACAGAGACACACACACACAGACATACACACGCCGACACACACACATGCCGACACACACACACACACACACATATATACACAGACACACACACATAACACATGCGCATCTAGTCCTAAACATAAATACAAACTGATCAATCCATGTGCTGTTATATGTATGTACATGATTTCAGGGCTAACTTCTCAGTATTGAATAGCCAATTGGGGTCGAGGGTGGGGCTCTTCCCTAAATAAAGCCTGAACAGGGATGAGACCAATAGACATGCGAGAGCATGGAAGAGGAAAATCTCAGAGAACCCCAAACCTAGACAAAGAATTATAGGTGACTAAGGAATGCTGGGAGCAGGGTGGGAATCCTTTAAAGAACATTTGTGTGATGTAGATTTGGGGACAATCCCAAGGGGAAAATGTAACAGTGCTATCTGGATTAGTATCCTTTGAGATGGGCACTGATTTGCTGAAACTGTGATGGTAGAAATGATGGCTTCCGTCAGTTTCAAGAAACTAAAAATAAATCAATATTCTAAAAATACCGTGTTGATGAAATATTTCTTCAGAGCAGTGACTTTCGGCTTGAGAAACATAGACAATCATCTGAGGTGGGCGTGGAAGGAGCCGAGAGCTGCAGCACGTGGGCTGAGAGTGCCTTGGGGTGATTGTGTCCTCCACACGGAGAGCAGCTCAGTTAGTATGTCAGGGTCATAGCGATGGGGCATCTAAGCATAAGGAAGTTGTGAATCACGGAGAACATCTATTGAAGATCCGCTTTTACATTTCTAGCATCCTGTGGTCTTAGACATCATGTGGCTCTTGACATTTCCCCCCCCAAAAAGATAGGTTTTCAATGAGGCCACTTTGACATTGAAGCATTTTCTTTATCTGGCTATCTGATCACTTAAACAAAAAGCAGTTCCTGTAACGTCTACGTGCTTCCTGGTCCAGGAGGAGGAGGCCCACAGAGAGAGCCGAACTCTAAAGAGGAGCTGTAACAAAAATTCCCAGCTGCGTACTCATTGCGCCCATCAGCCTGTTCTGTGGAATAGTCTATACCCAGCCATCCTGGCCAGACCCTAAACAGGGACTCCTAATGAACACTCGCCACGTGACAAAAAGGAAGCTGAGACACAGTCTCTTCGCATCTCAACCCCCTGCTCATGCTCTGCCCACCCGGATGAAATAAATTCAAGGCTATTTCACCTGTCCCCACAGATGCCCTTGATCATCTCCTCTTTATCCTTGCGTTCTCATTTCCATACATCTGGACATTTCTCCTCCTCTTCCTCTGTATTGGCTTCTTCCTCTACATTTAAATACACCAGAAGGTTAATTCACATGGGTTATTTCCTATGTTTGCTTACATCATGTTTAAAAACTATATCCTTCTAGAAGTGCTATGTCCTCACCTTGTTGCCTATGTTTTAAAAAGTAATTAGTTATAGCACTAAAAAGAGATGGATCCAGGGTCTGTGGATTGTAGCATGGTTTTCTGTCTGTTACTTTACAGCTAATATCCACTTACGAGGGAGAACATACATGCATGCTTGTTCCACTCAGGATGAATTTTTCTAGTTCCATCCATTTGCTGGCAAATTTCATGATGACACTTTTTTAACAGCTGGGTAACGTTCCATTGTATAACTATAACACGTTTTCTTTATTCATTCTTCAGTGGAGGGACGTCTAGGTTGTTTCTGGTTTCCAGCTATTATGAATAAAGCTTCTCTAAGCAGAGTTGAACAAGTGTCCTGGTGGCAGCCGTGGAGCCTGTATGACTCTGAGCCAGGTCCTCTGCATATGTTATGGTTGTGTAGCTTGCCTGTTTTTGTGAGACTCCTAACAGTGGCGGGGGGGGGGGTCATCTGTGACTCTTTGCCTGCTCTTGGGACCCTTTCCCTCCTCCTGCGTTGCCGTGTCCAGCCCTGATATGAGAGTCTCCTGTGCCTAGTCTCATTGGAACTTGTTATGCTATGTTCAGCTGATATCCCTTGGAGGCTGCGTCTTTCTGAAGGAGGAATGGATCTCGGGGAGAGGGGAGTTGTTGGGGTGGAGGGAGGGAGAGTGCAGTTTGGATGTAATGTAAATGAGAAGAATAAATTAGTGAGAGGGGGGGTCTTGGTTGTTAAGAGCACTTTCTTTTCTTCCAGAGGACTGTGTTGGATCCCCAGTACCCACACAGGGCAGCTTACAACCACCTATAGCTCTAGCTCCAGGGGATACAATGTCTTCTAGACTCTGTAGGCACTTACATGCATATGATGAATGAAAACTCACATAGGCATAAATATAAATAAAAGTAAATAAATAACCCCCCCTTTAACATAATCAATTACACCTCCTTACCATGAGCATCCTAGGTAGCCTAAAAGTTTGTTTTGTCTCTCTGAGCTCTGAATGAAGCACTCCTTCAGGGCCTGCAGAGCCTTCCTGATTGCTAAACACCAGGTCTTTTCTACGTCCTTTTCATATTGTTTACAATGCTCTGTAGCACAATGGTAGTTCCCACACGTCAGCGTTTGCAAGAAGCACATCTGTTTAAAATGCTAATTTGGTAGTCTTATCGCTGGAGGTTCAGCCTCCTGGAGTACAGGAGTCTGGAGTGATGTGAGACAACCCTGGTATAGGCGCCTGTTCGAACTGACTAATTCTCCCTTTTGACCATCCCATCTTTGGTCTACATTATACTCTCCTGGTCTTCCACCTTGTTTTTAAAAAAAGTGTGTGTGTGTGTGTGTGTGTGTGTGTGTGTGTGTGTGTGTGTGTGTGTGTCTGTCTGTCTTTCTGTCTGTCTATCTGTCTGTCTGTCCAGAGACTGACATCAGATGTCTTCCTCAATTACCTTCTACCTTTTCAAGATGACCTCTCTCCCTCAACCTGGGAGCTATATATATATAATAGCTCAGCTGACTGACCAGCATGCCTCAAGGCTCCCCTAAACCCCGGATTTACAGGCACTGGTTACCTCACCTGGCTCTTTCTGTGTACTACGATCAGAACTCAGATCACTTTACTGACTGAGCCATCTCCCTAGCCCCCTCCTTCGTGTCTGATTTTTTTTTCTTTAGTCCTCTTTTAAGAAACGTAAAAAACAATCCTTTCTTCTAAGTCAGCACCCACTCACAACTTCCACCCTCTGCCTACCCGTTCAATCAATGGTATTTTCTCATTCTTCACTCCTATTCCTGCATGTTTCTGTGAGGCCTCTCAGGTTCCCTGCATGACTGTTTCTCCCAGGTATTCCTCCTCCTGCAAGCATAAATTGTGTTATTTGTGGGGATGACTTCTTCAAAAACTGTGGGGTTGCTGTCATACTTACATCATCATCACCATCATCATCATCATCGCCATCATCATCATCATTATTATTATGCATTACGTGTATTAGGTATAATAGTTGTGAATAGTTGCTGAATGTTCTCCTTGGCTGGACACTCTACATTGCCCCACTTATATAAACCTTATCAATCCTTGTATAGTCTATAAAATACCATTTTATAAAACAAGCAAACAAGACATACAGCAGATCACACTGCCAGTAAGGAACTGAGCCAGGATGGACCATGGCAGTTTGGCTTTAGGCCCAGCATTGGCTTCTGCACACAAGGGCAGCATGATCAGTGCCTCTCACCATCGCATTGATTCTTGATGTTTCTGTGCCTCTGCCCACAGGGTGAAGAAGCTAAAGGAGACCCTGGTGGCCGTGCAGCAGCTGGATAAAAACATGGGCAGCCTGAGGACCTGGCTGGCCCACATCGAGTCGGAGCTGGCCAAGCCCATAGTCTATGATTCCTGTAACTCCGAAGAAATACAGAGGAAACTGAGTGAGCAGCAGGTAGGATGGAAAAGAGGTTGCTAAACTATCGAGCACGCGTCCTCTTGGCCAGGATAATAGGGTGGGTCTGAGATGTTGACCTGAGGTGAAAGAAAGGGAGGAAGTTAGACAGGGCTAGTAATGAAGGTGAAACTGTGTAGGTGAGTGGTGGGGTTCTGTGTCACCACAGAATTGACTCTTTAAAGATGTCTGTGCCATGTTAATGTTCTTGGGTCTCCAGGGAGCAATCTAACATGGCAAAGGGTAGCCAAACCATTAGCTGATTGCTCCCTTCTACATGAGCCCACCACTGTAGACTTAGAAAGAAGCCCTTGATTTACTGTAGGGTGTTGAGAGAAGGCCAAAAATGCAAATCAATACTTTTTTTGTACTTAAGCAATCCTATCCTGTGAGGAGGGTTATACCATCTTCAGACAGCACACAGTCAAGTCACCTTCATGTACACTTAGGGCAGCACATCTCACTGACTGACTGTGTAACACAGAAAAGTGAAGGAGGATGGCCCTGAAAAGGCGAGCAGAGGGAATTTTCAATTCCCACCCCTTTTGTTCATTCTTACCAAGTGTACCAGACCCCAGTTGCCGGCTACAAACGTGTTGCCCTATGTCTTCATTCCCTTTGAGAATTCTGCCCAATTACACCATGGTAGATAAGTTGTTTGGCTTTAAAACAAAATACTTTTCAAATCCTATAAGATAATTCACACATTTTTTTTTTTGGGAGGGAATGAATGAGACTAATGATAGCAATCACTGATAACCCTTACTGATTTTTTTTTTAATACGCTGGAAACTGATGTAAGGCTTTTGCATGATTTTAATATTCTTTTCTTTTTTAGATTATAACACAATTAAATAATTTTCCTTTCCCCTTTCCTGTCCACAAACCCTTCCATAGCAAGGGTACCTCCATGTTCATTTTAAGATTCTTAGCCTCTTTATTCACTAATTGTTGTTACATCACACATGTATATGTATATGTATATACATGTGTATTTTAAAATATAACCTGCTCAGTCTGCATACTATTACTTGTATGTATATGTCTTCAGGGTATTGGAGAATCAGTGAATCAGTGTGCCCTTCCCTGAAGAGGCCTTTGTCTCCCACCCTCAGCATCCCTTAATTGCCTGTGGTTCTTTGTGAGCTTCCCAGTAGGAAGATAGTGGAACTTAAATTAACCCTCATTCTAAACAACTAATATAAATTTGAGGGAGGATTGTTAATTCCAGAAAAAAACGAAGTATAACCATGCATACTTTGCTGCCCTAATGTGAAGAGCATTGAGTAAGTCCAATCACAACAAAAGCAATGATTGCTGCTGCTACTGCTGCTGCTAACTGTGCTATGAGCCTGGCGACCTTCCTACTACAGAACTGCCCAGATGGCTATATAAGTTAATGCATCGCAGTAAATATCATTAGAGAGAGATAAATGCGAAGGACATGGTTGCTTCTGGGAAGGTCTGGGCTCAAAAGAGCCCAGCCTCACTCAGTCAAAGTCTTCTAGTAAGTTCCTTATTGATTGTAATATGTGTGTGTGTGTATATATACACACATATATATTCCCAATTACATTTTTAAGTTACAACTTTAAAACTGTGTTACAAGGGACAAAGTAATTAGCCATTTTCATACTCATATTCCTTATTTATAGACTACTGATTATAAAAACTTGTACCACAAAGTTTGGTTGCAATGTTAATGACCAAAGTTCTGAGCACAATGCCTAGTATGACATTATTGTCTCAAATGTATATTGGGGAATGTGTACCACAGTGTGTGCACGTGTGTGTGTGTGTGTTTGTGTGTGTGTGTGTGTGTGTGTGTGTGTGTGTGTGTGTGTGTGT
>OU015750.1:104700258-104718455 GCA_907169655.1 Acomys percivali | reverse complement strand
ACACACACACACACACACACACACACACACACACACACACACACACAGACTTTTACAATAAACCACACTTCATTCCTGTGCAGGAGCTTCAGAGAGACATCGAGAAACACAGCACAGGTGTTGCCTCCGTCCTCAACTTATGTGAGGTCCTTCTGCATGACTGTGATGCCTGTGCCACTGACGCCGAGTGTGACTCCATCCAGCAGGCCACTCGGAACCTGGACCGGCGGTGGAGAAACATCTGTGCGATGTCCATGGAGAGGAGACTCAAGTGAGCTGGGGTGTGATATTACAGACCAAAGCAACACAGCAACGACAACAAAACAAACAAAATCCCAACCCTCCCCCCAAAAGCTCCACCCAACTGTCCATTCATTGTGTCAGCTGTTTACTATTTTCCATTGATTAGAAAGTCCAAAACTAGCCTTGGTTTCCCAAAATTGACACTACATATAATCGCAAATGTAAATAGCCATAAAGATAATAAAACTACAACAAGCCAATTTATATCAAAACTGACCATTTAAATGCTACACAGGAAAATTAAAATCTGCCCTTGCAAAGTAAGTGTAACATGATTAAGTTTGTAGTTATAAATAGATAACACTCTTTTATTAAAATTCCACTCGTCATAGTGTTAAGTGAAATAATACAGGCTCAAAAAAGATAAATATTTTTTGTTGTCTCCAGATCTAGATGTAAAACTCTAGCTTTAAATGCATAGATAACACATAAAAATCTAGATTTAAATATGTAGATAGCATGTTTAAACATAGGACATGAAAATAAAAAGGCACTAAGAGAGGAAGAAGGACTTAGAAGAAAGGGGCTAGAAGGGGGTAGCAACACGCAGAACGGGGGAAGAGGTAGGAAAGAATGGGGGGCAGCAGGAGTAGGAGGGCCATGGAGGAGAAAAGGAGAAGCCTGGTGGTACACGTGCCTGGAAATTAACACTGCAACGAAGCCCATCGCTTTCTGTGCTACTTTTGTTAAGTAATAAACACGTTTGAGCCCTTTGAAAGTGACAGTGATGAAAACTCAATGGCCTAAACCTCAGTGGCCCAAATGACTGTGGCAAAAACTCAGTGGCCCGAAACCTCCGTGGCCTAAGGCACAAAGCTGTGCTGCTCTTTGGCCAGTCCTAAAAGCTCCATGGGTACCTGTCAAGGTTGACTATTATCACTGAGGCTGATGTTGGCCTTAAAGGAAATCTCTAACTTGAGTTTTATTTAAGGGCTGCACTAGCCCGAACACAGTGTCTACTTGTAGGGTTTCTAACCTTCCATGCCAACACCAGCGCTGCTCATGCAGTGCACTTTAATATCTAGCTTGACTAATTCCAAATTCAGAGCTGCAGGGCTTCTCCTCAAACAACAGCTGTTTTATTTTAGCTGCAACAGTTGTCTGTCTTTTTCCCTGGGCGGTTTGGCTCAAAGCTGTTACTGTTGTGCACAGCAGTTGCTTGCTCAGGCACTCTTAATCCTACTGAAAGAATCAGATAGGGTTCTGAGCATCAGCAACCTTAATAATGGGGGTGTGTTCTTCCATCCTCTGCCTCAGAATTGAAGAGACCTGGCGACTGTGGCAGAAATTTCTGGATGACTATTCTCGTTTTGAAGACTGGCTAAAGGTCTCAGAGAGGACGGCTGCATTCCCCAGTTCTTCTGGGGTACTTTACACCATTGCCAAGGAAGAGCTGAAGAAGTTTGAGGTGATTCGCTCATTCTGCTATGACACTAGCCAACTGGTAGCTGATGTCCGCGGGCACGGACTGACTAATGGGCCACTTGGTATCGTTCACATAGCTGGAGACTGGCTTGGTAGCCACGGGTAACAGGCTCCGGGAGTACACCAAGGGTGGTGAAGATTTGAATTGGAGATGATCAGAATTACAAATAAGATAGTACTAAATAAAAATGTTATCTCAAAGCAGTAACAAATTCTCATGATCACAGCATTCAGGAGGTTGAGGCAGGAGGATCTCAAGTTGAAGGCTGCCCTGGCCTACGAATGAAGAAGCCTTCCTGTCTAAGGAAGGAAGAGCAGCAAGGAAAGAGGAGAGAGGGAGGGGAAAGAACTCTTTTGGAAAACAAGACTTACAATTCTCCCCCCAAACCTCATGGCATTATTTTTTATCAGAATTCTTCATCCATCTCCTCTGAGATTAAGATATGACTATTTCCATAGAAGGAAAATCTGCCTGTAAATGTATTCCCTTAGTTATTTCAACCTAGTTAGAATGTGTATAGGACAACATTATGAGGAGACCAGCAAGAGTCAAGAGGAAGAGAAGGCGGGGCAGTTAGGCAGGGAGGCGTTGAGAACAAAGCACACTGCAGTGTATGTACAGAAATGTACTTTGTGTGCTAGCTCAAAGAATTAAATAATCAAATGCACAGGGATGGTTTTAGTCATTGATAACACACAGCTGGCCCCAGAATTGACCAGAACGTTATCATTATAGCCAACTTTGAGTAAGGCAGCAGACACCAGCGCTGTTCTCGAGTCAGGGACTCTTTTTAATTACCAAGAGATGAAAACAGCAACAGCTAATTACATTTAGAAAAGAGCCATTAAATCTCCCCATTGCCTTCTTTACAATCTTCAGCCCACTCTGCGGTATCCTGAAGTCCAGCCATTTGGCTAGCTCTGATTTCCACAGAGACACTGGTGTGGATGGAACAAACCCGTCTGTGCACACACCTGTGCCTCTGTACTCACTGTAACTGGTCCTGATATATTCTAGTCAGTCCTTACCTGTGCCCCATTCAGAATTGTTCCTCTGCTCTCCTTAAGATGTTTATAAATGAAGCTAATATTCCAGCTAAATCCATAAGTGATTCTATTTTGTCCTGTGACATCAATGAGCCAAACCTTGAGCTACTGGAGAACAAATGAAATTTCTTCTTGTTCTTGTCTGACTTAGAGATCTGAATCCTAGATGGTGAGCTGTCTGATTATACTAGTGGTTGGTGCCATGTGGAATAAGTAAAAGTGATTCTAGATAGATCCATATGAAACTATACCACTAAATCAAGAAAAAGATAATGCCTCTGTAAAACATTTTCTCTAGAAAAAGCCACCATAAGCTGCTGAAGAATCCAGGTCATTCCATTGCTAGTGGAAGTGACCCTGTCCTGTGTCTTGTAGTGCTCTGTTTGTAAAGGTTAAAGCCTTTCATAATTGGCTTATACCACAAAGCAGATTATAGGGGATCATTCTGGATGCTATTTTCAACTCAGATTTTGACAAAAGTTGCTCAGATGGTCAGTGCTGAAATACTTGATTTTTAATATTGTTATCCTTATACTTAGCTTTCTTGCAGACAGGAAATGTCACAGAAACAGAATTCTGCTTAAGGTTGATCCGTGTGATTGCATAAATGTTTGGAACAGCCCTAAGTGCCGTTCCATCGCCTGAGTGGGCAGATCTGTACTCTGACTTACTATAACAACAAAAGCCGAACCTGCCTTAGCACCTCCTAAATTTTTGGAACTTAAGACTGGACCTGTTAGGATGTGTATTCTTAAGGCAGCTATCAGAAGGCACATCATTTACAGGGCAAGTGTGTGATCTTCTGAGCAGTGTGCGGAAGCAACAAAAGCAGAAGTGTGAGATGTACATGAAAACAGTCCACTCAACTATCCCAGATTGGGACCTGGGATAAGGTCAGTCACAGGTCATGGCGCATGCACTAAGGGTGAAGCTGTCTTTCATTTGGGTGGGTGAGTGGTTGGTTAGTGCTGTATTCTGCAGCCAGGTTAGAAACAAGTGCTAGCATCTGCAGCATTTGCGTTCTGTGTCATATCCTGGAGAGCAGAGCATCCATGCTGCACACCTATATAGCAGCTCTGGAACTTTCTGTGAAAGCTGACCAATTCACCAGCAGAGAAGAAAGGACCTGCTTCAAATGGTTGTGGGTTTGGCTTTTTGTTTTTTAATGGAAAATTACTTGTGTTTTATATTAAACTGATTTTCTTAAAAGTAGGGTTAACAGCTTACATTAGAGGCACTTCTGCCAAAGATGGTTTTAGTTTTATTCCTAATGGACACCAGGATTGAGGTGATTTCTGCACTTTTAGGAAATTACATATTCTACAAATGAACAGTGCCATTTTAGATATCATTTCTCAGTATGTACACAGAGATCTTGAGAACACTTCAATCTGACATGTAAACACACATGTATGTCCTTGTAATGGTTTCTTAGATATGAAAATTTGTTTCCAGACTATTATTTATTTCATGTTTTTTTCTTTTGGTCTTGGGGTAGCCAAGGCTGGCTTCTACTTTTCTGGGTAGAACTTCTGATGCTCCTGCCTCCTTCCACCTCCAGAGTGCTGGCACTACAGATTTGTGCCACTACACTTGGCTTCGTTTTATTGTTCATTATAAAAACTGCATTATATGTATAGGCATGTATGCATATTTACATATGTGATGTCTTGCGTGTATAGTGATATGCAAGTACGTATGTACATTTTACTTTTTATGTACCTATTTATAAATACAATGGTTCCTTACAGTCCTGTGTTTTCATTCTGCATCTTGGTTGATCTGCTGTGTCTGTGGTAGCGTAACTTCTGTCCTGACTCCGCAGCATAAATAACAACAGACGCAGCCTAGAGTCCTTCAGGGATCTCCCACACTGATTCACTTCTCTGTGCCCTCAGGCTTTCCAGCGGCAGGTCCACGAGAGCCTGACCCAGCTAGAGCTGATCAACAAACAATACCGCCGCCTGGCCAGAGAGAATCGTACAGACTCCGCGTGCAGCCTCAGGCAGATGGTCCATGGAGGCAACCAGAGATGGGATGACCTACAGAAGCGCGTCACCTCCATCTTGCGCAGACTCAAGGTTCCCATTAAGCCTTGCTGTAATTTAGTAGAGAGGACAAGCCCGGACTGTCTTGCATGGTAGTGAGACATGTTCGTGGTGACAGTGGAAGCTGGAAAGGCAGGAGGGTGTCGCGGGTCGGGGAAGCAATATGAGGACGGACAATTTAGGGTGTTCCACGCTTGTGTGGAATTGACTTCCCAGAAGGTTGGAATTGGCTGGCCATATCAGTGGGTAACTTTAGACATCTTAATGCCCAATGTCTTCCTCTTTCTTCCAGCATTTTATTAGCCAGCGTGAGGAGTTTGAGACCGCGCGGGACAGCATTCTTGTCTGGCTCACAGAGATGGATCTGCAGCTAACGAACATTGAACATTTTTCTGAATGTGATGTCCAAGCTAAAATAAAGCAACTCAAGGTAAGGAGTCTGCACATTTCCTGTGAGAAGGAATTCTATAAAGGGAAGGGTTTGCAGATCCTTTTGTGTAGGGTACAGTCGAGGGCTGCTAAAAAATTTGTTCTTTGTGATCAGGAAACTATTGAGAAGATACTAAAACTATTGAATTTTGGGGTTTCATTTTTTTTTTTTTATTTTAAAACAATTTTTGAGACAGGGTTTCTCTTTGTAGTCCTGGCTGTTCTGGAACTCACTCTTAGATAAGGCTGGCCTTGAACTCAGATCTGCTAGCCTTTGCCTCCCAAGTGCTGGGATTAAAGGTGTGAGCCACTATGCCAAGCATGTTGTAAAAGTTTTCTGACCCACCATTAGCATACATACTATATAAACATACCAACTTGGTTGTCAGTGGTAGAGGCTGGTGTTGTTGTTGTTATTGGTGAACATATCACCTATTTCCAAGATCTATACAGAGTTTAGGTAGCCTCCAGAAAAAAATAATGAACTTTCTTTTCTTTAATTTTAAAAATTACTTTCATTTATTGTTATCTGTATAGTGGGGACTGGGGTAGTCCACATGCCACTGGGAGCATGTGGCTTTCAGAAGCTAATTTAAGGGCTGGTTCTCTCCTTCCACCGTGTGGGTTCCAGGAACTGAGCTCCGGTCTGTCCTTAACTTCGGTGGCGAGTACCTTCACCCATTGAGCCATTTTGCCGGTTGACATTGCAACACTCTTATTTTGGGATTTCACTCCACGTAGTCTCTGTTCTTGGAAGCTGAGTTAATTTTCAATATGTATTGTATCGCCCACTACATAATTCAGGCACGACAGCTAGCTGGAAACCTTCATGGGAGATTGTGTAAGAGAGGGCGTGGCAAGCTGAATCGTTTTCAAGACAGTTTCTACAGTCTTCTCCCCAGTATAATCTGGATGTGGAGGCTCACACAGGCTGCAGCACCCCTGGAGGGTAAAACAGAAGGGTGGCTGAGAGGTTGAAGTCAGCCCTGACTGGATAGTGAGTTCTATCAACTGAGAACCTGTTTTAAATAACTAAAACAAAACAAAAATTCATTCCACACTTCTGTAATCCCAGCACTTGGGACACAGTGGCAGGCTTGGGTAGCTCAATTGATAAGGCACCTGACCCTGAGTCTGAGAGGCAGGCAGATCAGGAGTTCAAGATCAGATTTGTCCGTATAACAAGTTTGAGACTAGCTTATGCTACACAAGAAAACAACAACAACAACAATTAATTAATTAGTTTGTTTGTTTGTTTGTTTGCTTATGTTGCTTGTGCTGGGAATTGAACCCAGGCTATCACACATGATAAATAGAAACTGTAACACTTAGTCACCTCCCATAATATTCCACTGCTGTGTTGTTTGTTTGGTTTCAGTTTTGTTTTTAAAGAATAGTTATAATGCCTGTAGTGGTTTGAATATAATGGCCCCTATAGGGTCATATATTTGAATACTTCACCAGGAAGTGAAATTGTTTGAAAGGACTAGAAGGATTAGGAGGTATGGTCTTGTTAGAGTAGGTGTGGCCCTGTTAGAGTAGGTGTAGCCCTGTTAGAGTAGGGGTGGCCCTGTTAGAGTAGGCGTGGCCCTGTTAAAGTAGATGTGGCCCTATTAGAGTAAGTGTGGCCCTGTTAGAGTAGGTGTGGCCCTGTTAGAGTAGGTGTGGCCTTGTTAGAGTAGGTGTGGCCCTGTTAGAGTAGGTGTGGCCTTGTTGGAGAAAGTAGTCACTTTAAGTTTCAAAAACCCACTCCAGGCCCATGTGTTCTCTCTCAGCCTGCAGATCAGGATATAGCTCTTTGCTTCTGCTCCAGCACCACATGTGTTATCCATGTTCCCTGCCGTAATGATAATGGAGTAAACCTGAAAATGTAAACAAGCCCCCAGTTAAATGCCTTATTTTATAAGAAGTACCTTGGTCATAGTTTCATTCCACAGAAGTAGAACAGTGACTAAGACAAGGCCAAAACTTTTTGGGTTTCATGATGAAACAAAAGAAATTGCTGTTATTATAACAAATGAAAATTCTCATCATTCAATTTTGCCAGTGAAGACTCAGGATCCAGATGCTGGGGTGAAAACCTGCTAGCTCAGAGAGGCAGAGAAAGCACCCAGCTGACCTTCCTATTCAGCTCATGTCTCAGAGGAAAAAGCTAAAGGCCCCTTCTTTTTCTCCATGCTGTCTTAAATCCCCTTCTCTGAATGTCCCTCCTTTAGGTTTAATCTCAGCCAGCTGGTTTCTTGCTCTGCCTCTTGACCTAGGGTTGATTTACAGCGTGTGCTAGGGCTGAGCCACTCCACAAGAAATAGTTTACAATCTCAGAGTTTACAAAGGGATCAAAGATCCTGCAACAATTTACCCATAATAGTATTAAGGTGGAAGAGATTGCAAAGTCATAAACACTAATGCTCCACCCAATGCTTTGTCCTGCCCCTCCCCCCCACAACTACCCCAGTGCATCCCACAGGCAAATCAATGTTCGGACATTTCCACAAGACATTTCAGTAGATTGGTATTTGTATCTTTTCCTTTTAGATTCTGGTAGAATCTTAGAATCCATTACCACCTTCCGTTATCTTTTCTTTCTTTCTTTTCTTTTCCTTTTTTCTTTTGTTTTGTTTTTGAGACAGGGTTTCTCTGTGTAGCCTTGGTTTTCCTGGACTCACTTTGTAGACCAGGCTGGCCTCAAACTCGCAGAGAGCCGCCTGCCTCTGCCTCCCTAGTCTGAGATTACAGGCATGAATCACCGTGCCTGCCAAGTACCCTCATTTTTCTTTGGCAGTCTTTGTCCATGATGGACAATTCTAACTCTTCCCAGGTTCATTCTCCCCCCCGCCAGGTTCATTCTTATACTGAGTGAACATCTATCACTTGAAACGTGTCCCCAAGATGTCTCTCTCTGAAATCATACAGAATGAGTAAGATAATCTTTTATTTTATTTGTGTATTTTTTTTCAAATCAGTATATCTTTATGCTTTGATGCTTATGATCCAAAACAACAAAAGAATGATCTGAAAATCTGTGGCCTCCTTTAGTATATGTATGACATATGTGGAGTTAGTGAAAATGTTCATTTCACCATCATTTTTACCAGGGATCCCTGGCACTGTTAAGACCATTGATGGTTGTCAATATCCACTATATGTGGTGATAAATTTTTATTACCAAACTCTCCTTTCTAATGTTTTCCTTTCTGATTCCCGTTCAGCCTTAACATTATATTTTACTTTAGAAAACAACTGCTCCATCTTTGTACACAGTAAGTCAGCTATCCTCTATATGGTCTTTCTGACGCTGTGAGAAAAGTGTGCCTTACTTTGACCTCATTTTGAGCTGTGTAAAACCCACATCACTTTTGAACCCTTCAGGCTTTCCAGCAGGAGATCTCCCTGAACCACAGTAAGATTGAGCAGATCATTGCCCAGGGGGAGCAGCTGATAGAGAAGAGCGAGCCACTGGATGCTGCTGTCATCGAAGAGGAGCTGGACGAACTCCGACGCTACTGCCAGGAAGTCTTTGGACGTGTGGAAAGATACCACAAGAAACTGATCCGCCTGCCCGTAGGCAGCACTTATTTCTTTCTCATTAAATCTAGAGAGAATTAGTTGTGTGGGGGTTTGGTAGTCAGGATTCCAGAGTCTAGAAGCAGAATTTCTGGGTTTGTTGTAAGTTTTGATACCACTGTCTATATAACTTTGGAGAATTTGCTTTCCCTCCTTTGCCTCAGTTTCTACAACTTTAAAGTAGACTTACTCATAGTCACTACCTTGTAGGGAGAACTGTTTTGTCCACTTAGTAAGCAACAATGTTGTATTTCTCTAAAGACTTGGGCAGACTGTGTGGCATTCTTCTTCTGTGGGAGATGAGGTAGCTTTGAGAAGAAATGAGAAGATGTAATAAGAGAGATGAGTAATCGCTCAGCTTGTGAGATTATTTTTCAATGACTTGTTTTCTTCCATTTCTTTCCTACTTGCCCCACAATTTCATCTCATTTGTAAAGGTGCCATTATCCAAACATTTGAAATTTTCTATGATAAAAACACATTTTTGTGTCCAGCATTTGGAACCAAAAGGATACCGTCCCATTGTAAGCCAGTTGAGTTGGAGGCACATGACTTGGTCCTTTATTTGTATTACTTTCTAAATTTAATTTTAATTTAATGTTATTTAGTTTCCTATAACGGAGTAGGTTTTAATATATTCCCACCTTACCTGTAATAAACCTAAGGCTGAAATAGATGAATATATAAGGTATTTTGAAAGAAACCAGGAAGTTCTTCTGTATTTGTTGATAAAGTTAATGTCATGTCATCAGTAAAACGTGCTGGCATTTACTGAAAGTCACACCTGTTCGGCGTAAGAGGCAAATACTGTTCTTGCAGTAACAGAGTCGGTGTGACTTTCCTTTTAGCTACCGGATGATGACCATGACCTCTCAGATCGAGAGCTAGATCTCGAAGACTCCACGACTCTTTCAGACCTACGCTGGCAGGACCCCTCTGCAGATGGCATGCCCTCCCCACAGCCTTCCTCCAACCCCTCCCTCTCCCTCCCTCAGCCCCTCCGGAGTGAGCGGTCAGGGAGAGACACCCCAGCCAGCGTGGACTCCATCCCCCTGGAATGGGATCACGATTATGATCTCAGTCGGGACCTGGAGTCGGCATCTCGAACTCTTCCCTCAGAAGATGAAGAGGGTGAGGAAGACAAGGAGTTCTACCTCAGGGGAGCTGTTGGCTTGTCAGGTAGGAGAGAAAACTTCCTGTTGGGAATCCATGTGGACTCATCATCCCTGAAGGTTTCATACATACATACATGCATACATATATACATACATACATATATACGTACATACGTACATGCATACATACGCATATGCATGGTCATTCGGGGACATCATACGATGCCTGTCCCAGGGCTGGGTAGAGACTTTTGGGTGAGACTAGAGGGATAATGATGAGTCTGTGAGGTGAACACGGTGCGCAGCAGAAGAAGGAGGAGGAGCCGCAGCCTGGTTTATGATCTGACATGGTACTTTCAGTCTTATGAAGTTAGTCAAGGATAAGGTTGTGTTGGATAGCACAGAGTGGGCAGGATGGATGCTGAAAAAGTGAGCAAAGGTCTGCTCATGAAATGGCCAGTTCACTATGGAGAAGAGTTTGGTCCTTGTCCTGAAGTGTTCGAAGATTAATGGAGAAAAGTAACCAAATGTATATGTCATAGTTTAGGTGTGTGTGGGCTCCATGCCTGGAACACAGATGGGAAATTAGAGAGTTTAATGTGTGCCACTGGTGAGCATAGATGATGGTGATGATGGTATCTAAGCCTGAATTAAGGAAGCAGCACCAGGAAGGGTAACTAGTCATGAGAAACGAATTCCTTCTTACCAGATGACTGAGTAGAAGTGGGGGTGACTCTGGACTCAGCATTTGGTAGAAGGTCAAAGCAGTCGTAAGCTATGAGAAAAATGAGAAGAGAAAGCATGGGGTACCTAGTTGAAGGAGCAAGTTGTGAAAACATGGCGGTACAGACATCAGTTGTCTTCATCCATATTTTGAGACATCTATAGAACTTCCAGAGCCTACGATGTAGAAACAGACGTGTGTGCCTAGATCCATAGCTAAAGATGTGCATTAGGTCAGGATTCTCCTACATGTAACTAGGAATTCGCCGAGTGCAGGGAAGGGACCATGCAGCTAAAGCAGCTAGAGAAAATCAGGAAGAAGAACAACAAAACAGCATCACATGTAGTGAAGGGGAAGCCTGAGAACAGAGGTTCTTACCAAAGGTAAACAAAAGCAATAAACAGTTAGAGAGCAGTGCTGTGTATCTGTGATGTGTATCATGTGGCCCTCAGCCACAGGCCAGAAGGCCCTGAAGTGCGGCTACTGTATCAAGGTTGACTGTAGACAGAAAATGCTCTTATATGCAAACACCAATAGTACAAAGGATGAACACAAATTGTTAGTGTTATTTACGTTAATTGCATATCATATTTCAGCCCTACACCAATCCACTTGTTACTATTCTAATGTAGCTCCCAAGCCTTTAAATTTTAATACATGGCTCAAATACAGACATAAGGAGCAGCGCTCCTCTAAGAGCTGTCTGCAGAGACATTCCTGTTGTAATCCAGGCATGGTGCCAGTCATCTTTAGCCCAGTGTTCAAGACGAGGAGACCAGAGGATAGCGATTTCAGAGTAAACCCCTGCTACTGTATTAGTTACTTTTCTTTTGCTGCGAGAAAAATACCATGACCAAAAGCAACTTAAGGAAAATGTTTATTTGGGCTTATGCTCCCAGAGGATAAGGATCCATCATGGCAGGAAATGCATGGCATGGGCACAGAAGCAAGAAACTGGCTGGTGCTATTGTCATCCATACACCGAGCCTGAGAACGGGAAGTGCTATAAGCTATAAACTCATAAAGCCCCGCCCCCAGTGATGTACTTCCTCTAACAAGGCTCCACCTCCTAAAGGTTCCACAGCCCTTCCCTCCACCCCCCTACCCCCATACCCCACCCCCGCTAAAGCATCATGAACTGGTGACCAAGAATTCAGATGTGTGAGCCTATGGGGGTATCTCTTCTTCACACCACCACAGCTTTGCTGTTAAGTAGAAGGCTTGAAGGGCTTCCTGTGCTGTGTGAGACCTTCTCTCAAAGCCAACATGCCACTTAGTGTCTCTTTGTGTCTTTCTATGTTTGCACCACATTGCTCTAGACACTTGTTTTCTCATCTGTAAAATGGAAATAACACTACCAAGCAGTCTTAGGATTCCTGTGAGGGGAATAAAAGTACTTTAAAAGGTGGCTGGCTTAGAAAACACTCAGTCAGTGTGAATTCTTAGCAGGATTCATTACAGGAAGCCTTTGGTGAGCATGCATGCTTTCCCCTTATGCCAGCAGGCTGTCAAGAGCGACTAATTTCTTTTTTTCCTTAGGCAAACTATTTTCCTGCCACAAGGGAATTGAGGTGTCCAGCACTTAGCTGCCAACTTAGACTGTGCTCTTTTTGCAGATATAGTGATCCCTGAGAACCCAGAGGCCTATGTAAAACTCACAGAAAATGCAATCAGAAATACTTCTGGTAGGCGCAAAGAAGCGGGAGCAAGCCTCCCACACCTGCCGTCTCACCACAACCCCCCTTTCTCACCTCAGCTTCCCTGCCTCTCACAGCTTTGGGGCTCTGGCATGCCAAAGCACAGCCTTTCTTTCTTCTCCCTGCATTAGGGAAAAATAGCTGCAGGTTGATTGGTACCAAGAATATGATCTCCATAGCCAGGTCATGAAATAGCTCTTCAGCCTGTCAAGTGCTAATCAGTCTCGTTACAGAGAGAACTCAGTGCCCAGTGACAGCTGAAAATATAGGAGGCCCAAGCCCTTGCCCAACCCAGCATATGTGCTCTCATCTCCCCTTGGTGGAAGCGGGTGCTAGCTTTGTGGTGCTGTGACCTGCCACTGGTGAGGCAAATGATGTGGGGCACACCCTCCACCCCAACCCTCGTGAGGGTGTAAAGAGATTGTAGGTGAGGAAACATTTCCTTTTCTTAGAAAGTATTAGCTCCTCCAGTGAGGAGTGTTCTCCGTGTTCTCGGTAATACTCTCATCCTTAGATTACCCTTCACCAGAACTGTTTCTGAAACCAGAAGAGATGGAAAGAGAAACCAGATTCCCTCAAGGTTACACTAGACCCTGTACATACTTACGGTCCAGGTCAGTGTTTTGGACACGTGGCAGACCACTGGATATATTTCTGAGCCCAAGTCCAGTTTATACCAGCCTGAAGTTTCTGAAGACCAACACAAGGACAAAAACTAGTATTACTGTGACCTTCTTAATGATTTCCAGCTAGGTCCCTCCTAGGGAGACTCAGGAATGCATTTCATAATGCTTTGTTTTTGTTATTCTCGCTCGGCCTTCATGCTACTCAGATAATCAGTGTTCCTGGTCAGCAATGAGTGTAATGCACCTGCAGATACACACCTACAAGCACATGCCCACGGCCCACTGTAAGTTCAAAGCTCTTAAGAAGCGGTGAGGCGGAGCCTAGGCAGCGAGAAAGAGCATGCCTGAAGGAGAGGCAGAATCCAGGTGTTGTTTGAGATAGCCTGTGAAACAGGAAGTGTCCCTCTCTGCATGTCTATTCTGAGCTAGCCCCTTCTTGGTGAACCTGAACCCACGCTTAAGTGAAGGATGCAACCAGGGAGCTCAGTGGTGCTGAACACAGAGCCAAGTCCGAAGGTTCAGCCTCCCCTACCAGCTAAGTGTTCTGGTGCCTCTGGGAAAGCCTTCTGCTTTGTGTAACACTCTGACTGGCCTGGACTGGCTGGAGGAAGGACCAGATCCTCGGAGGCTGTTTAGGATCCACCGAGGGAGCTCTCTGGCCAGCCCAGGCTGCCAAGTCCCTTAGGAAGCACACTTACTGGCTTGGCCCCTTAAACGTCTAACCCCCTAGCAGGATAGCACTAAATCTGCTTTACGATTCCCCCGACACGTATTCTTTCTGCTTTGCCACAGCTAAAACGCTTTCTGAAGCCTCTTGACTGACAAGCTTGACATAAGCCAAACATTGTGACCCACTAAAGACTCTTATGGTTGACACCACAGGGGATCCCAGCTCACTGGAGTCACAGATGAGGCACCTGGACAAGGGCCTGCATGACAGCCACTTTCAGATTCAACAAACTGCAAATATCCTCAGAA
This sequence comes from Acomys percivali, assembly GCA_907169655.1. NCBI lineage: Eukaryota > Metazoa > Chordata > Mammalia > Rodentia > Muridae > Acomys > Acomys percivali. Next base: position 104,704,499 of record OU015750.1, on the reverse strand, counting down.
GCAAAACTCCCACCGGCTCAGACCTGGACACCAGCTACAAGGGCTATGTGAGTATGCTAGCCAGCCTGGTTCTGCCCTGGACCTAGTTTACAGCTCTGACCAAACACAGCCCATCTGTCAGCAGCACGTGGCCCGCGAGGCCTTAAGTCCAGAGGCACCCTTGAACTCATAGACACGGATGTGCGAAACAAAACCCCATTGTTTGAAGTTAATATTTTTTTTAGAGAACTGATCCATTTGCAGGTCCTAGAGCAGACTGTCACCACAAGCTCCCTTTCACTGAGCACTTAGTATGATCTGTTTAGCTGAGGACAACATCAGGCTCTCACTTCCAAATCACTAGGTGCCTGTCCGTATTCAGCTAATAAAATTTGAACCAACGTTATCCCCAGATTACTAACATGAGATTTTGTTGTTGTTCTTTTAGCTAATTTTAATTCATTTAATGACCTTGGGCGGGGTGTTTGTAATCTTCCGCTTTTGATCTGGGGAGATTTTGCCACGCTGCGAGCCGAGTCTTGTACACACTAGGCTGGCACTGTGGTGCTGAGCTACATCCCAGGCCACCTTCTCCTCTGTGGGTACTGAGTCTGAAGGAAGCCATCCTGACTAAAACAAGCTTCAGGAGAAGGTAGCAAGTGATTAGATCTCTCTACCAGTTCTGGGTTTTCAGCCGCTAGTGCATCCAGTCAAATCAACTCACTCTAGTCACTGACTATGTAATATTTTTTTTGGTTAGCAACAGACCTGTGCATACTTCTAGAAAGAGAATTGTAAAGTAAATCTCTCCCCTAGCTCTTGGTGGTCAAAAGGAATGGAAAGTTAATTCCTGGCGGTCTCATCACTCTAACATGCTCTACATTTTAGAATTGGGGAGAGAGCTGTTATCCCTGCGCATGCCGTCACCAGTACCCTCCCAGTCACTTCTCTGTCAGGAAAATCTCTTTTTAAAGTACAATACAAGGGCTGGCGATGCAGCTCCATGGTAAAGTGTCTGCCTAGCATCCTCAAGGACCCGGGTTCAATCTCCAGCACTAAGATAAAAATCAAGGGTAGCCCAGCTTCATGATGACCGTGTTGACATCACGGAAGGTGACACTTAACCTCAATCAAAAGTAACAAAAAGTAACTGAAAGACACTGTCATTGTGAGAAACACTGAGAGATAAGATCACACTCTACTGACAAGAAGAATGTGTTGAGAATTTTGTTCTGTTTCCTTTTACCTTGTACTATTTTGTTTTCCTATATTTTGAGGATCTCGTGATCTTTCTTTCTGCCCACCGAATGCTAGGATCACACTCACGTGCCACAGAGCCTAGCTATTATTTGTTCTTTTAGTATTTGAATACTGTATGGGACATTACAAATGAGGCTTGGTGTTCTTCTTTGAGTTTTGAACTTAGTCTCTTGATGACTATTAAGCATGGCTGTAAATTTCCTCCTAAAACAGCTGGCTTTTATATTGCTCTGAACTCTGAAGTATTTCAGCTATTTAATGTACAAGTTGTTCTCATGAGATTTGTGGTAACGTTAGTGCTTCCACATTTAGGTTTGTGAACAAGAAAGAAGAGACATTTTGCCAAAAATTAGATATTGTCTCACCAGCTAAGAACTGTGGCCTTGAAAATGCAGATCAGTATGAACTCTTTAGATAAATATAAAACTGTGGTTCTTAACCTTGGTAATGCTGTGACCCCCCAACCATAAAAATTATTTCCATTGCTACTTTATAACTGTCATTTTGCTACTATTATGATTTGTAATGTAAATATCTGTGTTTTATGATGATCTTAGGTGACCTCTGTGAAAAAGGTCATTTGACCCTAATTGGGGTCGTGACCCACAAGTTGAGAACCGCTGTTATAAGACTGTTCAAGAGTTTCACATGTCTGTTGTGCATGCAAAGCGTGTCTTTAAGGGTTTGCACAAGTTGGAGTGTGTGTGTGTGTGTGTGTGTGTGTGTGTGTGTGTGCGCGCACGCGTGCACTGTTTATTTTTCCTGGAGCAACACCAAGAAGTAAAACACAGCCCCTGCCCTGTTGAGGGACCACAAAGATGCTCTCGCCAAAGCACTCTGTGCTGGTGAGGACTGAGGCAGCAGGGCTGAATTTTTTGTGTGTCTGCACAGATGAAGCTGCTGGATGAATGCAGCGGGAGTATAGACTCCGTGAGGAGACTGGAGCACAAGCTGGAGGAGGAGGAGGAGAACTTCCCCGGCTTCGTGAACCTCAACACCACCGAGACTCAGATGGCTGGTGAGTCTGTTTCCCTCAGCTCGAAAGAGCCATGCTCAAGATCCCGGGTCACGCTGCGGCACCAAGTCCCACTGGCTCCTTAGCCTCCCTTTACGCCATTTTGTCCCACGACAGAGGAGAGAGATGGCGAGTGCCATACGGTGTCTTCTCTTGCTCCATTTAGTCCAATGCCCCGTCTGATCTACACTGTCAGTGTCTTGTACATGTTTTCAGGGTACTACATCCTTGAAAGATGTCAAGGATGGACTGATTTCTTCATATGCTGTGCATTCCTTCATGAGGCTCATTGTGGTCAATAGAAAAACACATAGGAAATCACAGCCATTACGCCTACTTGACTGTTACCACAGATAATAGCAGACATGACCAGTGATGTTCCTGTCTTTCCATTGCCCTTTAAAATTAGCCATCATGCCTATGCAAAGTGTCTCCTAAGCCTCCCATGGGTAGGACTCCTGCTCACTGCTCTCTGCATGCCCTGCCAGGTGTGATTGACCGCTGGGAGCTCCTGCAGGCCCAGGCACTGAGCAAGGAGTTGAGGACGAAGCAGAACCTTCAGAAATGGCAGCAGTTTAATTCTGACCTCAACAACATCTGGGCCTGGCTAGGAGAGACCGAGGAGGAACTGGACAGGCTCCAGCACCTGGCCCTGCGTACCGACATCCACACCATTGAGAGTCACATCAAAAAACTCAAGGTACCTGTCCCTGCTTTCCTTCCATTGGCAGCCAGAAGACCACGGTCATGTGTATCAGTGAACACATTCTGTCTCTCTGTCTCTGTGTCTGTCTCTGTGTCTGTCTCTGTCTGTCTTTGTCTATGTGTCTGTCTGTCTGTTTGTCTGTCTGTCTGTCTGTCTCTCTCTCTCTCTGTCTGTTTCTCTCTGTCTCTGAGTGTGTGTGTGTATGCCTGCACACATGTGTGTGCAGACATATTCATGTAGGCACAGGAGTACATATATGTGCACATGGTTGTAGAAACCAGAGGACAATTTCACTTCCGTATTCATCATTTGCTGAGATTTTCTTGTTTGTTTGTTTCTCTTTTTTGAGGCAGGGTCTCTCATTGGCTAGAATGTAACAGTTGGCTATGTTGGCTGTCCAATGAGCTTCAGGGATCTTCCTGCCTCTGCTTCTCCGTCACAAGGTTTTTAAGCACACTCCACCATGCCTTGCAGAGAGCTTTCTTGACTTCGTTAACCTCAAACTTCATTTCACATGAGTCATAGGGATCAAACTCAGATCTTCACACTTGCACAGTGAATCATTCACTGGCAGTGTCTTCTCCCCAACCCATCCATTCATAACTTCTGTCTCTAGTTTGTTACTTCCTCAGGACCATAGTCAGAACATATCTGCATCAGTCTGCTGAGCAGCGTGACAGAATGCCTGATGTAAACAACTCTTTAAGAGGCAAGGAAAGATTGATGGGTTAGTGGTGCTTAGCTTGTCCTCACTCGTGTGGGCACAACATCATTGTGGCAGGCATACGTGGAGAAGGATGCTGTTCAGCTCATAGCATGCAGGAAACAGGACAGGAGAGAAAAGCTGGGGACTATTCACAGCCTTGGAAGGAGACAACTTCCTCCTCTATTTCTACTAGTTAGGCACTAGCTCCTAAGTTTCCAGAGATTCCCGAAGCAGCACCCCCAACTGGGGATCAAGCATTCAACACGTGAGACTCGTGAGAAGCGGTGGTGACATTATTCCCGAGATCACTTTAGTGTGAGTCTGAGGGAGACCCATTGAAGTCATTTGGCCTTCTCCAGTCAGCAAAAATTACTAAATTGATTACGGCCACGTCCAGAGAAATTGCATAGAGATGAATAAAATAAAAATCCGCTGAGTTTTTGTGGTGAAACACTTGCCACTGGCATCTGATTTTGGCCTGGGCTGGTGAGTGCACGGGTATTCTCCTTTAATTACAGGTCTGGTTCTTTTCTTTCTTTCTTTCTTTCTTTCTTTCTTTCTTTCTTTCTTTCTTT
>OU015750.1:104668428-104700248 GCA_907169655.1 Acomys percivali | reverse complement strand
TTTCTTTCTTTCTTTCTTTCTTTCTTTCTTTCTTTCTTTCTTTCTTTCTTTTTCTTTTTTAAAAAAGATTTATTTGATTTTTAAAATTTTTATTTTTATTTATTTATTCAGATTATGACTCAATTGTTATCCCATCACTTGTATCCTCACATTCCTCCCTCCCTCCCGCTTTCACCCTGTTCCCTTCCCCTAGGTCTATGACTCTGACATGAACTCTGGTGCCCAATATTTGACTACTTCCCCTTGGTGGGAAGGCCTGAGGGCACTTAAAGAAAGAATAAGCAGGCTACTAAGATGAGACTTGGTAGCCTGTGACCTTATAGTGAGGGAGGAGGTCCCCCTCAGTCACAGGTCTAGGTTATTTTTTTTTTAATAAAGCAGCTTTATTTTATCCATTTATTTGTCGTTAGCATCTTTCACACCCTTGAAATCACCAGGCAGATGAGGATGACTCCAGCTTTTGAAATTCCTTGTCCTCACCCTCTCAGTGCTAGGATCACGGGCGTGAATCACCACACCCTGCTGAGGGTCGAACCCAGGACTCTCTGCATGCTAGGCAAGCACTCTACCAATGGAGCTACCTCCCCAGTCACAGGTCTAGTTCTTAAACAGCCCCCTCACCCAGTGACACTCACTCATGGAGCCCCCTGCAGGCCTGGGGGGGGCTGCATTTCTTTTTGGTAGTCCTGTAGCCCCTGTGGTTTTGTCTGGAGAACACCAAAAACCTGTTTCTCCTCAGGGCAAAGCCTCCTGGGATAATAAGGCTGCTCCTTTTGAGTTTCCGTGGTTTGTAGAACACACTATTCATTCTGCACTGATGTCATTGTGGCTCATCTTTTGGTGGTGTGGTTGCTTTCCTTTGAACTTTCAGACACAGAAATTAATCTTCCCACACACCAATCTCCATAAGAGCATCCGAGGGGATGCTCTTTTAAGCCAGCTTCTTGAACTCCAAGGCAAAGCACAAATATGAGATGTGATTTACAAGAGCTGCATAGTGAACTGTTCTTTCCTCTACAGTTCCTAAAGCGTTCTGTCTAGTAGACAGGATTACATTATAAACAGGCTCTTTTAAAAGGAGACACGTCCTGTTCACCAGAATCAGTGAAATGAGGCAAGACTATAAGACCTTGGATGTCATCCTGTGTGGCAAGCCGAAGTTAACCTGCCCTGCCCCTTTTTCCAAACCTCTGTCAATAGATCTGTTCTATGTTCTCTGTCAACTGAGCCATGGAGTAACCAAGGATCTCTTGATTTATGCTCTCTTTGTGGTGGCAACTGGGGAATCATGTTGAGAACCTATCCGAAAATTAAAAAAAAAAAAAATGAGTTAGGAGTTAGGAACATGACAGAAATCATGAGAATTTGTAAGAAAATTTACCCTGCATAGTGTGGTATCCAGAATTGTTCACCCAAGATGGCTCTTTAGGTGTTTACCTGCACACAGAGACCCTGACTTATACAGAATTAAGAATTCAAGTTTTTGGTGCCAAGTTCTAAAGTGTTTGTTGTTACCTGGGGATTTTGTCTGTTTGCTTATTTTGTTGTCTTGTTTCTTTCTTGAAGTCAAACTAAATTGATTATAGCATGAAGTACACAATTAATTTTCTTTACCACAGCAACAGTGTGTACTATGACACAATCAGTATTATCTTATAGGCTAGTGTGCCTGCATTTCAGGTCACAGGTGGTCAGAATGCTAAAATGCAAACAGCTTCTCTCTCTCTCTCTCTCTCTCTCTCTCTCTCTCTCTCTCTCTCTCTCATTTTTGTTCTTGTTTTGTTTTTGTTTTTTGTGTTTTGAGACAGGGTTTCTCTGTATAGCCTTGACCATCCTGAACTCACTTTTGTAGACCAGACTGGCCTCGAACTCAAAGTGATTCCCTGCCTCTGCTTCCCAAGTGCTGGGCATGTACCACCACCACCCAGCTATAAAGAGCTTTTCATTTTTCTTCTCATACACAGAAGTTTGAGTGGTATTATTTTAGTGAAACAAAACTATCACATTTTTCAAACCATAGGGCTCTGTCTCTATTCTGTTTGGCTGTGGTTGGCCGTTCCTGCATGAGGTTCATTGTTCAGACTCCTTCATTTGTTACAGTGGTCATCATGTCCCCTCTGCAAGGCTCTTCTTCCTTTGGGAAGTCCTTCCCCCTTTGTAATTGTTAATTCCTGTTCTGCAAAGACCTAGCAGACATCCTGGAAATGTAGCTGTCAGTTCTTTTTTTTTTATGTAAACTCTTGAAACATGGATCTGTGTGTGTGTGTGTGTGTGTGTGTGTGTGTGTGTGTGTGCAGTTGTATATATATATATATATATATATATATGTGCATGTGAAAGAGACAGGATGTCCTTGAGTGTCATTCTGATAATGTCTTCTGCCTTTTGCCTGTGACATGGTCCCTAACTGGTCTAGAGGTCAACATGTAAGCTATACTGGTTGAGTGACCTGGAGACAGTCTACCTGTTTCCAGCTCTGGAGTTACCAGCACACACCACCACACCAGGCTCTTTTTTTATGTGGGTTTTAGGGGCTTAAACTCAAGTTCTGCCTTTAACAACAGAGCTTTCTCCCCAGGTCCGATTAAAACATTTTCAAGGGTCATGAAAGTGCCTTTTCAAAATGTTTTCATCATTGTTCTTGCCTGATTGTTCTCTATAGGAGCTCCAGAAAGCCGTGGACCACCGCAAAGCCATCATCCTCTCCATCAACCTCTGCAGCTCTGAGTTCACCCAGGCTGACAGCGAGGAGAGCCGTGAGTTACAGGACCGCTTATCCCAGATGAACGGGAGATGGGACCGTGTGTGCTCTCTGCTGGAGGATTGGCGAGGCCTGCTGCAGGACGCACTAATGCAGTGCCAGGTGGGTAGGGTCGTGCGCAGGTGATGACACCAGACTGCACACTGACCTGAGAGTTGCCTGATGGATGTGGTTGCTCTTCCAAGGCATCATTTGAAGGAGGTAGCTTTTCTTATTATGGGGGACTATGTACTTGTAACCTGCATTCAAGGAGTTTTGTCTAATCTCCTATCTTTATAAGAAGCCAGTGTTTACCAAGTTGACAAACCTTCTTTGACTCATTCATTTCTTTCATGTATTCACTCAAAACATACTTACCAAACATTTAGGCAGATAAGTTTTGCACAACAAAGAAAGCATTACAGATGTTCATTTATGCTGGCATTTGCCAAGTTTTTTCTGTGTGCCCAGTAAGGCCCTAAGCAGCTAAGATACAGCCTACCTTCTGCTTCTATTAGAAAGACAATAGCAACAAAGTCTAAGGAAAGACTGACAGGATGGCTTAGTGGGTAAGGGCACCTGCTACTAACCTGGAATTCATGTGGTAGGAGAACTGACACTTGAAAGTTGTCCTCTGGTCTCTACATGTGTGTCATGGCATGTAAATCACACACACACACACACACACACACACACACACACACACACACAAATAAATAAGTGTAATTAAAATTTAAGGTAAGGAAATAGCTATGCAAGGCATTTATAAACACAGTGGTGACATAATGGAGAAAAGCCATGACAGGAGGGAGGGCAAAGGATCCTGTAAATGTCTGGAAGATGCTGGAAGGATGTGGATAGAAAGAAGTTCAAGAGATGGGAGGTCCAAAAAAAAAAAATTAAAAATTATTTTTTTAAAAATTAAAAATATAAAATAAAATAAAAAAAAGAGAGATGGGAGGTCCGTGACTTTGTCTCTTTATGAGCAGGCAAGATGGCAGTGCAGCCACGTTATCTATTGCCAGCAAGGCAGGAAGTGATCAGAAGGTCAAGGGTCAGGTCCCTCAGCGCAGCGAGGCTCTGCCAGCTTTTGGACTGTATACAATGGGGTGGGGCAGGATGGGAAGCCTCCCGGGGGGGCGTGGGGAGCAGAGCCCCGGCTACTGTCCCTCCCCCCCAGCTGTGTCTTCTGAAGGCCGAGCCTTGTATGCAGCAGCTCATCAGTAACAACAGCAAGTAAGGATGTCAGAGGATGAATGGAGGGAATATAGGATTGAGCACATGTCTCAAAAAAAAAAAAAAAAAACCAGAAAGATTAAGCACATTGATTGCTTCTTTTCAGACTATCTACTAGCACTGCCGAGTTTCATTTTGTTTTGTTTTCTTCAGCAATTAAGCATTTTAATGCCACTGTGCTTTCTGTCGAAATATCCACAAGGATAAGTTATACGCTTTAGATAAAAAGATGAACTCACGCTGCGTCGGTTACAACAGGGGTGCTGAGATGCAGCCATGGCTACTATACTTTCTGTAACAAGCAGAGGCCTTCCTCAGAGGGGGGCGGGGCCACGTACTACCCACTATGTTGTTGTGTGTAATATAGTTTCCTGTAACAAGGGGCCTTCCTGGGGGCGGGGTCAGGTACCACTTACTATGGCGCTGTATGTTTACTGGTGATAGCCATAGAAAAGAATTGAAGCCGGGTGGTGGCATAAGCCTTTAATCCCAGCACTTGGGAGGTAGAGGCAGATGGCCCTCAGGCTGAGTTTGAGGCCAGCCTGGTCTACAAAGGGAGCTTCAGAACAACCAAGACTATTAAGCTATTACACAGGGAAACTGTGTCTTGAAAAAGACAAAAAAAGGAAGGAAGGAAGGAAGGAAGGAAGGAAGGAAGGAAGGAAGGAAGGAAAAATTGAAGTATACTCTAGAAAATGATTCTATATCTGCAGTTATTTTATTTTGTGCTCTGTGGTTTTTTGATAGGATTTCCATGAAATGAGCCACGCTCTGCTTCTCATGCTTGAAAACATCGACAGAAGGAAAAATGAAATTGTCCCAATTGATTCTACCCTTGACCCAGAGACACTTCAAGACCATCACAAACAACTCACGGTGATAACTTTGTTTTGTTTTGTTTTGTTTGTCTTTTGTTTATATTTATTTTTTTAAACAAAGATAAAAAACCTTTGCATGCTCTTAACCTAGGCTCTAACTAAAGACCCTAACTTAGTGCTGTAGGGGTTCTAGTCAGGATACAAACGTGTATACACACACCTGCCAGCATGATTAACCAGTGCTCAGTGTGCTGCTAAGCTTTCGTGTTCTTTATCTCAGTTCCCTTGTGTCTATTAAGGCAGCCTTTTTAGTGAATTATACTTTTAAAAAATATTTATTTATTACATATATAGGAGTCTGCCTACATGTATGCCTGCAGGCCAGAAGAGGGCACGAGATCTTATCACAGATGGTTGTGAGCCACCATGTGGTTGCTGGGAATTGAACTCAGAACCTTTGGAAGAGCAGTCAGTGCTCTTAACCTCTGAGCCAACTCTCCAGCCAACTTACTTTTAATCCAGGCTTTGTTTGCTACATATGGAGCCTCGAAGTGTCTGTCTTGGTTTCTTTCTTTCTTTTCTTGTTCTTTCTTTCTTTCTTTTTCTTTTCCTTCTTTCTTTCTTTTTTTCTTTTTTTCTTTTTTTTTTTTGTTGTTGTTGTTGCTATAATAAAATACTCTGATAAAGGCAACTTAGGAGAGGACCGGTTTCCTGGGTTTCAGGAAGCATAGAGATGAATGAATGAATGAGCGAACGAATGAACAAATGAATGCTAGAAGTCAGCTCTTTTTCTCCATTTGTGCAGCCTAAGAGTCCCCTTTCCAGGCAATGACTCCTCTCATAGTTAAGATGAATTCATTCAGGATAATCTCCAGCCCTGCCCCAGGAATGGCCACAGACTTGTGTCCCATGTGATTCTAAATCCATTCAGGTTGACAGTTGACAGTAACCACCACAGTGTTTTAGGGCTTATTGTAAAACTGAAATGAAAGCTACTTGAATGAAGAGGCACAGTTAAGTTGTCTCAAGAGGAATTAAATAAGCCAGGTGAGAGAGACACAGACCTTGGCGGCAAGTTTGTAGAAAAGCATGAGATAACCATGCTTGTCTTACAAAACCAAAACGTATCCATTTCTTACAAGATAGAACCTTTTTCTAGGACTAAACTCAACCAGAAATTTACTGTGCAAATTCACATACAAGACTATATAAAAGACAGTCTAACAGGCAGTGTAGCTGGGTAGTAGATAACAAGGAAGCAGGCTTGAGGGTCACTGGGGGAACATGAGATGTTTTGCATCTTGTCTGTCATGATGGTCTTTCAATGTTATGTCATAGCATTTAGAGCTCACTAGCACAAACTCCTAAATCGGTAGCTTTTAATTCACTATTAGAAGGATCTAGAAACCAATAGAAAATGATGTTCCCCCTGTGTTTTTACTCAGCCTTGACCTCTGGGCAGGGATGTGTGATCCATCACTACAGATAATTTGAAATGATTTTGCTAGATCTCAGAGCATGCCTAGACGCATTTGAGTTTTGCTATACCTAGATCTTAATGTTTTATTTTTCTATGTAACAGATTGTCTTAGGTTCCATTTCTTTAGGCTTTTCCTTTGTCAATAGTGTCACGTCCCTTACTCAGTTTGAATGTTCCAGCTGTTCTTAATAGCAACCACATGTCCAGTGAGACCCCTGAGCTTAGAGTGGCTTAAAGGTCTATAGCAAATATAACATGGAGTTCCCTGGTCACATGGCCTGAGCTGCAGTTCTGTTTGGAGGTCATGTGCCCATTCAGGCAACTTCCTCTATGTATCAAAACTTGTTAAAGAAATATCTCTTACTGTATATGCAGCAAATAAAGCAGGAGCTGATGAACTCCCAGCTCAGAGTGGCCTCATTGAAAGACATGTCTCGTCAACTCTTGGTGAATGCCGAGGGCTCAGACCGTCTAGAAGCCAAAGAAAAAGTCCATGTTATTGGAAACCGGCTGAAACTTCTCTTGAAGGAGGTCAGCCATCATATCAAGGGTCTGGAGAAGTTACTGGACATGTCAAGCAGTCAGCAGGTAAGCCCTCTCAGACACTGTGGCACCTAAAGCACCGCATCTCCACCTGTCATAGAAAGATTTGGATGTACCACTTGTCAGACCGGAGTGGCCACTCTCCGTCACCACTCTTTCAAGAGCTGTCTCAAAATACAAAAGCAGACTCGTAAACTTTTATAACAGGACGGTGCTTTTGATTCTGTGAAATCTGAGAGACCTCTTCAGCCTGCTACCATCAACCCTGTTGCTGTGACTACTGTGGCATTTCATTTCAGCTGTTTATTTAGGAAGTGACGAGTTTTCAGTAATACAGCAGTGACAAACACAATCATTGCATGTGAGTTTTGTGTTAAACATTCAGGAGGACATGACCTCTCTTCTTTTGAATCTATTCACTCACTCATCCACTCATTCATTCATTCATACATTGAAATGAATTTCTGGTGCTTTGTAGCTCTCAGTTTGGTCTTTTGGTCGCTGTGCAGTTCTGGTTTTCCTGCTAATCAGATGCAGTGTGTGATCGGTGCTGCCATCTTGGATTTTCATTTAAACGGATTCCTACATGTTTATTTTTGCCTATTTTTTCTCTTAGAGCAACTCTATCGTGGTCAGATGGTTAGTTTTGAGACATGCGCCTATAGATACAGAGGTGCTTGGTAAGGTTTCAGACATCCAGATGTCAACCCCTTTCACGAACACAAAACTGTTCATTCCTCTGGAGCAGCTCAAAGCACAGCCTCCCCCGAGACACAGCAGAGAGGAAGCAATCCGCTCTTCCTGACCTTTACAAAGCAGACTTCTACACAGCTGTCACTTACTTCAAACATAAATGAATTGGATTCTGTCATTCTGTCTGTCCTGAGTGACCTATACTTGTAAAGAGGACTTTTCTCACCACCCCGCCAGCCCCCAAGCCAGTATCAACTCACTTCTGCCCATGTCACTAAGAAGATAACGAAGCCACAAAAATAAAACACTAGCTATGTTTCCCAGAAGGACCAAGCTTATGCCAAGAAATCCCAATAAACTAGAAGAATTAGGTTTTGTTCTTGTCATCATCTGAATCAGGATTGCCTGCGCATAGTCTCATCTTTATGATGGAGATGTGGAGATGAAGGTGCAGAGGGCTGAGGTGGGAAATGCTCAGTGTAAACAGAGCCCCCAGGTAGTTGTCAAATGCGTCCTTTTCTCTTCCAGGATTTGTCTTCATGGTCTTCTGCAGATGAAGTGGACACCTCAGGATCCGTGAGTCCTACATCAGGAAGAAGTACCCCAAACAGACAGAAATCGGTAACTTTCTGCTGGCCCTTTCTGATGGGTCCATGGGTGGGCACTGTGAGGTGTGACAGGTTTTGTGTCTACAGGATCCACAGGCTCAAAACAGGAACTCCCAAACAGGAAAGGGCATTCACCCATGTAAATTTATGTCTCCAGCCTTGTAGCATGTTCTCAGCAATTTAAAAAAAAAAAAAAGTGATTTTTCTGTTTTTTCCCTCTTTTCTTTTAATGAGCACCACATGTAGCTTTTTTTTTTTTTTTCTCAAATGGCCATTTCTAGAAATGGTGCTCACACATACCCTTGGTGGCTCCTTCCTTCCAATTACCACCGGCATGTCCACAAAACAGAAGTGGTTGTCGTGCCCAGAAGGTGGGTGCCTCAAACAACAGGGTGACTTGTGAGCATCTTGTGAGTAGACTGAGTGGATAAAGACAGATGCAGTTGCATTGACTCTCAAACAAAGGGGCTTCTGGGTGATGATGCCCAAAGGCTTTGGGGTCCTAACCCTGAGAGCACCACTACTCAAACCAACCCCATATATGGCCTGTGGTGAGAACTGCCTCACCAGAGCATACAGAGGATAAAGGGCAAATTGGCCCCTGCTACCGACTGTACCTCCATTCTCTGTGTAATTAGGAGCTTGCTTTTATTTTTTGTTTGACTTTTTTCTCGTCTGGCTTTATAAGTATATTCATTCCATTTCCCCTTAGATTTTAGAAGTAATGATCTCATTTGTATTTTTGTCATATATACTTACGTTCTATGCTGACACATGTGTTATCCTTATTAGAATTTTGTTTTGTTTTTGTTTTTGTTTTTTAACCAACATTCACTAGTTTCCTATAGATCCTAGTTCAAGAATGTGAAGGAATACTGGCTTTTCTATTCAAATTTTAGGCCTGATATATCTTGAGTGTGCTGGGCTTCGTGTTTGTTTACTGTTAAAATTCTTACTATGGGCTCTGTGCCTTCAAAGTTGCCAAAATGCAAAAGTCCATGTGAATTACCACTGAAGTATGCGGAGTGATAAAGTGAATGTTACGTTTAGAATCACTAAACGCACAGAGCGTCTTAGGCAACACAGATCATCTGTGCTCTGCCAGGAGAATTGGGAGAGGCTGTGCCCGCTGTGGGCGCATGCCACAATCTCAGCTCATGGTAAATTAATGGCTGATACCGTAAATATGTGTCTATCCTACTCCTATCCTACTCCTTCCACTGAAGAAAAGCCAGTTTCCTTAGTCCATGGGTACCGATCATTGCGTTTGATTTGTTTGCCCTTTGCTGCCCTCTCAGTTGTTTTCATTGGTTAGCTTGTCTTTATTTGCCTGGACTGAACATTCTTCTTTCTTTACCCCCTGTTCATTGCAAACAGCCACGAGGCAAATGTAGTCTGTCACAGCCTGGACCCTCTGTCAGCAGCCCAAAGAGCAGGTACCTTGTTCTCCTGGTTTCCACCTGTTCTAGAACCCCAAGAGGATGATAAAAATTGCCCATGATATAGGGAGACCCCTAATCTGGTGTGCCTCAGGGTAGCGGCCATGTTTCACCCTTTCCCAGTAAATTGGGTGACACGTCTCTCTGTAGAGAATAGGTAAATCTCACAGTGCATGATATCCATCTTCCATCAAAAGTGTGTTTCCCTGTATTTACCCCGTCTGATCCTGTTGATCAAAGGATGCTCTGTGTGTCCATGAATATGTGATTCATAGTGGCACAACTGCCGTTAATTCATGGCAGATTTTTATCATCCTCTTTCCTTCTAGATTTTACAATAAGGCAGATAATTGATCAATGAATTATTTCATGACTCACAGAACCCACAAATCTGCATAAAATATACTAACATCCCCATTTTTTATTTTACCTTTCTGTTTTATCCAGATTGTGGGTTTTAGATTTTCAAAATGGCAAAGCCTAATTTGGTGTTCATTTAAAATCACAAAGTACTTTTCTAGACTCTTCTGCTCGCCCGCCCTATCACCCTTCTCCAGTCAGTGCACTCAGCCACTCACCTTCCTCGCACTTGGTGAGCCCTTTCGCTCTGAATCCAGGGCCAGCTCTTGCCCTGCTCAGTGGCCTCCTGAGAGCTGACGCTCCACAGTTGCCACCACTGCCACTGTGCCTCAGGCTTGCCTCTGAAGTCCCTAATGTGCCTGCAGTTAGCAATGCTTCGCCTTTTCTGTTGTTTTTGTAATGTCTGTATGCCTCTGCCCTTCCACAACTTAGCTTATTTTTTTTCCAGAAAACGTTTTTCTTTCTTCCTTTCTTTTTTTCTCTTTCTTCTTTCTTTATTTTTTTTTTCTTTGAGATGAAAATACTGTTCTTGTAGCTTGGTTTTCATTCCAGTTGCAGGCAGTTCCCTATGAAATATCTGCCCCTCTTGGAAACTTAGCACCACTGAGAAAAAAGATCTAACTGCCGGCAAGGAGGGTGTAGATGAGAAAATGCACAGCTATGAACTGCCCCGCAGTAGTAGTTTTGCTTTCCCAGCTGTGTCGGCAGCACTGGCTATTTTATGTGGTCAGCGTCACTCAGCTGAGGTTGCAGATTATATATGTTTCAAGCTTCCTTTTACTGTACTCCCCGCCCCTTGGTTTTTCTTTATTTTTTTGGGGGGGAGGGGGGTTTGAAAACAAAGTTGTGGTTTTGTTTTTGTTTTTAACAATCTGTACTAAAATAGCAAGGATGAAGTACGGAATAACCACCCCCCCCCCCGGAACTTAGGACATTAAGGATGGACATCTGTGGGTGTTCTTATAGCCTCTTAGCCTCCTATAGAAAAAGCAGTCACATCCTATAGGCAGCATTGTATTATATAATTTCCCTTCTCCCAAAAATGGTGGGTGTGCCATGTCCAGAGGAGAAGGCATCCCACAGATTCCTTTGAGAAAACCACAGGTCCAGTCTTCTGACTGACACAAGTGATGCTGGCGATAGGGAAGGGGAGCTGTTAGGCAATAGCAAGAGTAACTCTATCACTCATTGGTCCTCAAATACCAAATCTATCTGCTCCCCTAATTATTTTAGGCTGCCACATAGGCCTTCTGAATATGTCTAAGGCATTGTTTCTTAGGGCATCAGTTGCTTCCATGTGCCTCCTAACCAGGGCTTTTGCCAATGGGTCAGCCGCATTCTCACTGCACTAGCCACGAAGCTTCTATTGGCTCTGTTCTGCTCATCATTGCTAATTAACATCTTTCTGATGATTCACCAGTGCTCCCTTGGTTATTTGGGAGGGAATAGATTACAAAGAAACTACACCGGGATGACATGCTCCATCAAACACCTTGGCAGACAGCCTATGGCTGACATTCTGGGGCTTCCTAATCCCGTGGCACCTTAGATTGGGTGCACTCAACCCTGACAGTGAGTGCAGAGGGGAAGCAAGCTTCGCTTAGAGTCTAAGCTGTCATGGTGTTCCCTGGCATGAAACTGGAGATGCCTTGTGTTTGATCTTGCACTGGTCCAGCAAGTCCAAATGATTATTGAAGAAGCACGGGATTCAGGGACAGATTCTGTGTTCTCAGACCAAAAAGGAACTAATTTGGAAAGGTATTGGTTTGAATGAAGAGGCTGTATTTTGTTGTCGTTTCAACTCAATGTTAATTAACTATGTCCTCACCTGTTAGATATTTCTTGACTTTTAAGTTGGCAATCCCATGTTCTCATTGCATATTATAATAGTCTAATCGGATAGAGACCACTGGTTTACTCAGAGCCTACATTGTCTGGGCCCCAGACCTACAAAATCAATACACGATGGTTTCTTCCACTAAAAGATTTGCAATGTATCAGAACCCAGAGATTCCTAGAACCAATTACAAGAAACTTCCAAAGAACTTGCTGAAATGATAAGAAACAGCACATGGAATTGTGGCTTCAGAGTAGCACAGTTTGTGGTCAAGCTGGTCCCTTTTACCAGCATCTGACTTAAGCTTTTGTAAGCCTGTCACCAAAAAGCCCTCCGTACAGATGATATGCATGGATGAGTAATGGTTGAAACCTGGGAAGCTGCATGCTAGTTTTCAGCAAGATGAAAGACTGTGATTCTTTGCCCTGTGTGAGGTTAGATGAATGATGACTTCACCCTGTAGCTGAGAACAGTGAGAGACAGAGGCTCTTAGTTTGGCACCTTCTACAGAGAGAATTGAGAAGGAACAGGAGTTAAAAAGGATCGGCTGAGGTCCTGGTAGGAGTGGTGAGATGGCTCAGTGGTTAAGAGCACTGAGTGCTCCTCCAGAGGACCCAGGTTCAAATCCCAGCACCCACATGGCAGCTCACAACTGTCTGTAACTCCAATATCCGATGCTCAAAAAACATACATGCAGGCAAAACACCAATGCCCATAAAATAAAAGGTAAATAAATTTTTAAAAAAGAAAGAAGGCATCCTTTCAAATTGGTTCAAGGTGGTCAAATATATTCAAGCAAGCCAGTGGGGTTTTCTTTTGCTTCTTCACTAGGAAGTGCTATTCAGATTCTGGTGAAATTTGTTTTCCATTTCCTTCTGTTGGACACTTTCTGGAAACCCACATGTTCAAAGCATCCAAAGAGCCTTAGCATAAAGCAGTTGCCTTTATGTGGCCAGCTGCCTTCATGCCCCAGGAAAACTGTAGGGTGGGACACCAACAGGCTTCGCTTTTATTCTCGTGAGGTAAGCTGTTCCAGCATTCGTGGGGAAGGAGTCAAGCAGGTTGGGAAATAATATCTTTGAAAACACAGTTAGTAAATCAGAAATGTTTTCCTGAGAAAAGACTGAACTCAAGAGTTCCCAGCAATGCCACTCAGCACACCTCAGTATAGTCATGCAGCGAATAACTATCAGGCCCTGGCATTTACTTAGTACTGAATGTGGTTCAAGCACCATGCTAAGCATTGTATGTGTTACCTCAGTTAGCCTCAAAGCCCCATGACATGGCTAGAGCCCTCAGCTTTCAGACAAGGACAAGGGATTAGAAGTGTGACCAGAACTCTCACAACACTCTAGAAGCTACTACCATCATGAAGACAGACCTCTCTACCACGGGATGTCCACAGTAGGGTAAATCAGGCAGTATGTGCATAGGACCAGGTGAACGCTCGATTTGGAATAAGGGATTAATGGAAGTGTCAATTGATTCTTGCAATATGTCTTCTGAGCCACTTATCCAGAAGTGCTGTAGTTCAACAATCATAGATGGGCACCTAGAAATTTCTGGTATATCAAAAAATTTTTATCATGTCTAACAAGTGCCAAAACAAACTGAAAATATCTTTCCCCTCAGCTCTATTGGATGTATGCCTGGGATTATTTCACCATATCTTCCTAGGTCCTGTAGAATTTGAAAATAAGTGGCCCACTGTGTTGAGATTCTCAGGCCCCCCAGTTCTCCTGTCACGTGTACTTCCTTTGTGTCATGTGTTTTATTCCCCGCTCCCTCCTTTACTGTTCTTCTCCCTCCGTAAGTGAATAGGTGTTATAGAAAAGCGACAAAGCAATCATTTACCCATCAATTTGAAAGAAATAGAAGAGAGGAACAGGATATATATTTACTTATAGAGAATAAGCACATGATATTCTAGACAAAAATTACATAAATATATCTCCATTAATTTAGTTCTTTGGGTGGAGTCACACATTTAAGTTTTCCTGTGCAAATGCAGTCTACACTGTCACCCACATTTATACAGAAACTGGTGAACAAGGACTGTGAACCAGATCTCTTGCCACCTATGTTCTGACTTCTGTTGAATTTCCCAGGGCTCTTGAAACTCGCATGATCTTAGGTCAATAAGTTAATATTAAAAAGTACCCCTTTATTTTGAGATCATTAACGTATTGGTACTGAAATCTCTAAGACAGAGTTGATGAAGCAACTTTGAAACTTTGGAAGTTCTAGTAGTTACTCCAGGTGGGGTGGGAACTTCTCTCAGTTGGCAGATTAGCCATTTAGACAGCTGCCCTGATGGCCACTGAGTACTGTGTGTCCTCTTTGTCCCAGCCTCAGCCCATTAGTTCTCCCTAGGGTGGCATTCTTCAACAGTCAAGTCAGGTGACAGTTACATTTTAATGAAGATTGCTCTGATGTTGTTAAATGTGCCATGTCCTTCAAAAGAGTCTGTCACATGAGAACCCGTGCTCTCCAAACAATGACCTTTCTAGTTCTCTTTAGGAATGAACTGGACATGACAAAACCATCTGTTTTGATGCTGCTCTTTGACCTCACAGAAGCTAATAATTGACAAAGAGGGACTATCCAGATCTGTCTGATTGAGTTATCAATTGCTCATGGGCCTTTGCCCATCACTACAGTTATCAATTGCTCGTGGGCCTTTGCCCATCACTAAAATGTCTAAATGTCTCCTGATGGAAACACATCGTTAGAAATGGAGAGTTTTCTCCTGTCATTGTTCTGTCACTTATCCAGCTCCAGGGGTTAATGTTGTCTGTCAGGGACTATTTTCACATCAACACGTACTAAAAAAATCACACCAAAGAAAGAATCATCCCAGGGTCTGTCCTATTATTCCATATTTCTCAGGATACTTTAAAGCAAACCATTGAATCTATAAGCCATCAAAGAAAAGATGGCTTCAGTATTTAATATGGTAAGCCATCCGTCATCTTCGAAAACAAGAAAAGAAAGGCCAGAGAAATAGGTGTGGCTACCTGTGTATTACACAATTTCCCCGAAACATAGTCCCCTTATAGTGATATAATGGCATGTGACAAATGCCTTTTTGACTAGAAACATTGATCTTAAACACAAGAAAACAACTTCCCAATATTTTAGGGTGCAAGCGTTATTATTTGTTTCTATATGTGAAATAAATGAAACATACATGTGACCTGTATGCTTGTCATTCATGTCACCAATCAATAGATCATAGTATATCAAGGTGGGAAGGAATCTGGGGAAGATCTCTAGATTTTCTAAAAGTGTGTAATTTGGCTACTGTGAGAGTCAGAGTTCTGGGGCTGGGGAGGAAGCTCAGGAAGAAGTGAGGTAAGCTGGGTGTTGCCAGGAGATAACTTTCTTGTCAAAGAATCTTTAGAATAATTTTAAAAAAATCTTTAAATGCCATATTCTATGGTTCTCTGAGGCTTTTGAAGACCTTATTTAACTATTTTACCTTATATATCTGTATAATCATATCTGTTAGACCTAGGATATATATTCTTGTGATAAAATTAGACTAGTATTTGACATGACCATGATTTGTTCAAGTAACAATTAGCTTGTATTACTTAATTATCCTAAATAGGCTGCAGTACCACTTTCAAGGTATTAGAAGTAAACCTTGTTTTATAATTTAGTTGGATGGGTATAATACCTCATATTAGAATATATATAGTCTGTGTGTATATATGTATGAAAAATAATCTTAGATTTCAACTTTATCCCAGTGTATCAGAATTATACTTATTTTGCATCAATATACAAAATTCTAAACCAATGAATTAAAAATAACTTTATTTGTGAGTAACAATTTGTGAGTTGAGGAGTAGATTCAATAATCTACCTTTTGTTCTATCCTCCCTCTATATTTCTATATCCCCCTTTCTTTCTTTTCAGTTCCTTTCTCCTTACCTACAAAAGAAAGATAAAGGAAAAGAGAGATGTCCCTGAATCCAACCTAGTTTTTCTCTCTGTATAAGACTAATAATAACTTATAACCAACTCCTGATGAACATAGGTATCTTTATACCAAGAGAGTAAACAGAAACCTACCCAACCCCCCTTAGAGGAAATGGGACATCGTTCTCTTAAGGTTTCTTCAGGCTGATTTAGGGCAAATAATACCTTTGAAGGGGCCAAAAAATAAAAAAAATAAAAATAAATGGGAAAATGGTTCAGCAAGCCAGGGATAGCATTTGTGGTCCAGTTCCTAAATGTTGAGAAATTCCAGGCTTAATAGGAGTCCTGTGTGGGACAGTCTGAAATGCTGACCAATTGGGATCAGAAGCTTTCTACAATGCTGCCCTGGAAGCTGTCCTATTCTGATAGGTAGCAACAACAGAGGCACCTAAAAATGGGCAAACTTAGATGCAGGCAGAGTCGACGGCCAAACTCTGCCAAGACAGGTTAAGAAAGCCCTCAATAGTTCCTGCCTCACAAATACGTCTATCAGATATATTGGGCTAGAAGGCTGAAAATGATGTTCCAACATTACAGCAACTGTTGGGTGACTGTTCAGGCAGTAAACTGTCTGTCATTTTTTTCATGTTGGAAGCTGCTAGCCTGCACTTCCGGTTCACTCAAGTATTTAAATTTTATTTCTTCTCAAGTCTCTGATAGGGTTGAAGACCAGATAGCTTAGTCTTACAATTAAACTTAGTTGGTTAGGAGGTAAGATGTTTTTAGATCAAGATAAATGTTTTAAGTTAATAGAGATGAGATATGATAGATATTGATTTTCATTCAGAAATTTAGACCCAACAAGATAGGAAAGAGGTTTACTTCAAGTTTGCCAAATACAAAGAGCCAAATCACTATGAATGTAACATTTCTATAATTCCTGATTGTCTTGTGGTTCTTCCTGCTGTATATAGTTTATTTTATTTATGTGTAATAATCTAAATGTATATGTTAAAAAAAGAAACATAAAAAAATAGAAAACACAAGAAGTGAGGTTTTAGTTTAGGCCAGTGATTTTTCTTTCCCCTCCAAATACTTCAAAACCATACTAGAGACACGGGGCAGTGTGAATGCTTAGGACTTCAGCACGAGCCTCTCTCCTGGACTCCTCTTACATCTTAATAGCATGTTTCCATGGTTCCTCTGTACCCTTAAGAAGATTACACCTGTACTTGTGTTTTAACACTTATCTTCTCAGGTGCTACCCCTCCCCCCTTCTCCACTAATCTCAGGTAATCCAGCTTCAGAAATTCACAGCCAACTGGGAAAGCTACAAACATCATTTTTTTTTTAGAATCTAAACTTGCAGATTTACCAACACAGGTTTTGCATCCTCTTTTCCGAACAAAGCATTCCGTGTCCTTCTGTTTAATTATACTAAACTCATGAGGGAATCCAGACCAGGTCCCCAGGAACACATCTTGTACACCTATTACCTTCTGCTCACAGGATGCTGTTAGATGTACATGCCCATAAAATAGTTCTTGTAAGAAACCATTCTTAGCTGTTTCCACAAGTAACCCAACAAAGCATTAATGACTGATGTAAAAAGAAGACGGAGTCCATTGCAGTCCTCTGTGCAGCTTTGAAACTGCTTACACAGGACCAGATGCTGGTGTGGTGCAAGATGGGACCAGGGCATGCTCTGAGGTTGGGTGCCTTTCCTGGGTCTAAGCAGCATGACTGAGGGCATTTTTATCCTTATGTGACATAGATTTGACCATATGTGGGATGCTTGGAAGTGGCATACTGTGAGGTTCTGAGAATTAATTTTGTCTAACAGTGTTTCTGATATTCTGAAACATAATAATAATAATGATGATGATGATGATGATGATGATGATAATAATAATAATAATAATAATAATAATAATAATAATCAAACATCTACACCGTAATTATCCTAAAGTTTTCATTATTGATGGAATTTCTTTCACCAAATTGACTAAAAGGAGTGTAATGTGAATCCGTTTTGTCACCTTTAATTGACTGACTGGATATTTATTTTTGAGTTAGTACACTTTCCAGCCACTGTTCCTTTGGTAGTGGGGAAGTGAACTTGCAGACAGCTCATAACTCTTATTTTCGTGTTTGGGAAATGACATGGGCAGAAGGCTGGCAGCTCAATGCCAAATTGGGTTGTGTTTTGCATGGCCCTTTAAGTTCCAGGAAGGCACTAAAGGAGGAAAAAAAAAAAAAAAAGCAAAGTTCCCATCCTGTATTCAGTCGTTTATATCAATTCTTCCCTTAGGTCCACAAAAGGTGGCTCCGATTCCTCCCTTTCTGAACCACCCAGGCCAGCACGGGTGGGTCGAGCCTTCCTCTTCCGGGTCCTGCGGGCTGCCCTCCCAGTTCAGCTGCTCCTGTTGCTCCTTATTGGGCTCACCTGCCTAGTACCCATGTCCGAGGAAGACTACAGCTGTGCCCTCTCCAACAACTTCGCCCGATCATTCCACCCCATGCTCAGATACACCAACGGTCCTCCTCCACTCTAAGGCAAGCAGGTGTCCTCTGCACAAGTGCTGGCAGTGGAGGGGAACCAGGCCAAAACGTCCCCAGGCCATCAGAGAAGACTTTGATCTCGGTGGATGGCCTGCTGTGGCAGCTTCCGCTCTCCTCCGTACCCTGTGTGAAAAAAAAACAAAAAATCAAGCCGTTGCACATGGATGGTAAAACAACAGGAGGCGAACAGGATTGGTACAGTGTTCGTTGACACTCTGAGCCTTAACACTAAAGAAATTAAGTTAAGGACATACAGAGTTCCCTGGACCCATGAAGTCTGGGCCTTTGGCATAGCCAAATGGCTCCAGTGGGCAATCTGGGCAGCTTTCCTATGGTGCTGCTCCATCAACCGAAGAGCCCCTCCTCACGGGCACCATGTCAGTATCGTACAATCTACCAACCCAGCCCGCGGGAGTCATTAGAACCTCCGCACGTACCATTTTTAGGAGCGTAAGGCAGCTTCCTTTCTACCCTCTTTTCCTTTGGGGCATGATAGTTTAATGTTGCTTTGGAGGCACAAGCTGTAAATCTGAAAGGCACTTTTTTTTTAAAGGTATAAAGAAAACCTGGATGTAATAAATAAGATCATGGAAAGCTTTATGTGAAGAAAATTGAATGTTATAGTATTAAAAAAAAGATATTTATGTATGTACAGTTTGCTAAAGCCAAGTTTTGTTTGTTGATTTCTTTGCATTTATTATAGATACTATAAAGCACTTCATATGTGTCTTTTCGTCCTTTAAAAAAATAACTTGAATTTTCATTATTCAGTAAGATGCAACCTAAATTATCTTTCTGTTGTTATTGGCAATATAATTTACATGTTAAATAGCAATAACTAGAATGCTTTGGTATGGTTTAAAACAGGAAAAAAAGAGAAATATTTGAAGTTATAAAACAAATACCCCCTTCCCAAATTTTAAAGAACAAATTACACTCTCTAAATGGATCAGTATGACAGGTATACAAGGTGACTGGTCCTGTCTCTCTCCTGTTACTCTGGTGGTCAATGGAGTTAAAAAGAAATCCAGCTTCCACAGTCACTGACTCAGAGGAACAGCACATGCTGGATTCTTTGGGGATACGGAACCCAAAATGGTTCCTGCTACTTCAGTACTCGGAAAGGTGAATTTACATATCAGTATGAAAACTAGACAGAAACACATAATGTTGCCCATTCTAAATTTTTGTGCTTTACCTACACTTACTTTTTTTTTTTTTAATGAATGAATCTAGAAGGTAAGGATGCGTTAATGGAAAAAAGGTGGCTAGAGGAAGTGTGTATTCACAAGGGAACCTGGAGGAGCCTTTTCCCGTGGAGCAAGTCAGACCTCACAGATTCTGGCTTCCCATCCCTTTGAGCAGTTGGCAAAGCTCCTTACAAATGCTGTCAGAGGCCTCCACGCATACCACCTCAAAGTGCACATGGCCATGAATCTTCCCAAAGCCCTCACTTTGGGGACCTTCTTTTCTATTAAGCCTCCTGCTGATCCTTAGCTACTGGGAGAGACACAATATTCCTCTTTGTATTTATGTTTGGATACATGAGGTTCCAACATGCCATGGTCAAGCTGAGACAGGAGGATTAAGAATTGGAAGCCAGCATGGGCTTTTATAGTGAGACCTTTCCTAAAAAAAAAAAAAGAAAGAAAGAAAGAAAGAAAGAAAGAAAGAAAGAAAGAAAGAAAGAAAACTGATTTCATTCTGCCCTATGACCTTGCCAACTCTAGCCCTCATAGAATGATTTGATGCAAATGAAATGTCAATTTATCATTAAGAAATTTTAGGAGGTTTGTATTCAGATATACATTGAAGCTTTCCTTTGAAATAGAAGGTTCTGGTGGCCTGTGAACATACTTCTAGGTTGCATTGGTTACTAGTCTGCATCGGCTGCTCTCTAAGAATTCAAAGGGACAGGTTCCTAATTGCATCTATGTCCTTTCCACCTTCTTCATCACCTGTGCCACACTAGTCCCTAAATAGTCAGGTTTATAGATTCTATTTTAGATAAATTATTTAGACCAACCCGGGATCCTTAAAGGCCCCGAAGCTATAGTTTCGGCACCATCTCAGGCAAAGTGTGTTCCAGGGCTTAGTAAGCTGAGCAACTTGAACTCACTTCAGACCTTTCATCCATCTCTGGGGAAAGGCCTGTGGGCATTGCATTTACACATCTACCTGGGTGATGCAATTCCTGCTCTTGACAAGCACTGCTCTGTGTTCTCTTTGCTCCATTCTCTTATTCTCATGACTCCTTCCATCCTCTACTCATAAGACAGCTCACAAGCCACCTGCCAGTTGAAGAATATTCTGGTCACTTCTCAGCAATGTTTGACTTCCCCGCACCGAACTTTCTTGATGTGACATTTCTAGCATGAGTGCTGTGCCTTCTACTGTCAGTCAGCCCCTACCTAATTGCCCCTAAATACTCCCAGGAATGATGCTACTTTATAAAAAGGAAAGGCTGCTTTGAGAAGTTGCCAGCAGTGTGCAATCAGAGCTGAAAGAATCCCTGGGCATGGGTCTAAGATGAGTCATTCCTCAGGTCTCCACTCCCGTGACCCTATCACTCCTACAAGAGGCAGAAGGTTAGCCTCCCGCTACATCAGTCCTTCCAGGTCATGGAGCTGCACTGTGAAGCCGGAGTGGTGGAGGAGGCAAGCATAAAGGGACCTCAGAGGCATCCCTTCGCCATGGGTAGTTGACTCGTTTTCTCATATCACCAAAGAATGTTAAGTATGTCAGAAGGAAAAAAAACCTATCCTTTCCACTCTGCTGGTTATCAAACCCAGAGCATTGAACATGCTAAGCATACACTGCCACTGAATTACATCCCAGACCCTACAGAGATAAATTATTTTCGTTAACCTCATGAAGCATCAAACAAAGGATGTGAAGTGAACTTC
The DNA here is from genome assembly GCA_907169655.1 of Acomys percivali. Taxonomy (NCBI): domain Eukaryota; kingdom Metazoa; phylum Chordata; class Mammalia; order Rodentia; family Muridae; genus Acomys; species Acomys percivali. Next base: position 104,679,099 of record OU015750.1, on the reverse strand, counting down.
CATTAAACATATAAAAGCTGGACTCCACATTGGATACATAAAGAAGCAAGGAATCCAACGAGTCAAGTCCTGGGTCCAGAAGATCGTGTTCATCCCCAGATGGTGGCCTGGCCATTTAAGCCATGCCATGCCAGTGACAGATGAGACCTCTGCCCAGGGCCCTCCCCATATTCAGTGCTTAGGGGAGGACACAGAGGCATCATCTTCTGAACCCATCTGTTACCCTGGAAACAGAGATGTTCATCAAAGGCTTAGTGGAAGGGATGGGTATGCTGAAGAATATTGAGTATAAAGGGCAGTGATGGTTGTTGATATCACATTTCTATAGTATGAACCACCAGTATTCCACCCGTGTTTTGGGGAGAAGAATTAGGATCCAAGGATATGTATAGTAGGTCAGTTAGAACACGGCCATGTTGGTGATGAAATGTGCCAAATATGAACTGTCACAAGTGACGGCCAAGGAGGAAATTTACAAAGAAAAGCCAGGAAAAATACAAGATAGGGACTCTAGGATCTCTAAGCCACAACTTAATAAGAAATGCAAGAGGGATGACAAACTTTTAGGTAAACAGTTCTGGAAGGGACAGGATTAGGCTTCCTAGGTAGTCAGACATCAGTAATTCTCCCTCTGTGTTAGAGGTAAGATTCACCTTGCCAAAGCTCCAAAGAAAAGTAAGCAAGCAATTATTGCAGAGAGGCAGACTGGGGTAGACTGACATGCAGCCTGTCCCCCAAGTCATCGTGTTAAGAAATTATGAATTCAGCATTTTATCGACAAGCCATATAGAAACATCTAGCAAAGAAAAATGGAGTGAGGTAATTTGGGCGAGCTGGCCAGGACCACATGGTCAGAACCTTGGAAGAGCTCTGTGTTGGTGTATTTGTTTGTCTATTTTATTGGGGTTCTTAATATCTGTACCTCCCTCCCAACCCTTATCCCTTCCATCACTCCAACACCAGGTAGGAGAGACAGAAGGTTACTGGGGAGAGGGGCATTGAGTTGTTTTTAGACTTCTTCCTGCTTTTTAGGGTCATCAGGTTCCTTGGGGCACATCCGATCCTCATTGTCAGGATACCTCCAACTTCTCCTCATCAAACTGCAACAACAGCAACCAGGAGCAGCAGTGGAAAGCAGCAGCTGCCTTCTTCTTCAGAGCCCCCAGACTCTCTCGGGGATCTCTCATCTATACCCTCTCAGGAATTCCCAGAATTATACCATCTGCAGCTGGCAAAAATCACACCCCCTCCTAGAGCATGAGACAATTATAGTTAACGGAGGCGGACAAACTGAAGCAGCCCCATATCCCATATCTGGGATTAAAACGAAACAACATATTCACATAACACAACTGGGTTTTTTAAGGAGACTAAAATCCTTACTACCACTGTGGGTGTTGCTGGGGACAGATGAGGACAGTTTGCTAATTGGATTCTTTGCTCTGTGGCCTCCTATGCATTGTCACCCTCACCCAAGAGCCACGGGGAACTGCGCTGTAGTCAACAGCCCCAGAAGGCATTGCAAGTAGATCAATCAAAGACTGGGGCAGACCACGGGCAGACCATGCGCTTTGTCCAGCCTCTGCAGACTCAAGTCCCTGCTAGGAATTCACTACTCCCTGTTCATTGCCCATTCATAGCAGTCCCCACTGACGTGTAGAAAAGTGTGAGTACCCTCCCAACCTCATCCTAAAACAGGCAATGAAAGCAAAGAGGAGGCCAGAGAACTGGGATCAAATATGGGCAGAGAAGGGAGATTGAGTCTCCCTCTTCTTGTCATTTGCTTTCATGGTAGCCCCTGATTTGCAGCAGAGTGGGGTGCAGTTTTGAAGAGTAAGTCCTTAGAAAGGGGGCAGGCAGGGTGGTTTACAAAGCCCGGAGACAATTTTGTGCTTAGTCATATGCAGCAATGAGGAGCCAATTCAGGTCATGAGAGGAGGTGTTTATCTGAGCGGTCACTGCAATTTTAGATTTAATAATACGCTGTGATAACTCCGGCTGTCATGCCTCCTGCCACCCGGACATAATGAAATTGAAAAAGAATGGCTTTTATTCTGCAGTTCCCGGTTTCTTGCTGTCTTCTCCAGCAGCATTGCATAGTATCCATCGGGGGTGCACAGACAGATGGACCTTAGGGAGACCCCTCTCATTCAGAGGAATAAGCACCACAGGCCTGAGGACTCTGCCTGCAGGCATTGTTGAGAGGCCTCTGGGGATTGAGGCTGAGACGCTGAACATGGCTGATAAAACAGGCCAAGCAAAATGAGCAGCAAGGAGCATTTAGTCAGATCTGAGGAAGCTGGCTACACTGAGATATAATCTTTCTAAACCATGAGGGATGTGGGGAAAATGAGACCCCCTCCCCTGCCTTTACCTGTTACCTATGCAAGCAAGAGAACACAGCTGGACTTGAGACCACAATTATATCAGAAATCTCTCCTCAGCTGCTGATGCTGAGGCTATTGTATCTGAGGCTGTGTATGGCCCCATCCCCCCCTCTCCCCGCCCCCCAAACAAACAAACAAACTCCAGATGCTCCCTAGACATCATTAGAGCCTTGAGGATGGTCTCCAGGTGAGACCCAAGTCTGGTGAGACAGCTTGTTGGTGGAATTGCTGGATTCATAAAGCAGAGCTGCCAAACAGCTTTTCATGTCTGCAGCCACGTAAACCTCCAGCTCCGCTCCTAAGCCTGCACAGCTCCCAGCTCCCATCACTGGTACCCACAGGATGTTCAGGCTGATGGCATCAAGGGATGCCAGGGTCCAGGATTTCTGATCAACTGTTTATCAATCAACTCAGTGTCATTTGCAATCTTCTTTCTGTACCACACTCACTGTAGGCTGGGATATCAGGCCACTTCCTGTTCCAGATAGTCCCATATAAGAGCCTTTTGACCCTTCCTAATTGGCCACAATGGCAAGTGGTGTGAGCGAATTTCCATCCCCTCTCCCCCCCCCCCCCAATGCACCTATATCAGCTTCATCGAGCAGCTTTCCAAGAGCCCGGAATTTTAAGCTGTACTCTTGGCTCGTGCTATTGATCTGTCTGTGATAGTTAAACTCCGCTGTCAACTTAATAAGATTCAAATCACCATGGAAATAAACTTGTTGCTTTGTCTGGCAAGGATTTTCTTGAGTAGATTGAGGAGGGAAGACATGCCCCTATACCCCAAATGCACGTAGTGCCATCCCCTGGTTTGTAGACCTGGATTGAGTTAAAAAGGAGACTGTGAGCTGCGGCACCAGCATTCATCATTCTTTGTGCCCTGGCTATAAAGGGAAGGTGACCAGCTGCCTCCTGCTTGTACAACCGGAACTTTCTGCCACGACAGTGTATCCTTGAACTGTGAGTCAAAGTACATTCTTTGTTCCTTAATTTGTTTTTCAGGTATTTTGTTACAATGACAAGAAAAGAAAAACAGCACATCACCCATTGTTGCCTGTTGGTCGGTTTGTTTTCCTTTGTTGATTTTGAGATGGGTACCACTGTGTGGTCCAGGCTGGCTTTGAACACTTGTCTACCCTCAACCTCCTGAGTGATGGGATGGTGGGTCTGCGCCGCTACACTCGCCTTCACTATTGTTTTATTTGTAGCTGTAGATTGCAAACTAATTATTCTAACATATGTTTCTAAGGTATTACTGGAATAAAACATATAAACAGATAGCACAAATAAATATAAATGTGCATTGTAATTATTAATATACTGGTACAGTATCTAATTAAGGCTTTAGAAGTCTCAGGACAAGTGCCATTTCTCTGTATGTGTCCATTATGAAGGGTAATTGTCTTATGTTTAATGTACGCTTAGGTATGTGCGTATGCGCCTGCTCATCTGTTTCTACACCATGTGTGTATCCCTACTCATGAAGACCAGAAGAGGATGTCAGGGTCTCCTATAAGGAGGAGTAGGTGGTTGTAAGACATATGGGTGCTGGAAACTGAACCCAGGTCCTTTACAAGGAAAGGGCTCTGTCTTAACTGCTGAGCCATCTCTCTAACTCTGACTTAATTGTCTTTATAAAAATCAACTACTTAAATTTTAAAAATTCTCTTAATTTCTAAAGAAATTTAATAATTTCCTATCGCTCTTTTGATCAACATCCAATTTTTGTGTACTTTTTTTTTTTTTTTTTTGAGACAGAGTTTCACCACACAGCCTTGCATATCCTGGGACTTGCTCTGTAGACCAGGCTGGCCTCAAATTTACAGAGATCCTCCTGCCTCTGGCTCCAGAGTTCTGAGATTAAAAGCATATACCACCACTTCCCAGCTTTGTGCACCTTTCTATGGTTTCTTTAATTTTATTTTAATTTATACGTACATAAAAATTGTATTACATTTTTACAGCTACATAAAGTTCCATTGTATATACCTACCACATGTTCTATATCCACTAATCAATGATAGGCATTTAATCTGGTTCCATGTTTTGTTGCTACTTACATTTTAAAAATTATGGTTATTTTTAAAAAAATATATTCCATAATTTGCATGGTAACCTATCTACAGGCGTGTCCTTGTATGTGCATCCATCTTTACTGTGCTGATATCTTCGTTTCTTTTTACTGTGTACGTCTGAGATTTACAGCATGGTGCTGGGGGACGCATGGAGATAGTAAAGCGGTTACTATAGTGAAGCTAATTAGCAGTGCTATGATCTCCCACGGCCACTTTTTGTGTGACAGAGTAGCTGAATAAAATCCCCAGTGCAATGCAGTTCTATTGCATTGCATTCCTCCTGGTGCTGACCGTTCGCTTCTAAGTATGTTCATCTCTGTTGGCTCCTGCTTCCTCTCCCTTGCCTATTCCTCTGCCTCTGCAGATTCACCACAGTGTGGATAGCTTGGGGGACCTTATGCTAGCTGAAAAAGAGCATATTTTTCCTCACACTTGTTTTCTCGGTGGAGTTTGCTAAGCAGTACAGCCGTAAGCATCCTTTGTTCAGAATCAACAGGTACGTACAATCTGACTCTTCTTTAAAAAAAATAATAAAGTTACACTTCTATTCATTTTTATATTAGATTGTTATATCTTTTATATGTGTTTGCTTGCATATTTATCTGTGTGAGGGTGTCAGATCCTCTGGATCTGGAGTTTCAGACAGTTGTGAGCTGCCATGTGGGTGCTGGGAATTGAACCCAGGTCCTCTGGAAGAGCAGCCAGTGAGTGCTTTAAACCACTGAGCCATCTCTCCAGCCCCTCAATCTAAATCTTATTAATACATTTAAATAAACTCTGCCATATTATTTCCAGCGAAACTAGTGATGACTGACAGTCTCACTCTTGATGGGAGGGAGTTTTCTTGTTTCCTTGAAGCCTGAAGCTTCAAGCACTGAAGCATTGCTTTTTATTTCCTTTTTATTTAAATTGAAGCACTGCTTTTTAAATCACAGAACCATCATCAAATTTAGACAGCCATCATATGCATACCAGAGTCTTCTAGGCACTTCAAAAATTTAGAACTCCAGGCCACATTTTCAACCAATCATCAAATCTGGCTCCCCAAAGATTTGTGTTTGTTTGATATTACTTTGTCATTTTCCAGAAGAATAGACAGTTGTCTCAAAACCAATCAAGAACAAAACAGAGATGCCTCCTGTTACTGCTGCCTTTGTAGCAACCTCGCTGTCATTCTGCAGGGGGTCTCTTGGATGGATCACACTGTGCATTTAGTATCTACAACGATGAAACTGCTTTGTTCTTTTTGACATTTTATCTACTATTATTGTGTATGTGTGTATGTGTCTTTGTAAATGTATATGATGTGTATATGTATATGTGTGTATATGTAGTGTGTATGCTGTGTATATGTGTGTGTGGTGTTTATGTATGTATAGTGTGTGTATGTGTGTGTGTGGTGAGCATATGTATGTGTATATGTGTGTATATATGTAAGTATGTATGTGTGTATGGCATGTGTATATATATGGTATGTGTATGTATGTGTGTATATGTGTGCATGGTGCCTGTATTTGTGTGTAAATGAAGTGTGCATGGTGTGTATATGTGTGTATATATGTATTTATGTGTATGTGTGTGTATGTGTGTGTGTGTATTCATCACACAAGACAAGGAAATCAGTACAGACATATTTGAGATACAAAGCTTGGCACTGTGACTGAACTTACAGAAAAATACACTTAAATGCATTTATAATTTAAATTTGACAGGAAGTATAATTTAGATTTTAAATTCATATTGCTGTTATAATGATAACAAGTTGAAAAGAAAATGGAAAAGACATCTTTATTCTTATATAGGTGGTAGTCGATGTTTTTTTAATTTAGAAGAAACTTTTGATACATTCCGAATAAATGGTGACAGGCCATTTATTAAAAGGACAGACAAAGCTGCACAGAGAAACCCTGTCTCACAACAAAGCAAAGTCTCAGAACCCTAGCCAGCTCCAGGTGCTCACCACAATGCTTGCTTAGTTCAAAGGCCTTCACACAAAGTGGGTGAAAATGATGCATTTAAGGGAGGGAGACTCACCTTCCACTGAATCCCCTGAACGAGTGTCCTGGAAGAGATGTCACCAGTTCAAAACCTTGGAACTTCTTATGCTCCACCCACCAACCAAAGTTGCCTACGAGAAGGTGAAGTCAAGCCATTGCAGGCAGCACCATAGCCCCAAACCCTAGAACAGTCACTGTGGAAGGAGAAGATGCACAGAAGTGTCCCTGAAGTCACCAAAGCATCTCCTGGTACCTTTCTTTCCAGACACAGTCACTGAACACTCAACCTGCTCTAGCCTTGGATTCTGGTCCTACTCTGCTGCTCCGTGCACATTCTTCTCACAGTTGCCTGGCTCTGATGGTCTTGATTCCCTATATCACACCGCCCACTCCAGCAGACCTCACCCTGATCACAGTGAGGAACTAATGATTTAGATTTTGATAAAGCCTGCCTCGGCCAAGACTCAGAGAAAGTGCTCCTCCCTATAGCATGTGTTCTGAAGCCCAGACACTTCCTAGTCATGCAATAAGCAAAGTACTTAAACTTTCTGGTCCTCAGCCTCCTCCTCCTCCTCCTCCTCCTCCTCCTCCTCCTCTGTAAGTGGAACAGTCATGGTTTGTTCTGAAGGATAAGTGCATTAAGATACCGGTGTGTCAGAACAGGGCAAGACAAGTACCAGGTGATAATCTTGACTTGTTTCCTTTGTTTCAGATCGATTTTGATGACCACTGGGAGACACTGGGGCTTTCCACCTTTGTTGATTTTTTAAAAAATTATTACTATTATCTGTGTGTGTGTGTGTGTGTGTGTGTGTGTGTGTGTGTGTGTGTGTATACCGCATGCATGCCTGGTCCCGGAGGAGGCCATAAGAAGGAATCAGATTCTCCAAAACTGCAGTTTAGCACTCAAAGGTGGATTAGATTCTTTAGAGTTGTTGTAGTGTGATATAAAATAGTAACTCCATAAGTAATGCTGATTTGTAGTCCATCCTCCTCGGGAAACACTTGGAAACTCTTTGTAAGGGTCTTAGAGATAATTCAGTCGCTGATGCGCGAGTACCTGCGTTCAAGGCCAGCTCATTCTTTAAAAGCTATATGTGACTGTATGCTTCTGTAATCTCAGCAATAGAAAGGCAGAGGCAGGCTGATGCCTCGGGCTCACTGGCAAGCCAGCCCCATCTAGCCTGCAAATTCCAGGTTCCAGTGAGAGACAATGACTCAAAAACATATACGGGGAAGATAGAACAAAATGTAAATTAGTGAATCTACTCTTCAACTTAATGTCTCAATTGTCACTCACAAGGTTATTTTTAATTCACTGGTATAGAATTTTGTATATAGTTGCAAAATAAGTTTAATTCTAGATACAGTGGTATAGAATTCAAATGTAAGTTTATTCTTCACACATTATATATGTATATATGTACATATATATATATTTCTACTCTAATATGAGGCATCTAATATGGGTATACCTATATAACTCAATTATAATACAAAGTTTATTTCCAATACTTTGAAAGTGCTATTGCAGGCTGTTTAGGATAAATAAGTTATATAAGTTAATTGTTAATTGATCAAATCATGGTAATGTTGATCACTAGTCTACTTTTATCACAAGAATATACATCTTAGATGAAGCAGATAGATATGATTCTATAGAAAGTTAAGGTAGGATAGTTAGATAAGGTCTTCAAAAACCTCAGAGACATGCAGAATGTGGCATTTTAAAATCTTTTTATTATTTTAAAGATTGACTGACAATGAGACAAGTTAACTCCTGGCAATACTGAGCCTACCTCAAAGAGGATGCTGAGCATCAAAGAACCTCCTTATGGAGATGGCTTCAAATGTGACAAACAAGCCACTAGGCAAAATGTCCTCATTTCTACCACAAACAGAATTCTGCCTAAAAAAGAGCAAGCTTGGATGCAGGCAAAGTCGATGGCCAAACTCTGCCAAGACAGGGTAGGTAAGTCCTCAATAGATCCTGTCTCATATTTATGTCTGTCAGATATGCTGGGCCAGAAGGCTGAAGAAAATGCTCCAATGTTATAGAGAGTTTTGGGTGACTCTTCAGGTAGAAAACTGTCTTGGTCATCTTCTCATTTAGAAAGCTACTAACCTACACTCCCAGAATACTCAGGTAATCAAGTTTATTCCTTCTCAAGTCTCTGATGGAGTTTAAGACCAGGTAGCTTAGTTTTACAATGAAGCTTTAGTCGTTTAGGGGTAAAGATGTTTTTATGTCTAGATAGATGTTTTAAGTTGATAATGACAAGATGTGATGGAGATTGATTTACGTTCATAATTTTAGATGCATTAAGATAGGAAAGATGTTTTCTTTAAGGCTGTCAAATACAAATAGCCAAAACACTAAGAATGTAACATTTATATAATGCCTGATTGTGTCATAGTTCTTCTTGCTATAAGTAGTTTATTGTATATATGTGTAATAATATAAATGTCTATGTAAAAATAAAGAATGTTTAATTTAAAAAAGCCAAGGTGGTTGGTCATCATGGGGAATGACACCCAAATTTGACCTTTGACCTCCACAAGCACATACTGGGACACACAGCAAATGCATTGTATACACACATGTGTACTTCCATACCACTATCTATACACAGAGAGAGAGGGGAGGGAGGGACAGAGAGAGGGAAAGAGAGAGAGAGAAAGAGGAGAGAGAGAGAATTAAAAAAAAATAGACTCTCCATTTCTCACTCCACTCTTTCCCTCCATTGAAAGAAATGCTTCTCCAATTAGGACTGAGCATCAGAGACTGGTCTACTCCAGGCATCCCAGAGGAAAGATCTCCCTGCAGAGTGACCCGGCCCTTGCTGCCCTGCTGGCCTGCAGCTGACAGCGTGCAGTTGCCTGTCCTCCTTCCCACCAGCCTGTGGTCTGAGGCCCTAGCTGTTCAATCATGTTCTTCTTGCTTGTAAACGTGGAAATACTCCAGGCATTTTACAGCTTTTGACTCCACTGAGTCTGAATCTAATTTGAGAACTCCATCAGCCCATAAAAACATTTACCAGCTCACAAACCTTTCACTGGCTATGCCCAGAGTCATTGACATCTCAATGAGAAAGCAGCTGATGACAGGTTGGCGTATGGAAGGGAAGTCTAAGAGCACACAGTGTATTTACACACTCCAGAACCCTGTCTGTCCTGCAGTATGTGTATGTCTGTCAGTCCTGCAGTGTGTGTATATCTGTCTGTCCTACAGAGTGCGTATGTTTATCTGTGCTGCAGTGAGTGTATGTCTGTCTGTCTTTTTTTTTTTTTACTATTTTTTTATTTATTTTTAATTAATTTATTCTTGTTACCTCTCTATGGTCATCCCATCCCTTGTATCCTCCCATTCTCCCCTCCCTCCCATTTTCCCCTTATTCCCCTCCCCTATGACTGTTCCTCAGAGGGATTACCTCCCTCTGTATATGCTCATAGGGTATCAAGTCTCTTCTTGGTAACCGGCTATCCTTCCTCTGAGTGCCACTAGGTCTCCCCCGCTAGGGAACATAGTCAAATGTGAGGCACCAGAGTACATGAGAAAGTCAAATCCCTCTCTCCACTCAAGTGTGGAGACTGTCCTGTCCATGGACTAGATCAGGGTAGGGGTTTAAATTTTACCGCCTGTATTGTCCTTGGCTAGGGCCTTAGTTTGAGCGGGACCCCATGACCCAAATCTGCCTATCATAATGTTCTACTTGTAGGTTTCTAGGACCCACTGGATCCTTCTACATTGCTATTCTCCCATTGTTCTCTCATCTAGAGTCCCAATAGGATGTCCTCCCCTCGGTCCCAGTTTCCTGGTAAGGGAAGCAGAAAGACTCAAATGGTATATACTCACTTATATCTGCATGTCTGTCTGTCTTGCAGTGTGTGTGTGTCTGTCTATCCTGCAGTGTGTGCATGTCTATCTGTCCTACAGAGTGTGTATGTCTGTCTGTCCTGCAGTGTGTGTATGTCTGTCTGTCTTGCAATGTGTATGTGTCTGTCTGTCTGTCCTGCAGTGTGTGGATGTCTGACTGTCCTGCAGTGTGTGGATGGTTGTCACTTTGCGAAGGGCTGGCCCCTCGATGCTGCTTTCTTTACTCCCAACCTGACTGGACCACTGATGCTCTCATCCCCACTTTCATCCATAAGAAAAGCAACATCTTTCTTTCTTTCTTTCTTTCTTTCTTTCTTTCTTTCTTTCTTTCTTTC
>OU015750.1:104656458-104668418 GCA_907169655.1 Acomys percivali | reverse complement strand
TTCTTTCTTTCTTTCTTTCTTTCTTTCTTTCTTTCTTTCTTTCTTTCCCAAATACTCCTTTGCCTTCATCTTCTTTCTTTGTAGTCACCTAACTTGGATGAAAGGGACTGTCTTGTAAAGTGCTACACAGATGTCCAGTGCCTTATCCATGGCTGGATCCTGAGCCAGCACATAAGAGGAGGGAGGCTTAGGCAGAGGCACCGAGCCTTGCCCTAGAATGATCAGATTATAAGACAGACACTGGTGTGGCACAAAGGCTGAACCTGTAGCCTTCATGGTCTGGGATATTGGCTGGAAACAGTTCCTTCTGATGCACTGGACCAGAGGAAAGAGCTGTTTGGTCACCTGTTGTTTTTCTAAGTGTAGGCAGGTAGGTAGCCAGGGACAACATCTGAATCTAAAAGTGCTGGCACCCTAAATGCAAGGGGAAGCATTTCACTTCTCAAGTTTTCCTATGCAAGGGCCATCAGGACACAGGTAGCCATCTCTTCAGCATGCCGAGGACACAGTGCACATTTTAGGGGAAGAATTATGTTTTGCCTTCTGAGTTATTTGATGTTTTCCTTATACTATACTCATAAATGTAAAAGCCTGTATAAATGCACAATCCATAGTGCATGGGTACTCTTTCAGTAGCCCCAAGGAGCTCAAAGAGGGGCAGGCACTTCCTGTCATGAAGGTGTTAAATACAGGAAGAGCCAGCCCACATCTGCCATTCACTAGGTCTGTGACTATGGGAAAATCACATGTTAAGCTTCAGTTTTCTCACCTACAAAATAAGGATAACTGTGTTTTGGGTTTTTGTTTTGTTGTTGTTTTTTGTTTGTTTGTTTGTTTGTTTAGGTTTTTTGAAACAGGGTTTCCTCTGTGTAGCCCTGGTTGTCTTGGACTCACTATCGTAGACCAGGCTGGCCTCGAACTCACAGTGATCTGCCTGCCTCTGCCTCTGCCTCTTGAGTACTGGGATTAAAGGTATGCATCACCACGCCTGGCTGGATAACTGCATTTTTATTGTCAGGAGAAAGCTGTAAAGAGGACCAGGAAATAGGGAGTGAAGCAAACTGACTCATGCCATGAGCCTCAGTGTAGGGAAGTGTGCGTTATTTTATTCTCAGGTAGAAAAGAAAAGTGAATGTGTTTTCAATGTGAGAAAAAACATTTTTTTTCCCCAGTGTATTTTGCTTAGTTGCTGACTGTTCCATGCGAAGTGCCTCCTAGGACAGAGAACTCTCCCTACCCTTCACTCCCATCAGGTGTCCAAGGCAACCTGTAGGTGGTTCCATCAGAGGCTCTTTATCGTGAATGGACGCCGTCTCTTGCCCTTATCTCTACTCATTGTGCAGTAATCACTCATTCTCTGTTGAAAGTCATCACAGACGTGAACTTGCAAGTCACATGAGCCAAATCGTGAAAAATATGGGAATGTTGCCTCACCCTGGTCGTACATTCTGAATTCTCAGAAAATCAAATCTGAAACATGTCAATCCTGAGTGTAAGTGAGCCCTCAAACCCTAAGACGCTATCTTGGGGGTTGGCCCTGAGGCACTATGTGAGCTGATGCAACCCTCAATCCAGGAGCTACCCCCTCCACATACTCCATTAGAAGACTGGACTGTGCCACAGACAGCCCAAGACTCAAAACAGGGCAGTGGCTTATCCTCGTAAGAGCCTTATAACTAACTCATCCCAGACAGCTCTCTGGCAGGAAGATTACTATAAAGATGTAAGGTTGGCTTCTCCAAGCTCTCTGGTTCTCTGGCTCACCGTGTGGTCCTTCTTTGCCTCACTCCTACTATGACCTCATCCGCCATGACACTTTTGTCTCAGCTTCACCGCATTGTTTACACTCTCAGCCTTCAGAACTGTGAGCTAAGTAAACTTTACTTTGTTCATTCCTTGGTCTCAGGTATTTTGCTGTAGTAAATAATGCAACGTACAGGGCTCCACATTTTACAAGTCAAGAAACTGGGGAACACAATTTAACTGCTCAGGGTCAGATGTCAAATGGATGAATAAGGGTTCGATTAGTAAGGATTTGATTGCAGATCCTGGGGTCCTAGAAACCTACAAGAAGAACATCTTGATGGGTGGATCAGGGCCAGGGGTTTCTGCTCAAACTATTGCACTAACCAAGGACAATGCAAGTAGTAAACATTGAACCCCTTCTCTGATCTAGCCAATGGACAGGACATTCTCCACAGTTATGTGGAGAGCAGGGACTGACTCTGACATGAACTCTGGTGCCCCATAGTTGGCCACCTCCCCTTAGTGAGGAGGCCTGGTGGCACTCAAAGAAAGAATAAGCAGGCTACCAAGATGAGACTTGATAGCCTATGACCATATAGTGGTGGGGGAGATCCCCCTTTGTCTTAGACCTGGGGAGAGGAATAGAGTGAAAGCTGGAGAGAGGGAGGAATGGGAGGATACAGGTGATGGGATAACAATTGAGATGTAATCTGAATTAATTAATTAAATTTAAAAATTTTTTAAAAGGGTTCAATTAGGCAAGCTAGCTTCAGAGCGTGTTCGTACATGGTGTTGCAATTCCTCCCCCCCTTTCATCAGTTAAACCATAGAGATGGCCTGTAAAAGGGATCTCGCTGGTAGCTCTGAGAAGGAAAGGGAATCATAAAATGGCAACCCGGGCTGGGGTGGATCAGTCACCTTGATATGCCTTCACAGTGGGGGAGAGATTTTTTTGAACTAATTATTTCTGTGCCAGAACATGCACCCATGTATTTACACACTTGCAATAATTTCTCCAATGCTTTCTTTAAATGAGTGTGTCACATGATCCTCACAGCCATCCCATGCAAACTAAGTGTTGATGGAATAACAACGATTCAAAAACTTGCTCACTATGGAGATTCAGACTGAGGCCGAGTGACTCTAACATCAGTATTCTGACCTCTTAACTCGGTGCCAGGTAAGTGGGGAGGACTCGGCATTTAGACTCACCGTGATCTCTACCAGATCCTTGAGTCTCTTTACTTTTATGTGGCCGGCAATGAGCCATTAACAAGAAACAGAGCATTAAAGGAAAACAAAACAAAACAAAACCAGACACAATCTGTTGCCTTTAGTTTATTTTTATTTGAACATCAAATATGTTGGGAAGATGGTTTCCAGGTGCTTGAGCATCCCGCTGGATTCTTTACTGTTTCAAGGTGCATAAGAGGCGTACAAGTGTGTTTCATTAAACAAAGCAAAGCTGCGACAAAACGGGATCACGTCAATAGTCGTATGCATCAGAAGAGTGCAGTAATCCGCCAAACACAATCGGGCATCTGTGCCTTTCCTCGGAAAACAAGAGCTCTACACTGAAGAATATGTAGTGCACAAAAAGCATTGCTTGTAAGCTGTGAAAGAACATAAACTGGCATAATGTCACTTATTAATTCAAGTCTCTATGACCAATGACCTCTTTGTGAATGCAAAGGGGTCCACGTCTTAGGCACCTCCTCCACGGGTCTGTATGTTATTTCCAGGGTGCACAGCTCTGTACAAAGACACTAAAGATGGATTTGGAACATGGCAGCATTTACATATTTTAAAAGTTCAGGCACATTTGGATGCTAAGGAAAGAAGGGGGGAAAAAGGCAAATAGAAATTTCTCTTACATCTCCAAAAGACAGTGCAAAATTGAAGTGTCATAATTGAAACAGCAATCACTTAGAAAACAAGCTTGAAGGACTTTAAAAGAGACCGCATTTTAATTTAAATGGAAAAGACATGAGGCTGGACACAGAGCATACTCACACTAATGAAAAGATGGATATTTGGGACCACAGTTAAATTTGTTTGCTCCAGTTGAAAGAGAGTACATTTTCATGGAGTTAATCTAGGAAGTGCACAATGGCAGCTGGTCCAGCCTCCCAAGACTTGCACCAAAGAGAATCATAGTTGCCTCGTGCGCTACTGACTCTATTTGCCTTGAAAGGACTTAGCTTCCCCAAGCAGATCTGACTGTGAATGTTCGACATTGCTATGGTCCTAGTGATCATCCTCACAATCCACAATACATCTCAGAGTTGCAAAGTATGAATGGGAAGAGATTTGTAATCGGCTTCATGCAGGGATACGGGTAACTCCCAACCAATGGCTGGAGGTGGTGACCTTTCAATGTATAAGACTTCGAAGTGTGGACGCCACAATGTGATTAAAAGGAAATTATCAGTAAGTCACTCACTTGTTCAGCCCCCAAAGGCATAAGGTATGGCATGGAAAAACATGTCTGCAATGTTAACCAGGGAAATCTATCAAGAATAGCACTTCCTTGAGGACTGGATTTTGTCACCTACATTGATAGGATCTTCTCTTTGGATGACAAGAATCAAATCAGCAAGATGAGCAACAGCTAAAAGTAACTCAGGCTGACCCCTTGCTGGATTATTCTTTGGATTCCACTGCTGCTGCCACACTCTCCCCCAGGAAGCAAGCCGCCATTTTGGAAATGGCTGCCATTGGAGCTAGGTGTTGTTCTACTACAGTGCAGACAGAAGTGAAATTCTGAAACCTGGGGCACATTCAAGGTGCCAGAATAATTCCTACACTTTTTATTCCCATTCTCCCCTTTATTCCTAGATCTACCTACCTCATCCCAACTCTCTAGGTAGATCATGACATCCAGATTTTAAATTGCTTCTGTGTGAGGGGAGGTTACAGGTTTGGCTCTCTGACATCAATGCCCCAATACAACAGCAGCTGAAATATGTCAGCTGCTCAAAATTGGCACTTCAGATAAGGGTAAAAAGATACTTCCAAACATTGTTTGAAACTCTTGGGCTAACAGTTCAGCTGTCCGGTGTTCTCTGCCCATTTCAAATGCATTGTCATAACATGAATACAAACACAGTAGATGGATAATGTAAAACCTTCCACTAGAGTATTGTTTGGATTTAGCTGGTATTACATCATCTAAAGTCCTAGAAGTTTTTTTTTATATTTTTGTTTTTTTTATTATTTTTGTAAAAGAAAATCTCAGTATAAACATTAAAAAGAACCCACTGACCCATTAGCTACTGTCCAAAAATATTACTACTGATATTTTGGTAAAAGCAAAATTAGCTGCCCTGAATAATTTTCCTTATCAGGCATAATCTCTGCTACATAAGAGTGTCTATCATTCAACATCCAACAATAGGCTTATAGATTAGTGCTATTTTGTCTACTGTGGATAAAAAAGTTGATATGAAATGTGATCTTCATATAAATGAAAATCACCAGGCTGTAGGCATTAGTAACTGCATACATGACTCGGTAGCTTGAAAAGTCTACAAAAAACCTAAATATTTTTCCCTTGGTTTTTGTAATATTAACCCAGTCAAATTAAAACTCAGAACAGAACTATTACATTCAATTGTCTGATAAACAAGCAATTCAATTTCAAAAAAATATATATTATACTATATAAGGTGCTTCTTAAACAAACACAAACAAAAGAATTATGTTCTTAAACATATTCCTAAAGCAGATACATAAAAGTGTCCCAGAATTGGATGCACAAACATGAGAAATTAAAAAAGAAGAAGGAAAATAAATTGGCCCACCCAGCTTCCCACTTCTTTGGTAGTCACTTAACTGGGAGACCAGAAATTAATGGAACCCACCACTCCAAATAGGACAGACCAAGAGAAGCCTAGCCATTCACCTGGGTTGTTGCCTAACACATCACATCTCAATGGAGTTCAAACTGTAGATCATGAAGTCAGGGAATGAAACTGAACTTTCATTTTGGTGAAGAAAAGGAAGTAATCCTTAGTTGCACTAGAGAGGCCAAGAAACCAGAGGCCTTGGGTAGCTGTGACTAGGGTACGCCTTTCTTTTTGTCCCCTTGGTGCAAAGGATGCTCATGGTCCAATCCTGCTGTCATTCTCTGGCTTATGAAGTTTAAGAATATGAGCCGTGGGGGCGGCAGGCTCAGAGGGCTGGTGCAAAACTTTTCTCCCCAAGGCCACACCAGCTGGTTTTCGGATAAGTTCTGAAGAATCAAGGACACTCTAGTCTAAACAACTCCTCAGCTGCTTACGTCATGAGTGCTCTAAGCCGTAGCCCCCATGACTTTCCCCAAGCTCCTAGAGGTGTTCCAGGAGCCCAGGCATCTACTGTTACCTCTTCCAATCAGGCTTACAGCTGAAATACAAATGCAAGCAGCCAGTGGCTGTCCCAGGTCAGTCCCATTGTGAATTGCGGGGCTGTGAGGCTGTGAAATGCATCCCTGGGAAGCTGCTGCCTGCAGCCTGCACGTTTCTCCTGCTTTCTCCTGTTTCTTCTCCCTTACTTTCCTCTTTCTTCAGACACTCCTGAGTCACAGTCACTACACAGTTATTATTTGCACTCCCCCTCACCCTCGCAACCAGGAATGAAACTAAGCAAATCAAAAGGTATCGCCAGGGTGCAGGCTTCATGTGACTGCCTTTGGTTGCTCTATGTGTGAACAAGTCAGGCCTATCCACAATGGGGAAGAATGCTTGATTCACCAGCACAGATTCCCAAGCTGCCTTTACTGCAAGCCCCAGAGGCGGACAGCTGTTATAAAATGAAAATCAAATAAAATCAAAACACCATGCAGCCCTCACGAAGGAAAGTAATTCATATGTTAACTTGAAGTTGACAAGTCATGAGGAGTAAGAATTTTCTAGAACTCATGGCTTGTGCATAGTGCTCAGCAGTTGACGCTTTAGAAGCCAGGATGTGCACTGTGTTAAGTTGACATGGTCTTGACAAGTATGTGGAATCTTCCTTTCCTGTGTGCATCCTGTATTCCTACAGGGGCTCAAGATTTCCCTTTAATGAAGTCATGTGTTACTATAGGAATACAAGAGGGGTGCTGTCAGGAACCCATGAGATAGCTTTCCCTATGGCCTCAGTGAAAAGAGCCACTCCATAGTCTTTGCCGAGGCTTACTCTTGGAGCCATTACAAAGTGCTAATCAGAGATGAAATGATTACTCTCTAGGATTGGGTCTCAACAAGCAGCTTTGTTGCAGTCATCTCAATTCTGTCGTGAAAACTATAGGAATCCTCACACTTAGTGATGCAGGAAGTGGGGTGGGGAGAGAGCTGTTGCCAAGATTTAGCCCCGGAATCCTTTTTGGCTGTTCCCAACAGAAGACGTGCCACTAAGAGCTGAGCAAGCAAATGAACTGCCACTCATACTAGAAAGCTGCTGGTAGTGGATGCATGCCAGAGTATACTGCAGGAGACAGAATTCTGCGAAAGTGATACATGACATGGGTAAAATGCTTCGGGGATTCTCAGAACCATGGGTGGGGGTGGGGCGTATGGGGGGTAGCCTGGGAGCTCTCAGATCGTGTTGGGGAACCCCTCAGCTTCTGCAGGCATGTAGTAGGTTTGTAAGGAATGTGCTGAAGTGGAGCTGGTGGTGGCCAGCTGGCTCTGGCTGGGTTCCTCTGGGGAGACTCCCATGCGACTGGTCGGGGCATGTAGGCGGTGAGCATCTAGCATCTCCAGCAGCAGGTCGTAGAGGGGCACAACATTCTTGCACTTCATGTTGTAGAGATGCTCCATGCCTTTGTTACTAGAGGAGAGGGGACACAGAGGGAGGCAGGTTAGACCACAGCTGAGCCCCAGGATGGCTGAAATTCCCAGGAAGAGGGAGGAGGGGACACCCCAGAGACACTCGTGAGCCAGTCTTTTCATCCATTAATGGTTCATCTTAAGATGACATTTGTAGAGGCTTAGGGGCTTCAGAGACCCCCCCTCAGGCTGGGGCTCGTGTCCCTTTGTTCTCATCTCCTATGTCTTATGTGGGCACCTTCATCTAAACTTTTTAGTGGCTTCTTATAATATTTAGGAAATATCAATAAAATCATTTTTTTCAATCTAGGCTCTCTGAGGACCAAATGATATCTGCCTTCATTTCCTTCAGAGAGAAACCCTGTTTTTCATCCTGCACTGACTGACTCTCGGCCACCACTGGCCTTTGAGTTGCTCCTAATTGGAACTAAGACCCATGGAGTCCTGGAGACTGTGAATGTCTGTCCTTGTTTCCTCAATGAGGTTTCCACGGAATCTTCAAATACCTCTTGTGCTCAGGAGACCTAATGTTGCCCCGAGGCAATGGCTCAGCCCTGCTCATCAGGTGTTTCTGTGCACATCACCCATCTTCTGCCATAACCCAGAAAAGCAAATGCTGCTCACAACAGGAAATGGGAGCAAAGGAGAGAAGGGTGTATGTAGGCAAAGGACTTCTCTTTCTTCCCGGTTTCCTTGTTGCTCTTTGCACACTCAGCCAGATAGGCAGTAAAAGCAGGAAACCATAACTCTTTCAAGGCCTAAAATTTTTTAAAATTAAGGAGTATATACCTGGGTGTGGTGGAGCACTCCTGCAATCCTACTGCTTGGAAGTGGGGTAGGGAAAAAATTTTGAGTTCAAGGCTAACCTAATTATGTGGCATTTTCTAGGCTAGCCTCAACTATGCAGTGAGCACATGTCTCCAAATAACAAAATTAGAATAAAACAAAACAGACTATAGCAGAATAATTTATGAACAGGCAGAACTAAGAGAAATGTCCTCATCACACTCACATCAGTGGTGGTAATAAGTCCAGGTTTGAGCAGTGCCACAAATCACATAAGAATTTAAATCCAACATCAATGGCATTAAAGCGTTATTTTGTTTTTGGTTTTCCCCTTACTTTAAAGCACTGGTAAGTGATCTGGCTCTGCCACCATCTATCTTTCTCCTACAGTCTAATGAACCACACTTACAGCCAGATGAAATCTGGTATTAAATTATTTGTGTTATGGCCCTAACACATGGTTAGGGTCAAGCTAACAAAACAAGAATTCAATGATTCAGACTGGCTACAGGGAGCCAAACTGTACGAAAACAGTATTTTGTATAGGCACCAGGTTTGTACTTGAACTATGCAGAGAGAGTAGAGATGGGCTCAAACCTTAAGAAATTTACCTCTCATTTGTATTTTACAATGGCAAAGCCCTCTGCCATGCTAAACCTTCTGCAATACAGTGTCGCTGTTGGTACAGTCAGCCATGGCTGGTATTTATCGCTTGCTAATACCGATAAGCAAAGCACATAACGCATTTGTGAAGTCATGGAACCCTATCAACAATGGAAGATACTCACAGAGGTCATATGGTTTCTATATCCCTCAAAGGGTATAAGTTATCTTGTTTTCTTCAAGGGGAAACTCACTTTCTCAGCCAGGCATTTTGGCAGTGGTATGTTCCTCTGAGCTAGTCTCACTTCCTTCTCTAGGATACTATTAGAAGAACAAGGAGGATTGGATCCGCTTTCCCTGGGTGTGATCATCTCTTGTGGTCCACTATCTAGGATTTGGGACTTAGTGCCTTGACACAATTGGATGATGAAACATTACTATAGTGACATAATCAAAGTATCAAGATGGTCTTGCTCCATTGGCCTGGCTTTCTTGTGCCTCTGCTGAGGCTAGAATATGTCCTCGTTAAGCTAGCGTACAAGAAGAACACCATACCTAAAACAGAGCCACCTGGCTAGACCTTGATACCGGCCTCCCACCTGTGTTGCAGAGCTATAAGTGAGCCCAGCAGAGACCCTCCAAAGACACCCAGTCAATCTGCAGCCAGCAGTGGGAATGCATAAATGACTTGAAAATAGCCACTGTAGCATGGCTTCAAATATAAAGGAGTCCCCAAAAGATAACCAGTAAGGGCTGTGTCGCAAGGAATAACATATTCAAAACAGAGGGTGACACACTTTCATCGAACAGCAAACCACTGGAAGAATTTAATAGAGGCATGTCACAGTCTTGCTTGATTTCAAAGTGAGCACTCCAGCTGCTTTATAGGAAGTGCAATAGAAAAGACTGAAATTAAGAAACATTTTAGGTAGTATAGAAATGACTGGTTATGGCTTGGATTAGAGTAAGGGCCAAGGAGGTGACAAGACGGCTTTGGTAGCTATGGGTGCATCAATGTGGACTCCGCATGAGTTTTTTGGTTTTTAGCCCAGGGCTTTTTCATTCGGCATCCCCTGTCAGTAGAGAGTAATGCCAACACCATAAAAGATGTGCCTGATATCTTGAGAGATGGCTTATGCTCATTGACACTCTTTGACTGGCATCTTCTCACTACCCAATAAGCATTGCATGTGCTTTAAACCAGCAGTACACATCCCATCCTCTAGGGCAACCTCCTTGAGGCTTGCCCAATGTCCCAGGCAGGTTCTGTGCTCCCTCTCCTGTCCTCCCCTAGCCTTTTAAGTCAGACATTTTTTTTCCTCCAAAGGTATTTTGCCTACCTTTAGCAGCCCGACCTGCTTTGGCTGTCAGACAAAGTTGATTGGATCAACATCTATTATGTCTCCCGTGGGACCCAGGGATTGCCTCACCTCATGTGCCGGATGTGGGAAAGAATGAGGAGGAGCTGGGCCAGGCGACGATGCTGCTGCTGCAGAGTCAGGCCAGCTTTGGCCATCAGGTGGATCAAGGTGTCTGTGATCTTGTCCAGGACGCGGTGGATGTGGTCCTTCTCTTCCAGAGACTTTAAGGTGCTGGATAGAAATGTGTAGACTCCTGAATACATAGAGAAAGAGAGAGAGAGAGAGAGAGAGAGAGATTCAAGGAAGGACAGGGTCATAGAGACAAAACATCTCTGGTAGGCCACAATGGGGCAGGGAGCTTCCTCAGACAGTTGGACAACAATGGAGATACATTGGACACATTTGACACCAAGAGACTATCAGGCATTCTTAATGGATATGCACATCTTCCAGTCTCAAGAAGCCAGGATGGCCACTTGTGTCTAATCCAAGATTTTCTAAAAACGGACTATAGTGACCTTGCAGCCAACAATGGGAACATTGGATAGATCCTTCTTAGGTAGATGTGACATCCTCATGAACTGTTCATTCAGTGCTGACCACAACCAAGGGGAAGCCATAGCTACTCCCTTGGAGGAACAGAGAGATGTGATACTGCAAAGAGAACACAAGTGGCAGATGGGGGCACTTAGGCTGCACCTAGTATGCCAATGCCACATCTGGTAACAAAGGGCAGGCTGTCCACTAGGAAACACAGGGCACTCCTTAAAAGCTTCACAAGGAGCCACAGGTAATTGGCCAAGTTATTATTAGAAGGCAATTGCTCGAGGTTGAAGTTATTTTGCTTCTGCTTCTGAAAAGGTGTGGAGTCCGCACATAATTTAGCCTTGACTGAATAGTGTGTGACCTGGTGTGTGTCCAGAGCACTTTAGGAACAGCTGTTTTTCCTGCCAGGCAACTGTTTCCTCTGTTGAGCTCCTACCGTCCTTGCAAAACAAAAAGTAGGCTGGGCAGAGGCCTTCATGACGATCTGTTCCTCGATGGGCTCCAGTCCCAATTTAATCCATTAGAGTCCTCATCTACGGGTCTAACTCAGGAAAGGGGATGCCGTCTAGCACGCCTCGTAGCCCTCTTCCTACCTGTGAAGACCTGTCCGCGAAAGGGACCCAGTGACAACAAGTGAGGAAAGAGCTACATATGTTGGGGGCAAGTCAAGAAAGAAGGAAGACGTGAGGGAAGAATGAAAGGCGAGAGGAGGGGGAGGCAGGAATCAAGAGACAGTGAAGCGAGGAGGAGACGGGAAGTGAGGAAATGGGGAGAGAAAGATCAGATGTGAGAAGAGAGGAAGGTGAAAGATGAAGTGGGAGAGACAGGGGAGAGAAGAGAGGGGAAAGAAGAGAGGGGAAGGACAGAAGGACAGAAGGACAGAGAGGGAGAGGAGCTGCATCAGTTTCAATTGCGGGTCCATCTTCCTGCATCTTTCCCTTCTGCCCTTGGAGCTTTCACAGTGTGCCCCCTAACAGCCTAGGCAGAGTCCCTCTTTGCTTAAGATCATGCAGTCGGAAGAATGTTAGGGTCGGAATAAGCTGTGATATCAGACTGGGTCCCAGAGCAACAGCAGGGAGGAGGAGGAGGAGGAGCAGGGAGGAGGAGGAGCAGGGAGGAGGAGGAG
>OU015750.1:104636092-104646759 GCA_907169655.1 Acomys percivali | reverse complement strand
ATAGTCTCAGCTGCTCTAAACCTTAGTCTTCGGGGTATGGGAATATGCTTTGCTGTTTAAGAATGATTGGTTAAGTCATTGACCACTGATGATGATGTAGACCTTCAATTTAACCAAGCCTTGACCTTTCCAGGGGCAAGCACATCCTGACAGCCCCTAGGGGCTCCTACCTGCCCAGTAAACCCATCAGCTTGGAAAAGACACTATCACTTCAGAGTTTTCAAGGGCTTTAAGAATTGCATGCCAGGAAATACAAGACAGACAGACACATGTATGCATTACACAATATCCCAAACATGCACCTTTTCATGGACTTAGCATTATTAGACACATCTGAGTGTTTGAGTCACTGCACAGTGTGGAGTCTCTCTGTTACCGTAAGTGTCCTATTCTAATATAATTCAAGAAGTGTTTTCTAGTTCTTCATGGTTAAACAAGTACATTGAAACAGGCATAACATCTGAAGGGTAATTCAGTGTACCTCCTCTTATTGACATTTTCTACATTTTAAGGCCTTAGAAAGAATGACTTACTCAGAATTCTTTTTCTTCCCAAATGCCAGTGTTGCTATTCTTTGTAACAGAAGCCACAATTTTGATTCTAGAAACATTTAGTCATCCCCTGTCATGCTTACTATTCATTCTGAATACCGACATATTTCATAGCAGCCAGGGTTTTCAAGGAACAAATTTGAAGTAGAAAGGGCAAGCCCAGAACATTGACATGCTTTGTTTGTTATGACTCAAAGGCACAGCATTACCGAGTACATCAAAGAGATTGCTTTATGCCATTCAGGAACTTAATTAACATTTTTGTGCTTAGGGAAAAAAAAAAAAGAAGAGTATCATTTTGGGAAATATGTAACTGAAGAGAACTGAACTGAAGAGAAACATCTATCCTTTTCCAAAATAGTGGTTATTTACCTACAAGGTGAGGAACATTCTCAGAACCCAGTCTTGGTGCACATGCATACCATGATGCTAGTGCATATCACATGACACGGGTGGACAATTTCTTCTGTGTCAGGTCACAGTGGGAGTGATAACTTTAAGTGCATGTCCCTTCTAGAACCCAACACAGGAACAGGTGGCCCTGTTCACTTGGGACTCCCCTATCCCCACAAGTGAGTTCTTGGCACCAACAGCCATTAAACCATACAGGTCTGATTCAGAAATGTCTTTCAATTTGGTGCAATTTTTATTGAAATGTACTAGATGTTCTTGTAAGTACGTAGCACATCAACACGTTCAAGCTGACTCAGAAGATAAATCTCTTAATGACTTCCCATGGAGATACGGACAGGATGATGGAGTCAACTCGAGGCAAAGTGGGGCATGTGAGATTTTGCATTAAAATGGAATCATGTGCTTGACTATATTTGAAACCTCCTGGTTTTATTTTTCATCACAGATAAGATCCTAGCTTAAATCTCTCAGGACCAAGTTGGTTTTGGCATAAGTTTGGCACGGGAGGAGTTTTGTTTCTGTTGGCTACATCTGTAACATTTTAGGAGACACCCAGAGTTCTGAGTCTTCTGTTCTTCAAGCAATTCAATCCTCCTCCCCCTCTGGGGTCAGAAAGTAGGGGTTCCAAACACATGCATGATAGGAGATGTAGAGTCTGTGTCCTGATGAGATGATTCGGTGATTAAGAGTGTTCACTTCCCTTGCAGAGGGCCCACCTTCAGTTCCTAGCACCCATATCAGATGACTCACAACCACCTATACCTCCAGCTCCAGGGTGGCCAAATGCCTCCAGCCTTTATGGTCACCTATGCTCACACGCACATACCTCCACATCAAGACACTGCTGTATCACTTCAGGCAACTATTATTTTTCCAGAGGTAGATCATACCAAGTCTGTCATATACCTTTTTTCTGCAGTGGGATCTTGGTATTCTTCCTGGAGAGATAGGGGATCTGGACCCACTCTTTCAAGTCTGGGTGAACTCATTACTTGCATGTAACCAATGAAATAGGCTGGAAATGGCCTTCATGTCTTCTAAGAAGGTGTCGTAAAAGACCATGTAGCTTTTGCCTTGGTAACTGCTTTGGGGACTGATTTTATCACTTGTATCAGGAACATTTGTCACCTCACAAGAGGCCCAGTGTGCAGAAGACAACAAGCAGCATGCAAGCTGACATCTTGCACCAATGACCTAGACACCAGCTGGCATCATTCACCAGCGTGTCAGCAAAGAGCCCTCAAGGTGATGTTCGTCCACAATGCTCAGAGTCCCCACTTGATGAGTGTCTTCACTGAGGCCCCAGGCATTTTGCTGAAGTCACAAACCATTCTATCACTGTTCTTTCAAATTAATGACCAAATATATTTTTTTTAAGCATTATGTTTGGGGTTAATTGATTTCGCAAGAGCAGCAGCCTCGACACAGATGACCATCCACACCAGATTTCAGGGAGAAAAAGGATCAAGAAAAGGCAGGTTGGAAGTTCAGTTCCTGATGGTCTGAACCACAAGACATGATATGAAGGCATGGGCTACTTCATGCTTTATAGTTCAAATTCTAAGGCATATGGGTGCTTTGGTAGGAACACAGGTTCGTGCTGCTGGATAGATGTGCAGGTGACAGTTTTCAGAGGATCCCTTCTGACATCACTAAATTAGTCTAGCTGACAATAAAAGCATCCTGTACATGGTTTCCTAGTTGGCTTTGCCCAACTTGTCACAGCCTAGAGTGCTTAGAGATCAGATTGGCCTGTGGGTACAGCTGTGTGGGGGTTGTCTGAGTTGTTGACTGACATATGAGGCCCCAGCCCACTTTGGGCAGCAACATCCCTAGGCAGGTGGTACCAAGGTGTATAAGAAACCAGCTGAGCTCGTGTGAAAGTCAGTCCCCACTCTCCACTCTACTGTGGAGAATGTCCTGTCCATTGGCTAGATCTGGGTAGGGGTTCGAATTTTACTGCATGTACTGTCCTTGGCTAGCCCCATATTTGACCATGTCCCCTGGATGGGGAGGCCTGGTGGCACTCAGAGGAAGGATAGCAGGCTACCAAGAAGAGACTCGATACCCTATGAGCATATACAGGGGGAAGAGGTCCCCCTCAGTCACAGACGTAGGGGAGGAGAGTAAGGGGAAAATGGGAGGAAGGGAGGGAGGAATGGGAGGATACAAGGGATGGGATAACAATTGAGATGTAATATGAATAAATTAAGAAAATAGATTTTTTTAAAAAGAAACCAGCTGAGCAGGAACCTGAGCAAGCCAGCAAGCAGCAGTTCTCCATGGTTGTTTGTTTGTTTGTTTGTTTGTTTGTTTTGCTTGAAAGTCCTGGTTGAGTGTTTGAGTTTCTGCCCTGACTTCCTTCAATGATGGATTGTGACCTAGAAGTATAAAGCCAAAGAAAACTTTACCTCATCTAAGTTGATTTCAGTCTCAGAGTGTTTTATCACAGCCACAGAAAGGAAACTGGAATGTTAAGATCACCCCCATACCTGGAAAACATTGACATTCTGGTTTCCCATGGGAGAATGGAGACCAGTTCTCAGTTATGCACTCTTAATCAAGTCGGGGTTGTTAAGAAGTTGTCTTTGTAGAGATTTGCCTTCAGGGAGGTTCCATTGAGTAACTAGTATAGTGTACTTTATTTTCATTTTTATTTTTAGAGAACCCAGTGAGACTTGCAATGGAATGTCTTCTCTCTGGTTTGGCCAAGAACTTTAGACCCAACCCTGCAGCCTGTTTTAGGAATAGCACAGAGATACTTCTGTAACGGAAGTTTTGGTTTCTTTGCAAACTCAGTTGTGTTACATAAATAGGCCATTGTTCTAATCCCAAGTGTGGGATTTTAGTTTGAGCTTTAGCGTGTCTACACCTGTTAACTGTCCCATGAGGGGCGTGGCTTCTGCCATCTGGTAATGGCCTTCCTGGGGGGGGCACACGGAGAGGGGTGTGGTCTAGGGCTCTGAGGGTATAAATAAGAGACAGAGAGTGTGGCAGTGTGTGCCGTGTTGGCCACACACTGTATGTAGCAGTTTGAAGAGACCAGAGACAGACAGTTTGGAGCAGATAGATGGAGAGAAACACTTCAAGGATCAGCGGCTTGGAGGAGATTGCTGGATGCGTCTGCTGTTGACAGAGCCAGGTATAGCCCAAAAGAACCCAATCAACCCAAACAGCTGGGAGAAGTAAAGACCCCCCCCTATTTTTCCACTAATATTCTCTCTTCTACATAGGGTTATCAAGTAGAGTTAAAAAAGAAAAAAAGAGTGCCATATACTTCTGTGTGTTAATATAGCTTACAAAGTTGGTGTTTTGTTCACATTGCTCTTCCTTTATATGAAGTTTGTTAACTACTAGTTTACCATGTTGTGTGAAATTCAGTAAGTAGTTTGAATCCTTTGGGATAGCAATAAGTGAGTAAAACAGTGGGGAAATGTCCCCTTCCCCCCCCCCCCCAATGGACCAATGTAAACAGTTACTGTGACAAGATGCGCCCAGGAAACACCAGCAAGCACCATCTCACTCAGTCTCTGATCCAGAAAAGCCAATGCGAGAACTGAGAGCACATGACAAGCTTATGCAAACACATCCATATCCCCCTGAGCTGGGCAGCCCGCTCAAGTATCTGCAGTGTTCGGCACCAGGCGCTAAGAAGTGTCGTGGTCTCTCCATCCTAATTTGAATGTGAGAGCCCCTGAAGGGCAAATCCTCAGAGAAACATGCTTTCTCTTTCCCGAGGAAGAATAAAAAATGGCTGATGGTCTAGGTTGTTGTTGCTGTTTTGTGTTTTTATAACTAGTATCAAATTTCCCTATTTTCAAGTGAGACAAGTGAGCTTGTGGGTTGCATGTACCTTTAGGTGTCTCCCTCCCATCCTTCATGCTAAGCGAGTACTGATCTAGATAGAAACTCCATTGAAAAAGCATCATATAAGTGCGAAAGGCTTAGTTTATCTTAAGGAGAAGAAAGCTTACATTACATTCCAAAACCTTAGGTGTGGGATTCTAGAGCTGTGTGTTTAAATGATGCCTTAGGGTCAACTGGTTTGGTTATAGAACCGTGTGAGCAGCTAATTGGGCTCGGTGGGTTACCTACAATATGAGAAGCAGGGAGGAGGAGGAGGATGAAGAAGAGGAAGAGAAGACAGAGGAAGAGGAGATGAAGTTTGGAGGTGGTTGGGTTGAGGGGAACATGGATAAGGATTAAGATGATAATATCATATTTTGTTGAAAACACGTATGAAATTCTAGAGAAAAAGGAAAAAGTATCTTTAAAAATATTAACTAATTTGATAGTTTAGAAATTATTTGAAGAATCAAAAGATCTCTATATGCCTATCTACATATAGGCATATAAATACATATATATGATGCTAGGTAGATAAATAGAAGCATAGAAAGATGGTTGATTGATAGATACAGAGAGAGAGAGGAGAGAGAGAGAGAGAGAGAGAGAGAGAGAGAGAGAGAGAGAGAGAATAGATACATATAGAAGCAGACAGACAGACAGACAGACAAAGTTAGCGTCATGTTAAAACCCTCACATTTAAGCTGTTGAGTCATTCTTCTTTGATTAAAGCAGGAACAACAGCAGTGGAGAGCGGCCCCTGTGCACTCCAACTTTGCTGCTTCTTCGTCTCCTGTTCTCGGATAACCCCTACCAGAGACCTCAGCTTCAGCAGAGGGAAGAGTGAAAACTACCAGTCTCCAAAAACAGAGAAGATGAGCCATAGAGAGAAGAAAACACTTACAAAAGACACATCCAATAAAGGACTGTTCTCTAATACATATAAAAGGCTGCTTAAATGCAACCACAAAAGATCACCTAATTTAAAATAAGTGGGAAATATCAACATGCGTCTCACTAAAGAAGAACCACAGACAGCAATTGGGTGAATAAAAAGATGTCTAGCATCATATGAGTTTAGGAAAGTATAAATTAAAACAGTACTAAAATATATCCCTTAGAATGGCTAAAATCCATTATATTGACAGTACAAAGTGCTGGCAAGGATGTGGAGCAACAGGAAAACACATCCTTAGCTGGTGTGGAGAAACTCTTACTGCTACTTTGGAAGGCATTTTGGCAATTTCTAACAAAACGTAACCAACTCTTACCAAAGGATCTAGTGATCCCACATCTTAGTGTTCACATAAGAAATAGAAATTTATACCCACACACATTTTCACACATAGATTTGTAGCAGCTTTATCCACATTTATGAAAACTTGCAAGCAAGCTTTCCTTTAGTTGGTGAATGGAAAACTGTGGTATATCCAGGCAATGGAATATTATTCACAGCTAATAAAACATGAACTACCAAGCTATGAAAAGACATTGTAAGGACCTAAAGTGACCAGTACAAGAAAAAAAGAAAGTCAGTGTGAAAAGGCTACAAACACAAGACATCCTGAACAAGACAAAACTGGGGTGACACAGCAGATTGGCAGAAGCAGGGAGGGTGGTGAAGAAGAGGAGGTTGGATGGTTTTTAGGGTAGGAAAATCACTCTGTATAATAATAAGAAATGCTTGCTGAAAGCCACACAATACAAAAGATCAGTGTCCCCCACAGTCTTGGAGTGATAATGGTAATTGAAGCCTGTTGTTTAAAATGCACCTCTGATACAAGATGCTGACAGTGAGGAAAGATGAAGTCGGGTGGGAAGGCTGAAGGTGTGTGAGACTACTCTTTACCTGCCACTCAGATTTTTTGTCTATGAACCCAACCTGTCCTAAATCATAGAGTAGGACACAGTATAAAGGGAGAAAAATGGGAAAAACATGTGGATGAGACGTATGTGGGGAGGGAGGTGGGATGGCAATGCAGAGGAGAGGGAAGGTACAGGTATAAATAACGCTGAGGAAATTTGAAAACTCCATAGGGAATTATGTTACTTCATGCCTATTTAAAATTACATACAGCGTATATACGTTTATTCATTTACATGATTATATATGAAAATTAAACAAATACATACATAGCATTTAATTAAAGTTACGCAAAGTGAGGTGACAATGCTCCCTAACTAAAAAAAAAAGTGTAGACCATCAAACAAAACCACCTGTGTCAGGTATGGGAAATCCTTGCTTTGAGATGTTGCTCAGGGGAGCCCAAGAGATACCCAAAGTAATATAGGCTATTGCTGTTGCCCATGGGCCTTCCAGGAAAAAAGAAGGTATGGCCCTATTGCTGAACTTCAGACATGGGATTTGAAGGAATTAATCTGGATCTGACCTGGAAGCACCCTTGCTAAGGACTAGCTCTCTTAGTTTCAGAAGAAACCATGCAAGGCACCAATGAAGAAAAGCAATTGTTGGCCCTATCCAACAACAAAGCCAATAAGCCATAACATGGTCAATGACAAGACATTCCAAAAGGTATAATAGTGGCACTCGTGTCTTGGGGGTAACCAACAGTCACTAAATTGGTTTTAAAGCTTCCTAAATGGAAGGGAATCCATGAATGACACTGTAAGTTTAGCTAACTACCTGTGGCTGGTGAGGCCAAGAAATCCAGAGAAGAAACCAGTATTACAGTTTCCTAAGTCAATACACTGCCTACCTGTGTCGTATGTCTAAGTACTTGTGCTTAAACCCACAGATAAGTGTAGCTCTCAACCCTCATCAAAGCTGTTTCTTTTATAGTAGACAGAGATCATTATAGAAAACCAGAACTGGTCAAAATACAGAGATCAACTGACCAGGGATAGGGGGTGCTTGCTCCTAATTAATATGCTTACAACACAACTCCTGCACTTAAGGCTCAGGGAATGCCACAGAAGAGAGGGACCAAGACTTTAAGGGTCAGAGATCTAGGACAGTTGCTGAAAGACAATTTCTTCTAAATAAAAGTAACAAGAGGATGCAAAGTGGATGGAGGGAGTAGATCTGGGAAAAACTGAAAAGGGAATGGGGGTGATTATAATCAAGATATGTTATATGAAATTCTCTAGGAAATAATTAAAACACTATACACAGAAGTAAATTCTACTAAATAATGAAAGTAATTTTGCACATACACATGTATGAGTGTGTGTGTGTGTGTGTGTGTGTGTGTATGTGTGTGTGATGTGTACATATATGTATAGGCATATGTGGAAGCCAGAGGTTAACTTCAGGAGTCTTTCTCAATCATTTACAACCTTAAGGCAAGAAACTATGACAGGTTCTCTCACTGAACCTGTGGCTAGAGTGTCTGGCCAGGAATCTCAAAGGTCCTCTTGTCCTCACTTTCCCTGAACTAGAACAACAAATGTTTACTGTTGCATCTTGACTATGAAGAATGGAAAACAGATTCAAGTCCTAAAGCATTTTGCAAATTTATAGTACCAGTAAAAGCAAAAATGCAAAGAAGAAAAATACATGCAAATTGCATTTTAGTTGTTGGGAAGCAAAGGCTGCAAGAAGTTGAAGCACTGGGGCCCTACAGATGCAAGGACTAGAGGGGTTTCCAGAAAGCAGAATGGTTCCTCTGACTGAGTCACCCAGCCGTTAAATGTGTGGAACAGCCAAACTAGAATCCAGACCTGCCTGACTTCTGGCTCAGCACCCAAACACTACACTAAGAATTCTGTAGCTCTAAGGCTTACATGAAACCAGAAATGGCTGCCAACAGACTCACCTCCTTGGATGTCTGAGATCACTAAAATAATTTTAATTGTGGAAAATATTATGAGCAATTCTGCTTTTTAAAATAGACCAGAGAGCTGGGTACCCCTTTAATCTCAGCACTCAGGAGGCAGAGGCAGACAAATCTCTTTGAGTCTAAGGCCAGCCTGGTCTACAAAGTGAGTCCAGGTCAGAGAAACCCTGTCTATGAAAAACAAAACAGGCCAGAGGATGGTGTGGAAAAAAGAAATTGAAGTGGCTGGTCATCTTCTACGAGTCTCTGTTTGTTTGTTTTTGAAACAGAAATTCTACAGCTCTGTCTGTTCTGAAATTTACTATGTAGACCAGGCTGGCCTTGAACCCACAGAGATCCACCTGCCTCTGCCTCCCAACTTGTGGGATTAAAGGTGTGTGCCATCATGCCTGGCATCTATGAGTCTCTTAAGCTAAAGAGAGACTTTCACCAAAATGTTAAGAATGGCTACATTCATGTGATGGAATTAGGATGACCTGAAAGACTGTTTTTCTTGGTGTCTTTTTCATATTTTCCAAGTTCCAAGCATTGAGTATACATCACTTTTGCAACCCAGCAAAGAATGAAAATTCTATTAAAACTACAAAAAGTGCCTCTTGTTGTTATTATTTCATAGACTATGTCAGCACCTGAGTTGCTGAGTGAGAAAAACATCTGGCGAATGGGGCCTTCAACAAACACAGAGACTGTTATGAAGATATTATTTATTAATTTTCGTGAAATATTTCCATCGTCTCTAAGGTGATTCTTATTTCTGAGATTCTCCAAACTTGTGGTTTCAGCAGGAAATGAAGCTAACCAATTTGTCACTGAAAATTTACCTAGTGATTTTCTTACTTGGAAAAAATCCCAACACATCATCAGTAACCTGACCTGTGTAGCTAAGTACAACAGTGGATGAGTTTCAAAGCCTGGCAATGTGGCTCACAGAACACATCCAGAGGGTGACACAGCTCCATGGTTTCTCTAGAAGGTTCTACACATTTTGCTTTCATAGAACACAGAGGCCCAACTAATTTAGCAATTCACATTGCCTTTCCAACAGGAAAAGCCTGTGTTTCACCTGACATGATGAAAAGAATTTTGACATTCTGGGTGTCATTTGTCACTGTGGTCCATGCTAATTCTATAGGAAACAGCAAGTTCCCTCCTGACACTAACGCCTTCAGAGCTATGTCTTCTTCCATCTGCAGATAACAGAGGCAGAGAATTCCCTTTATCCTTAGGGGGTTGTTGGTGTTGGGTAGGGCACAGCTGGCACCACCAACTACCACATTAGTAGTGAAGTGGGCATCTGGATTGAAGGTAGAGTCATGTGCCAAACTTTCTTCCATGCTCATCAATCATCAGACAATGGAACAACCAGCACCAAGTGCTGGCAAAGTCATGGGAGGAGCCCAATTCTTTATCTCCAAAAGAGTCACTTAAAATGATTTGCCTGAAGTTCTTCAATAGCTTGCCTTGCTCTTTGAAAATAATTACTTAAAAAAAAAAACAGTGGGAGAATGTAACACATAAGAGAGCCAACCCTGTGAATAGGTCGAGTGCTTGCGAGGGTAGTTTATGGTCATGGTGTCTGTACATAATTTAGAACTAGACAGCACCTACATATACACTGTAAAGTCCAATTCTGGTAAAATGCGGCTTCCAAAGGAGGTGCCTATGTGGCGCATATGTCGAATCCCTGACTGTGGGTGTTTAAGAGTAGCAGCAGGGGGTGGGAAGAAGGAAGCTATCAGCTCCCTAGTCATCCCACAGCTTTCATTTGCCTGCCTCATGGTCCACAGGGCACAATGGCTTATGTATGTGGGAGTTCTTTCCCAGTAGATGAAAGTGTGGTCTGATGATGTCTGTGGGGCAGGAGTGTATATGTACCAATAGCTTTTCAAATGCCCATACCTCTCGCTCATAACAAATGCACTTCTACTATAATGGGTTTGATCACCCAGCAGCCCATAACTGCCTACCTGTGAGATCTTCCACCCTCTGCTGGACTCTATTGGCACTACAGTCACACACACACACACACACACACACACACACACACACACACACACAC
>OU015750.1:104594542-104608701 GCA_907169655.1 Acomys percivali | reverse complement strand
CACACACACACACACACACACACACACACACACACACACACACGGCCTAGAAGAAATTATTGGGCTTTTTTATTTATACCTTTCTTTTTTTGGTTTTCAGAAGAAGACTTGATGGCACAAATTGTGTGGACCTCATTGCTGCGGGATCCAGGGAAGGACCAGACATGGTGGGCAGATGGAGCCTGGCAAGGACACAATTGGCTGACAAGCTGGTGACTACCAGGAAAGCTTTAACCCAGCAGAATCAAGATATCATGGGTTGTCATCAGGGGGTAAATTAGGGCAACAATTCTCTTTTAAATGGACCCAGGCTACAAATCACGCCCTCTGTTCATGAACCTGGGATGGCAGACCACTAGGTTTTAGTCTCAAAACCACCAGCTCCTACTTGCCAATGCAAACACTTCCATGACTCAAGGATAAGGTAGGCACATTGCGCCTCTGATGGCTTTGTAAGACACCAATGCTTGGGACTAGCAGGGGAAACCCGAGAAAACAAAGCATGTGTGCAATCCAAGTAGGTAACGCTCCTACTCTTATTAGCAGCCATGGGAACCCACGTGTTACGGAGATGTGTAGGATTCAAAGCTATTTCCCTTCTTCATTTCTACGCAACTTGGCAATGTCCTTTTAGAGGTGGCTCATCTTTCAGAGGCAGCTTCCCAAAGCTGAAGACACAACCACAGTGAAGATGTTCATATTCGGTCCCACCACTGCAACTGAAACTAATAGGTATTTATAGTTTGCTGTTAAGATGTTTATTATCTACATTGTGATGTGAAGGACAAGGTAACTGATTGTAACCAGAGAGCTCATCTCTTTCATGGAAGTCAGAAGATGTTTATAAGCACATTGTCAGTGGACCCTCAGAGCATCTTCTAATGGTTTCTAAGAAGCTTCTGTTCCCAATACCTTTCCTTATGCTGCATCTGTCAGAGTCACCCATAGCTGCCATGTACAGTAATGAAACACTGATGACATTAAATAAGACTGAATAGTATGTCAGTGCTTAGAAAGATATTGGATTTTTATGTCCTAGATAATATTTTATCTTTTGAAATACATTTAAATATACACCTTTGTTTAAGCATTTTAATTATCAGTCACATTCATCTACAGCAAAAAAATGAGTTTGTCATTTTCTAATTACATTCACAAGCTTATCTAAGGTGGGGGCTTTTTGTTCATTTTTGAGACAGTTATACACAGTGTAACACAGGCTGGCCTCAAACTGGGTATTCCCCTGTCTCATCCTCCACAGGGCTACAACTACAGAAGAGTACGACCAGACCCACATTGTCTAAGTATCGGTATAATGGGGCAGGTTCTGGGAAAAATAAGAGTCCTTGCTTGTCACCTTTGGAATTTAAAAGTTGCTTAAGAGGTCTATGGAATACAATCACAAGCTAAATGCAACTATGAGTTAAAAAAAAATCTTCCCAAGCAGATGGATAGTAATTTCTGCAAAGATTATAATGGAATAAGCCAGTAGCCAGTGAGCAGAAAAAAATACAAGTGAGTGAGTTTGATGACAGTGGAGGCTGAAATATTTACCAACCTTTGGGTTCTTTTCACTCAGGAAATGCTACCAAAACAGCCATGGCCAGGGCCACTAAAAAGTATTGTGTAGCATCACAGAAGACTTTGTGTGATGGAGGGAATACAAAGGTGGATATCATTTGGTTCTGGACCACAAGAAGTTTGTGAGCAGGTAGATAACATGACGCATGTTCGTCTGGCAGGATGAGGCTCCAGAGGACAGAGACACTGAGCACAGAGGACCCAGGCAAAAGAAAGCATGCTTTCTTGCTGAAGAGCTGAAGAGAAGAAAAACCCGAAGGAACGCTTTAAGGAGAATGGGTACCTGAAATGAGCCTTAAAGGCTGGATGAGTTTCTAACAAGAAAGCCATTTTAGAACCATGGAAGAAACCTGTGATGCTGGCCACACATACAATCCCCAACCCTCTCGAGGCTGAGGTGGGAGGATCATGAGTTCACTAACAGCCAATGTCACGTGGTGAGACTCCGCCACACAAACAAACCAAAGCACCAAAAGCTAATATTTTAAAACTTGAATTTGACATTTTTTTTTCCCAAGTGGCAGGTCAACTTCAACTGCCAAATATCTTGCGCCTGGACAAGGTCACCTAACCCGCAGCCCTCCTGGACTCCCGTTCACTAGCCTTCTTCATTTACGTCATCTGACTGAGTTTGCAAAATCTGAGTTCAATGAGCTTATTAAAGCCGTTCTTGATTTACACACACGAGAAGCCTATGTGGCACTTTCAAGAGAAATTGAGAGTAACGGAGGCTTCGCCAGGAGTCACCAAATCACAGTGGCCCTTTGGGCCATCATCTCTGATGTCAGTGAGTATGTGAGACTTAAGGAAAACGGAGTCGAAAACAAGAAGGGAAGACAGCATTGGGGAAGCACACAAACAAACAGAAGATGAGACCATGAGGAGGGCTTCAGAAACCACTCAGAGAAAAACTTGACAGGTCACTAGACAAGGTGGTGATGGATGAGATGGAGGCTATAATTTATCTATGCGGTAATGATGCTAAGATAGAAGAGAAGAACAAAGAATCAGAATTGATAAGAAAAGGGATGAAGCCAGTATTGGGGATGAGTCTCCATGCTGCTTGGTACAATAATGTAGAACCATCTGGGGAAATTGAGTATTCAACCATTTGTCATCCCCTGCCCCCCTGTCACAGACAGGAAACATCTAAAACGTTTGAATACTTATCATCTTGTCATACTTGGGGTGGGGGTGCTACTAGGGTCTAGGAGGCAGCTTCCAGAGGTGCTACCAAAATCCTACAAAAAGCAAAACAGACCCCCAAGTCCACGAAAGACTAGACTTGGGTGATAACTGTGCAAAGGCTATTGAATTCTCATCCAGAATGATCTGAAACTCCAACTCTGGGTCTTTTTCTTTTTTAGGTAGAAATGACTAAAGATGAAAACCCAGTTATTCATACTTCTGTGAGAGATAGTGAGGTGATGAACCACAACAGGAATACGTGGAAAGGAAGGAAAAGTAAACGAGAAAACCCCAGGTAGCATCCCCTCGTGGCCTCTATGAGTTTTCCGGGTGAAGGAAAGTAAAAGATCTTTTGATATTTAAAATTCAATATTTTTTGACTATTCCCAGAAAGCATATAGGAGATGAGGATAAGAAAGGCGCCCACCGAGCCAAGCAGCTCACTTGTTAACATATGAAAGCCTAAACACTGAGCATACCTGCCAGTCTCAGTGTTAAAAAAGAAAAAAGAAAGAAAGAAAAAGACAAGAAACAGGGGTGAAAAGAAGAGAGAATGGGGAAGAGAGAGAAGGGCAGCACATCCATCTACCCTTCCAAAGACACCCTCTATGGTAGGACATTATTCCAGTATAGATTAAGTTCTAAGGAAAGAAGCCTAGTGGCCTCTCCCCATGTTTAGGGAAACCATTCTATGGGCCCCCTAATCTACTTCTAGGGAAGTACCATCAAAGCATCCTAAAAATTAAATTAATATCTAATAAAGCAGACATCAGGCACTCGCGCAGTTCTTTGTCACTTGAATTTTGCGGTAGATCTGCTCTAGGAGGCGGGTGTAGAGAGTCATCGCCCATTCTGGGAGAGTGGAGATGAGAGGGCTCCTGCCTACTTTGGGGTGCTGTGATGATTATATGATGTAACTGAGAAATGAGTGAGCATAGCAGCTGGTGCCAGGCAGGGCCTTTATCGGTGGAAGAATCTTTGAATGATATCTAAATCCTATTGCTCTAAGAAATGATTGAAAAAAGGAAGGAACCAGAACCACGAGCGCAAGGCAACCCAGGGTAAAACATTAAACAAGGGAGCTGGGACCTGAACTCAGTCCCTGGAACAGCAAGTGGCCTTCA
Source organism: Acomys percivali (assembly GCA_907169655.1). NCBI lineage: Eukaryota > Metazoa > Chordata > Mammalia > Rodentia > Muridae > Acomys > Acomys percivali. Next base: position 104,604,808 of record OU015750.1, on the reverse strand, counting down.
AAAGGCTCAAGCCAGATTCCCTCACTGCAGTGCTGAAAAATTTAGATAGAGAAATGGAAAGGCCACTGTGGCTTGGATGTAAAGGCACCAAAAGATTATTTTAATTATTTTTTTGTAACTTCTTTTGATATAACAGAAGAGAAAGGTAGAGCTGGAAACTTTCAGTGTGTAGTTATGTGTTTGTGCTAGAGATGATAGGGTTAGGCCAAGGAGACGGCAAGCAGACAGCTCGCCTAAGCTTTCGATGAGCATGGCCACTGGGTCTCTCTTGAGTCACACATTCGTAAAGTAAACCCAAGCATACAACTCTTTGAAGCTCCATGGAGTATGGAACAAAGGAGCTTTGGATCTGAACGAGTGGTTATGAAGGATATTTCTCCAGGTCACAACCAGGACACTCACCTGTCCAGGAGCAAGTTGGGAGCAAACAGGAGCTTCCCTGGGTGTTCCATGGAGCGCCACACAAGACCAATCATCAGGATCTCTAGCCAGGCACACTCTAGAAGGTGGACCTGATCATGGAGATTTAAGTCTCCAAAGCCTGAAACACAAGGAAAGGCCCGCTTAGTTCCAAGGGAATATATCCACCACAGGTGACAAGAATGTGACTTGAACACGAACCTGAACCAGTGGGCTGTTTATATTTTAGTAAGCAGAATAAAGAAAAAAATGATATGTTCCCCTTTATTCTAGTGGCTGAATAGATTAAAGCTTTTAAAAAACTGTAAATAACAATAGGGTAGATGCCTAAACATCATAAAGAGGAAGATGAGACAATTTGAACTACTTTACAGGAAAGGCAAGACTATTTTTTTTAATCTAGCTCTGTCAATGAGTTTCTATTTGACTTTAAGGTTGGTTTTTTTAATGCATTAATGTCATATCTGAAAAAATACACTAACTTATACAACCCATTTAACTGTCTGTAAAATTAGTACTTAGTAAATAAATTCTATTTAGGCCTATCTAATAACTTTACAAAGCTATTATTATTCATTTTTATTTAGTTGAGAACAGTTAAGTGCTTTAAACTTAAATTATTTAACTAAGCAGAAATTAGTACCCAGCTAGAACCAAAGTCATTAGTTATTTCTTTATTTTATTACTGATGCAACAATCCTTTTTCATAAAGTGTGAAACAAAGGCTAATGAAATAACATATGCAAATAAATCATGCGGAGGATGAATCAGATGACTAAAAGTAATGTTACAATTACTCCTTGGAGAAACCACTGATGTGTGTCCTTGTTTTCCAGTGGTTGATTAGATATTAAAACCTCCTTCTCACTGCTAATGACAGTAGATGCCTAAACATCATGAAGAGGAAGAGGAGGAAGAGGAAGAGGAGGAAGAGGAGGAGGAGGAAGAGACATATTTGGAAAAATAAGTGAGAAGGATATGATGGCGAGGAAGATCACGTTATTAAGTCTCTCACTGAGGGTAGGAGGCAGTGCTAAGGGCTTCCAGTAGCCAGTTCTTTTCATCTTTTACTCATACAACAGCCGGAACAGTGAGGAGCTGATGTTCCTGAATCACGAAGGCTCAGAGAGCTTGCGTGTCTTCTAAGGACAGAGACTGCAATAGAGTCTTGAGTGTCGGTGCTTTTGAACATGAGTGGCCTGACCTCTTCTGAGCTTTGCTGTAGAAGTTCAGAGCTGGACTAAATAAGTCCAACCACAGAGAGGCCAGAGTTGAAGGATTGTTGAGTAAGCAATGTCAGGGGAGTTTACTACTTTCCAAATCTGTGCCCTGCTCTTCACAAGGAGGCATCTCTTCCCACTTTATTTCCTTTCCCCTCCTCATCTTCACTGGTATGGGAGAATAGCCATGGGAATCCTGTGGTTGTGATGCTGTCTTCTTTGTTTGCCACTGATCTTGTCCTCCATTAGAACCTTCTCTTCTTTGTTGTTGTGGTGGTGGTGGTTGGTTGGTTTTGGTTTGGTTTGGTTTGGTTTTTCAAGACAGGATTTCTCTGTGTAGCCTTGGCTGTCCTGGGCTCACTTTGTAGACCAGGCTGGCTTCAAACTCACAGAGATCTGCCTGCCTCTGTCTCCCGAGTGCTGGGATTAAAGATGTGCGCCACCACCATCACCCAGCTGAACCTACTCTTGTTAACTGAGCTTTGATTTTGCCAACTTGACACAAACCTAGACATATCTTGGAAGAGGGGGATCTTAACTGAGAAAATACCTCTAACCACATTAGCCTGTGGGCCGTTTTCTTGAGTGATAATTGATGTGATAGGACCCAGATCACTATGAGTGGTGCCATCCCTGGGCTGGTGGTCCTGAGTGCTCCAAGGAAATAGGCTGAACAAGCCATAAGGACCAATCCAGTAAGCAACACTCCTTCATGGCCTCTGCTTCAGTCCCTGCCTCCAGGTTCTTGTCCTGACTTCTCTCAGTGATGGACTGTTACCTGGATGTACAAAATTAAATTGTTTCTCCCCAAGTTGCTTTTGGCCATGGTGTTTACAGCCATAGAAACTCTAAGACATTAACTAAGAAGTGGACTGTAAGTATATGCTACCTGAAAGATGCTTTTCTTGGACATCTTGGGAGTTGTGTAAACCTTAGCACTAAACAATTAGCTTGTGGCTATATATACAGTCCATGAGGTGCCACATTTTACTTAATCCTGACTCACTAGGTGGCAATTCATGTAGATACTTCAGTCACACATGGACCTCAGGGCCACGCTCCCCTCCTTACTATCCTTTCATTCTCAGACATAATCATTCCCACCTGAATGGTCACATATCTTTCTATTCCTATATTTATACAAAGCCAGTTCCTAGTAGCCTCGCATAGGTTTCTGACTTCTTATTAAGACTCATCTGTGCCAAGTTGTTGTATATATGGATATCTGTTCTTTGTGTGCATTGAATGCTATTCCATCACACAGGTATACCCTACAGATACATACAGATATATGTACACCGGCCATTTGGAGTGTTTCTATCTTTTGGCTATTACTACTAAGCCTGTCATTAGCAGGTTTTGAATGAGTCTTTGGATAAAGGAGTGCTTTCACTGCCCTTGGACAAATATTTAAGAGCACTATGGTTGTAAGGGACTAGCAATGGTTTTCAAAGGGTGTGTGCCACTGTAGACACACACCAGCCAACTCTCAAGCTCCAAATGTCTTTGACAGCACTCACTATGCCTTTGGATTTTATAATTATTTTTCTACATGTATTTATTTGTACACACATGCACATTCATGCTGATGTTCACATACCACAGCACACGTATGGAGGTCAAAGGACAACTTGCCATTTCTCTTCTTCTATCACGTGGGTTCCAGGGCTCCAACTCTGGCCAAAAGCTTGGCAGTAAGCATTTGTACACTATGAGCTGCTGCACTAGCCCAGCCATTTTTGTTTTAAAGATACCAGTGGAGGTACAGAGTCATCACACTGTTGTTGTTTTCATTCGTGTTTCCCTACTATAAGAGATATTTCCACATTTTCTACCAGATCTTTTTGGTACTGTATATTCTGGTTAATTATACCTGCATGCCTAAGTCCTACTAGACATGTAGATACTTCATGTAGATACTTCCTAAAGACATAAAATATATGTTTTTTTATCCAATCTTATTTTTTAAAGCCCTAATTTATTATACTTTTCACTACCTCACTGAGCCATTCCACAATCCCTGGCAATGTAGCCTTTACCCCAGTATGTGTCTTTCCATTGGCAAAAGCAGATTCCATTCATGTGACACAGAGCTGGCAGCTACCAAAATGAGGAAGAGCACATCTGCTCCTAAGAAAGTCTTAGTGACCAGGCTGCACAATCTGGATTGAGTCCTGCCTGGAGGAAGGGGATAGGGATCTACAGCAAGTGTAGCTGTTTGCCTAGAGAGCACTGGGTCAAAGGAGACCAGCCTTGCCTGGGAGAAATAAGAATTTACCGCAGTTCTCTTTCTTGCTCTCCAATTCTATAAAGCAAACCCAGGCATGAACATGAGTTGACAGGCCTCAGGGACACTCTAATTCCTGAGTACATCTCTTGAATTGTTTGGATAGCTTCATTTTACCCTCAGAAAAATACTAACATTCAAAAGCAAGGTTTTCTTTCCCTTTTCGTTTGTTTCTTGCTTCTTGGGATATTTAGCTTTTAATATGTATTTTTAAAAATGCCATCGTGTGTTATTGTCAGCCATGTTTGAACTTAGGAGGAATTATTCAAAAAATTATTCACAGAGGTTGGGGCTGAACCCGTCCCCACACGTGTTCAGACCTGCACTGAGCCAATCGACCTTGGAAAACCAAATGCCAGCTTCCTGGTTGTGACTTTACCTCTAAACAGCGTCATATTTTTAAACTCTGACTTTGAAATGGTACTGCCAATTAGGCTTGGCAGTTGCAGTGATCCTTGCAGATTCTAAGAAGTTCCCCCACACACAACCACATGTACCATTTAAATAGGGCAATTATGACTATGTCTCTTAGCAATACTTTACAGTCAGCAGCCAGCGGGATCGCTGGGTTTCTCTCTGCAGTCAAAGCACCTTGAATTCTGTTTAATTATAGTTTCCAGCTGTGCACATTACCTACAGACAAGGGTTATTATACCTGTTGCAAAGTGTTATCTGCAAGTTCCTCAGACAGGGTTTGGAGGATCTTGCCAAAGAGACTGTCAATTAACCTTCTCAATAAATGTGACTACTGACAAGGGAAGTTATTCTGTGGAGCCTTTCCTCCCTTCCAACATACTGGCCTCAATATTATTTCACCCACATAGGAGATAAATACATCTCTGACGTGAGACAAATATCCATGAGTATTTTTATCTCATAGCCATATATATATATATACATATATATATATATAACACCAATTATTTGTAGACACCATATTTTAATTCCTTGCCTCATTTCCCTTAAGAACACAATGACTGTGTCAAGTAGATTTTCTAAAAAGTAAATCTCTGTCTTCTTATGGCTTTAGAGCATCCTTAGTAGGATGCCTTATGAGATACAAGTGAAGGCAGCCAAAGCAGATGCTCACATGGGTAACACGGTAGGGGTTGGTTCGTCCTCTTCTCCTGAGAATCCACAGCATTATGGGGCTGGAGAGAGTGCTCAGGAGTTAAAGCACTTGTCAAGAGAGTATGAATACTATGGCTCAGGCCTCCAGTACCCACAGGAATGCCAGGTGGATGTGGCAGCCTGCCAATAATTCCAGCACATGGGGGACTGGGGCAGGGATCTCCTGGGTAAATTAAAGTGGTTCCCAGACTAGATGAATTACAAGCTCCAAGTTCATGGGAGAGACCTAAAATAACACACACACACACACACACACACACACACAAAGATATTTACAGTGTGTCCAACCTCCTTCCTTGAGCCCTACTAGATCCAAAGCCTTCTGCTCCTTTGTGGGTTGCCATGAATTGCTATGGAAACTGTTCAATTTGCTTTGACACAAAAAGAAGTCCTTCAGGCCTGCCCTCCCTTACTTGGCTATGGCCAAATTCTCAGAAATGATGTCCAAATGTACAAAGAACGTCAGATAATATGACCAATATGCACACCCGAAAGGCCCTCTACGGTCTTGGAATAAATAAGTTGGAGTGGCTTTTCAGAAGAAACATGAAGAAACCTAAGGGACTCTATTTCTTTCTTTTTTGAAAAGGGGATTTTATTTCTTAATTTTATGCGACACAAACTACAGAGACTCAAAGAAAAACTGAAACTCTTTGGGAGATGAGCGTAACTGACTTTTCTCACAGCCAGGACCTCACTGGACAGAAGCAACATGAGGAACCATGTTGGCTTATGTTTTCTGAAGTTGTAATCTACCATGATGTAGAAGGCATGGCAGAGTTTGTGGTGGCAGGTGTTAAGGAGCTGGTTTCTTCTCACATCATGGTAGATCAGGAAGCAGAGAGCTCCCAGTAGAAGTGGGATGGGATCTACAACCCTGTGGCCTGCCCTGACTGCCTTGCATCGGCTAGCATGGCCCAATCTCAAATGTAATCATTTGAGGGAATGGAGAGGTGACTCAGTGGTCAAGGGCGCTTGCTGCTCTGGCAGAGGACCATAATTAGGTACTCAACACCTGCATTAAGTATCTCACAACTGCTTACAACTCCAACTCCAGCCGATACAGCACCCTTTTCTAAGTGACTCAGGCATCCACCTGCATGTGGACATGTTTTCACGCACGCACAGAAAGATAAGGACAGGCAAACACACACATAAATTTTAAAAATCTTAAAAAGTTATCATTTGTATGTAAAATACTTCCCACAGGATTATGCACTTGAGCAGCTGGTCCCCAGCCTGTGGCACTGCTCTGGGATGCTGTGCATGTTTTGGGACATGGAACTTAACCTAGCATAACTAGGTTTCTGGATCTGACTTTGATTGTGATGTCCACTTCTGGTTTCCTCTCTATCTCTTTGATTCCTGATCAACCAAGATATAACAAGCATGCAACAAGATGCCTCTGCCACATGCTAATCTGTTCTGGCTTCTCCAGCTACCATCCCCTGCCTGTCACAGTGAACTAATATCTCCTTAATGTGTACTTAAATATTTCTCTTTTTTATAAGTAGTTTCTGTCAGGGGTCCCATCACAGCAGGGAGAACAACTCACCAGCACACATGGATTCAATCTGCAGATACAATAGACACCCAGTCTGAGCAAAAGAGTAGCTTTTCCTTAGAGAGGAGCTGCCTACAAAACCAGGAGCCAGGTGCTTGGATCTCTTAGCAAATCTCCTAGCTTCCTGACCTTCAAACGAATTAATCATGTTCTCAGTAATATGACCATGATGTTCTCTAAAATGTCAGCTATGAAACTGCCTGCTGTACTTCCTCTGCCTTGCAATACCTGGTGATAGAAGAAGAAATGAATAATTCACTTACTTTCCCTTTGATGAGAAAGACTTGGTGAAGAGGATATGAAATCATGAAAGGCACAGTGGCAGCTACAGGTTGGTTGTGACCAGAAATTCTAGGACATGCTACGGAACAGAGCCCATCAGAAAAGCCTTAGATCACCTGACAAATAGTCTTCACACTTTACATTTTATAATTCTAGTCTAGAAAGAAATGATTTAAAGCCATAGTCTACTGCCATCAAGATGTAGTTGAATATAACCTTCCTTCATTTCAAAAACATTCTTGAATGTACTCCTATACATAATACCATGGCAGCCCACTATAGCCGTGAATTCCATCCTATAACACTTTAAAACATCTAAGCAATAGTATAAGTATTAAAAACTTAATCTTTAGGGAATGAGTTTAAGGACTAGAGAAAGGTCAGTGGCTAACAGTGCTTGCTGCTCTGGTCGAAGACCAGAGTTCAGTTCCCAGAATCCACAATGGGCAGCTCCCTGTAAGGTCCAGCTTCATGGGATCCAGTGCTTTCTTTAGAGATCCTGTGGGCACTGCACTCACATGTACATACCCACACAGAGACAGAAACATAGCTAAAAATATTTTAAAAATCATTAAAAAATAAACAAGAAGAAATGCATTTTCTCATTTAAGTCAATGTCATGCAGAACTTTTATCAGATACCTACCACCATTGAAGATAAAATGATTGAAATACACAGCCTCCAAATTAAACAATAGAATAAATAGGCACTTGTTTATAAACACTGTGAATCACAATACCAGAGTTCTCCTCATCACCACTGCTGTGTTCTGCCTTCCCTCACTTTCTTGGGGCTATGCTAGTCTTTGTCCTTGGATATAATGACTAAGCTTTTTGAAAGTCTCTTCCCAATATGGGATGCTCCCAGGTACCACCCACCCACCCCTAGCAGAACGAGAAGGGCAGAAATAATGAAGACTATCAACCGAAAAGTCAAGTAGACCTGGCTCACCAGTCTGCTTATTTTTGAGATCTCTGAAAGCGTCTCCCATCCGTAAATTGTAGATAGACTCAAGGTTAAGAACCTGCACTCCCGGCATACTCAGGTAATCAAGTTTACTCCTTCTCAAGTCTCTGAGGGAGTTGAGGACCAGATAGCTCAGTTTTACAATGAAGCTTAATTGTTTAGGGGTCAAGATGTTTTTAGGTCTAGATAGGTGTTCTAAGTTGATAATGACAATATGTGATGGAGATTGATTTGCATTCAGAAATTTAGATGCACCAAGATAGGAAAGATGTCTTCTTCAAGGTTGTCAAATACAAATAGGCAAAACACTAAAAATGTAACATTTATATAATCCCTGACTATGTCATGGTTCTCCTTGCTATAGGTAATCTATTGTATATATGTAGAAAAATAAAATAATTATTTAAGAAAAGATGCTGAAAGCCTTTCCCGTCTCTAGAATGCAGATGGACAGACCTACCAGTGAGGCTTACTACAAAAGCAAGGGGTTAGCCAATGTCCCAGGATACCCAGCGTGACTACTTTCTCCCTTAACCCATCCTGGCAGGCTGCAGACACTAAGTGACATAGTTTAAAATATATAACATGTAGAATACTAATTCAATTGAGAATTTATATTGGCTCTACTTCATGATGTCATACTTGTTTTCTGTTTCTTTTTTCTTTTTATTTATGATACATGTAAAAAAAAAACAACTAATAAAAAGAATAGAAGACTTCCTGGACATCAAATAGCTCTTACAAAACAACATTTCTCAAGATTTTAAAGCAAAAGGAACAAAGGCATTTGGAATATATTTTGCCTAAAATATACATGCGGGAAAAAATGAGAAAAGAGCGTATTTTGGCTTTTACTAAATACAAAGCATTTCGTTGTGTTAGATGTCCCTAGAGTGCGGTTGTCTTACACCCCCACTGTAAGCAGGGGGCTGTTTCTATGGAGTCTAGCACTACTGGGCACTGTTTGGCACACTCTTCATTTGCTTTGGGATGGACAGAAAAAGACTTGCTCCAGGGACTGCTCAGCCTCAAAGACCAAGCGATGCTCTGCAGGTAAATGCTCGGCAACCAACCAGTGCCAGAGAGGAGCTGAGCATTCCAAAGCTGACATTCTACAACCATAGCACGGGGTTGGGGCATGTAGCTCAGTGGCAGAGGCTTTTCCTGGCATGCATATGGCCCTGGCTTTGATAACTACCAACAAAAGCTACATTACATTTAGCAAACTAACAACAGCCTATTAATCTGCATAAAAACAAGGATCCAGGTCAGTTTTCTCATTCTAACTTCAGGTGGGTTCCAGGAATCCAAACACAGGTCATCAGGTTTGTGTGACAAGGGCCTTTGCCTGCTGAGCTATCTCACTGAACCTAAAAAGCTGTCCTTTGATCTCCATACATGCACGAAGGCATGTGGGCACTTGCATATAGTCATCACATACATGCATATGAACACACAATACCAATGACAATAACTGTCTGCATCATCATGCCCAGCTCCTTTTTTTTTCTTTTGGTTTGTCAAGACAGGGTTCCAGGCTGTCCTGGAACTCATTCTGTAGACCAGGCTGGCCACGGACTCACAGAGATCCACCTGCCTCTGCCTCCTGAGCTCTGGGATTAAAGGCATGTGCCACCCTGGCCTTGCCCTCGTGTCCAGCATTTTTTTTTTACTGAAAGTTGGGACTTTAAATTCAGTTCTTCAGGCTTGCTAAGCAAGCGTTTGGCCAAATGAGCCATCCGCTCTGCCCCTAAAGTTCCAAATCTTGTTTGAAAATGATATCACGTATTCTTTTATATCATATACTGAAGGCTTTTGTGACATCATTGCCAGTTCCTTCAGAATAAGGCAGAAAACTGTGTCATTTACTCTGAGAGGCATTGGCACACACACACACACACACACACACACACACATGTTTAAGGATGATGAGACTATGGTATATTTAAGATGAGCAGAGTTGGTGCAGTTTATAGCAATTCCACGTATTCCTAATTTGATCTAAAAAAGAAAGAGAACACCCAACAGTTCTCTAGATGCCCTTTCTGGACTTTGCCTATGAATGCATATATATGATATAAATTAAATTCCAAAGGAGGTATTCTGATGGCACAGTCTTGAGCATATTGTCACAGGCTATTTATCTTAAATAAAAATAGCTTCAAATTTGCTTAACTGGTGCTGGGTATGGGACCCCAATCCAGAATTCTATTCTAGTATCTCACTATGTCACACTCGTTATAATGCTCCTTTGAGAATTATTAGACTTAACTTCTAAAGTGCATTTGGGCCATAGTTTAAAAGTTTTCCAACAACCTCTCCTGTTTTGGACATCATCCTATGTTTGATATTTAATATCTCTCTCTCTCTCTCTCTCTCTCTCTCTCTCTCTCTCT
>OU015750.1:104564394-104583846 GCA_907169655.1 Acomys percivali | reverse complement strand
AGAGAGAGAGAGAGAGAGAGAGAGAGAGAGAGAGAGAGAGAGAGAGACCTCCCTCTGCTATGACTCCACCTGCCATGGTAGGAGACACCTGATGAACTCTTGCAGACCTAACTCTATGGTATTTGGCTTTTCAGCTTCTACTACTGTGAGCTAACAGACCTGCATGTGCCCCTCTTGCAGTTACATTTACCACCTGAGAGGGTGTCTTCTGTGGGGACCACACTTCTGAGTCTCTCCCATTCCTGACTCTATGAACCATCTTCATACCACAAGGTCTTCTCAATTGAGGGACAGCAGGAAAAATGCATGGGGCAAGGCCAAAGTTACCAAGAAGGATTCAACCTCTAACTTTTGTTCCTCAAGCTAGACACGCAGGGCGTCACGAGCTCGATGCTTCAAGGCTCCACAAGACAGCATCACCGCAAAGGAAAGAGCACGGCTTTCCTGAGTCATCATGTAGAACAAAGCCACAGCTTTACAAAAGACCCAGAAATGAATTACTGTGTGGGCAATAAATAAATTATTATCATAACGAATCACTTAAATTTGCAAGTTTTGCTAGGGCAGCCAACATTCTTTCCAAATAATGTGCATGTGTGTTTATTGTTTTGTTTTGTTTTTCTTTCTCCCTCTGTACAACATACACAGAGATATACACAGGAGCACACTCAGTTCCTCAAAGGCCTTTCACTTATAAAGTAAAAAACAATGCACTGGTAACAGCCAATTACACTCTTTAGTTCCTCTCAGAAGATCTTCAAACTACCAACCTTTGCTAAGTTTATGTTTAACAACAGTACAAATATGATTTACTGTTATTCACACTTTTAAACTTTGCTAATCGGCCATTCAGCTAACACCACATTCATGTCTCAAGAACCTAAGTAGCACAGTTGTTCAGATGTGCAGGAAGCCTACTGGGTAAAGAATGTATCTCTGAATGCGGAAAGGGACACAGCTGGGATGCAGATATGAGAACTTCTTAGTGTATACAGCATAAAATCCTGAACTGGTATAATTTAAGACCAGTTCCCCAACATACAAAGATATTGGTACTTGGTGTACTCTGTAGAAAATTTTACCTGCAAAACTGAAGCTGGAAAGTCCCTGGAATAGCTCTTAAAAGAAACACAACGTGTAGCTTTGTTCAATCCAGTATACACAATAAGAACTGTGTCCAAAATGAAATGTCTGTGTACTGATCCTCAACATGGCTAATAAGATTTCTGCTATGCAAGAGGAGAGTGGGGCACCACTGAGGAGGGCAGGTAACAGAGCACATGTTCATCATCCTACTTTCACTAAACAAATGCAAACGTGGTGGAAGATAATTCTGATGGAGACAATGCAGCTACTGAGGGCCAGTGTCACACACACAAAGGGAAAGTACATCAAGCCCAATAGAGAAAGCAAATCTACGCACAAAACTTTGGCTTCAAGCAATGACAGAAATCAATGAAATATAAGTAGTAAATAACAGGACTCAGAATTGTGCCTATCCAATCACTTAGCTCCTTTATCTATATTTGAAAGACTCTCAATTTCAGAAAAGCACTTCTGATGACGTCTGATCTTGTGTTTATCATTAGGTGATTTTTGCTTCTGTGAAAAGCAATTTAAGCCAGTAATATTCTTTTAACTATCATGATTTAAAGTGGTTTTCAAGTTGATTGCTTTTTAGGTTTAGAAGGAACTACTTTTTTTACAATGTAAGCACTACTACTATATATTTTTGAAGTTCATTCTAGAGAAAGGTATAAGAAAACAATGATAATGAAAAATGAATGTTCTATAATCATAAATATATTTATTCAACCTGAACTAAGTAACATTGGGTTTGGTTTAGGACATGTATTTAAATTGTTTTATCAACTAGATGATATTTATAACTGAGACAGAAAATATACTTTTGATGCTTGACTTACTTAAAGGGTGTTAAACTTTATGCTCCTGGGATTTAACTGGGCAAGAGCCAGATGCCAGTAGTAATTAACTAAAAACATTCATATTTAATTTCCATAATAAAGGGACATGAAGCTAAGCATCCAGCAAGGAAGAACAGGGGTCATTCTTCGCAGAGGTGGCGCTCAGCAAGCGGCCAGCAATCTTTTAAGAAGAACCTTTATCACTCACAGCTGCAATCCTGCATAATATGTTGGTGAAAGTCCTAATCAATGTACCTGATTTGACTGTTATAAAAATGAAATGAAATACAATGATACATTCCTAAGAACTCATATAAATAGAAATAAATGTTTACAACTATCTTACGCTTTTAACTCCGCTCGTCACAAAGAGTGAGCAAAAGAGGTAACTACTACATTTTCTCTCTATTTGAAGAAAAAAAGGTAGATGATAGATGAATAAATGAGATATGTAGATGACTGACATAAATAAATTATACATGGATGTGAAGATGGATAGATAGATAGATAGATATAGATATAGATAGATTATAGATAGATAAATCTTAATGAAAATCCCTAATAGCAAGACAACAGATACTTAAAAGACATTGGTGTGCTTTTAAGACTTAGCACTCACACCCAAAAGCTTATTTAAAGAATAAAAGCATGCAAAAGAGACAAAAATCTTAAAACTGCTGTCACCACAGGCATCTAACAAATCCAAGAAAGGACTTCAGAGGAAGTAAACTGAAAGGTGCTTATAGAGGGATGAGATGGAACGATGGAACGTTTGAAGTGAAGGCTAGCTGGTACCTACAGTGTAAAGGCCCCCACTGGGAGCAGAGCCAGGCTGAGGGGTGAGAAAGGAAAAGGAGGTCTACAAAAAGGTCTCAGTGAGCTTCCTGGACAAGTGTCCCAGGCTGAGCCTGCTGCTCATCCTTGGAACAGTGACAGAGGCATTGGCAGATAGTTCTTAAAAAGTGGAAGGGAGGGAGGAACGGGAGGATACAAGGGATGGATAACAATTTAGATGTAATATGAATAAATTAATTAAAAAAGTAAAAACAAAAAAAAGAAATTAAGCTCTGTCTCATGAGCATCTAGCCCCCTCGAACACTCACACTCTGCCTGAGCAAAGAGGACAAAATGAGAAACGGAAAGGGGGGGAAAGAGAAAGAAGTGGGGGAAAACTTGTTTTTCATTTCTCATAGCAAAAAAGTAAGGATATTCGAGAAATTAACATGTCTGGTGTCTAGATACAGGTAAATAATTCAAAATGATGGTGTGGCTACAGTGAACACTGTCGTAATGTGATTTCAACTGGCAAAGACACTGAAAAGAGTTTGTCAGAGACTTTTTAATTAAATATCCAACTACTCTTCAAGTGTTTTGGGGTGTTATAAACAAATCTCCATGATTTTTAAAAATATATATATTTTAACAAGTATTTGGTCTACAAAATGCTGCACATTTCCCTATTTAGTCACATTTTATAACCTCAATTTTTAATAAGGTACACTTGTGTTATTCATTTGTAGAACCTCGCCACTACAGATCAATGTTCCTTATAGCAATGAGCCTGAGGTATCCCCAGGTGTAGAGAAGAGAAATTAAGATGAATATAAATGGTTATATGAAGAGAGGAGACGGGCCAGGGCTATTCTCCCTTAAGCAATGTTATTTTACAACATATATTTAAAAAAAAGAGAGACCCAGGCCTTGCTTTAAAGTTTTATCATCATAGACTTTTGCATTAATTTTGTTTCCAAAATACTAAATTTAAAAACTGTCTTGAATATAGCGTCTTGTCTTACAGGGTTTTGTTTGCTTGTTTGTTTGTTTTGTTTTGTTTTGCCCAAGACTAGGGTGCCATAGTTCGTTATTTCAGTCCTGGCCTTGTTATAAAGCAAAGAACTGCACCCACGCCACTGTCCTTCAGCAATGACAAAACTGCTCAACTTCCTCATCCCAAGGTAGCACACTAGAAACTTAAGTAATGAAAAACTTGCCCAAGAAAATTAACTTCTTATGTCTAATGCCTGAGGGCAAACAGATGCCCCGGCTGCAGTTACTATTGCCCTATTCAAGCTAGTCTGAAGCCCAGACTTGTCCCTGGTAACCCTTCAGAAGATACACTGGCCCTTTCTGTAGGAGATGTTCCTTTCAACGATGCACTCCCAAGCACCATACCTACAGCGTGGTCATCCTCCCAACACGGAGAACAATGCCAGGGCAACCTCATCACCATGAGCAGCAGCACAAGAACTGACACTGGATGATGTTTCCCAAATTCCGTACTGTATGTGGTAATATGTACATATACACAGTATACTACTGCACGTCATGTCCCTCACGTGGGACTTTTCTGGCACATTAATGATGAAGACGCTAAGGACAAATGTGATTAAGCTCCTTGGGCCAAATTACACAAGGGACCCAGACCTTAAATCAAACTTCATGGCCTGTTTCCTCTAAAGTTGTCCCAAAGTATCCATGCGTGGTGAGCTCGAGTTAGGTGACATTCAGAAGAGAAGGGGAAAAAAAAATCAAGTGCTTTGTTCAAATCATCTGGGATTTCACTCTGGGCTGCTGACTTGTGGAAAGAGGGGCCACGCCAAGACAGAATGCGACTATGGGAAAAGAAGCCTCTTATTAAGAACATGGACATCTCCAGCTCTGAGACAAAGGAGCAGAATGACAGAATAACAGTTCCCCGGTGCACAGATTACATAGCCCATGGGGGGCCACCGGGAGTGGGGCTGGGCTGTCTACTGAGACAGAGCGAGTGTATAATGACAGAGGTTAAAATCACTTTGTGTAAGAAGTTGTGCACGGGTGCCATAGTTGTTGATTTGAGCCCGGGTTCAAGTGCCAAATCTGATTACCAAGTTTGTTATTTCTTGCATTTTGGCTCTCAAACTGAATCCTGCTTCCACGTATTATTTCTTCGTACCGAGGTTTGAATGGCGAGCCCAGCTTCCTATGAAACATCTCTGATTTCGCCTTAACCTGCATCTCTCCAAAGACAAAGGGAATTTTGTGATAAATGGGAAGTAGCCTTAATAAAGATGCCCATGAGAGGAAAAAAAAAAAACATGCAGGCTAGATTTTAAGAAACAATTCTTGTCACTAGAAAGCTGATGAGAGGAGGCTAAAACCTCCATCAAGGATGACAATAAAAAAAAAAAAAGTCTTCACTGAAAAGCTTGAAACTAGAAACGCAATCTTAGACAAAACAGTCTACAGAATCTCTCTAACCTCTCTAGGTCTGCCAGTTCATTCTTAAGTGTGAGATTTGGGGTGTTTGGCTTTAACTTTTCTGGCTGGTTGGTTCGTCTAATCCTTGTGGACAGGTAACTCAAACAAAGCGATGGCTATAGTCCACAGAGCTGGTGGAAATCTTCAACTCCAGCTGCCTCCCAGGGTCTCAGTAAAGTAAGTGAGATTCTGAGGGCTCGATTTTACTTTTTTTTCTCTTATGTATACATGTGGTGTGTGTATGTGTGTGTGTGTGTGTCTATGTGTGTGTCTGTGTGTGTCTGTGTCTGTGTGTGTCTGTGTCTGTGTGTGTCTGTGTGTGTGTGTGTGTGTGTGTGTGTCTGTGTGTGTGTGTACCCAATGCTGACATTAGGAGTCTTTTTTGATGGCTCGCCACAAAATATTCCCTCTTGTATTTGAAAATTAAATAGAGAAACCATGACCTGAATGTAGGATACTGATAGGGATTACTGGAGCCGGAGGTGGGTGGGGGAGAGTACATTAAAGAAATATAGACTTGATTCATGCATACCGTATGCTTTTATTAAGATAGCATCTGCATGCTATTAATATGCAAAACTAGCATGTGTTAGCTGTGAGTCTGTGTGATTCTGGGTGCACAGGCTGTGAGTGTGTGTGTGCAGAGACCACAGTTCTATCACGATCTACTTTAGGACAGTGTCTCCCTGAAACTGGAGTGCACCAAACGGCTACACTGCCCACCCAGCAACCTCCTGGATCTGCTTGTCCCACGCCCCAGGACTGTGAGCTAATATTAGCTACACACACCACTGCATCTGCTTTTCTGTAGATGCTGGGGATCTGAACTGGGGTCCTCAAGCTTGCACAGCAGCCATTGACCAACGGTTCTCTGTACCTAGCTCACATGTGCATAATTTAGTGGTTGGTTTACACTGGAAACAGACAACATAATTTGTTTGTAGGTCAAAGAAAGAAACAAACAAACAAAATGCAAATTTTTATTCATGAGGAAACCTTGAAGCTGATAAGGCAGAAATCTGAGTCACAGAAACAGACAGCATTCTGGGATATCCATCTCCCCGTTTCTGAACAAATGGACCCAGGAAGGACATTTAGAAGATGAGCTTCTTGCTCCCAGAGACTACATGTCACAGAACCTGTGGTACCAGCTGAACAATGCATTTAATGCATGTGCAATTATTCACTGCTAATCAAATGATTCACTTTAATTGAATTAATCTCCTGCTACTACTCAGGCTTCCCACACTACCTGGTGACTTTCTACTAAGTTTTCAAGACCCACAGCATATTTTTTCAACTCTCTCTATGCCTCAGCACTTGCTAGGTTGTCATTCTAGACCTACATTATCCAACATAGTGGCCTTTGCCATTGGGCAAATGCCAACCTTTTTTTTTTTTTTTCAGACCTAGATATTAAATAATCAAAATACACATTATGTACTCTAGAGAAATTTTAATACCCAAATTCAGAGGGGACATTAGTAGAAAGTGCACACTGGATCTCAAAGACATTACAAAACAAAATCTGAAATATGGTTGGTAAATACTATTTTACATTGATTACATGTTGAAATGCCAAAATTTAACTATTAAAGAAGCTATTAATTTGAGGTGTCATAAGAATAAATTAATAAAAAAAAAAGAAAAAAGAAAAAAAGAATTCACATAAAAGAAAAAAAAAAGGAAGCTATTATTGTCAATAACTACACTGGTTGATTTTTACTCCCTTCGTATGGCTGCTAGAACATTTAAAGCTGCTTGAGGCCTGAATTAGTTTGGCTCTGGCAGACAAGCACTGTTCTGGCCACTGCATGAATGTTCAAGCACCACTCAGTAAAGTCAACACACCACACATGAAGCCTATCTCACCAATACAAAAGCCAGCAGCCCCAAAGTCAACTCATGTAGAATGCTCAGAAGTATATTTAAAGAGAAATTTGGACCAGTCTTTCAAGTTTATGAGTCCCACCCTCTTCGTCTTCCTTTCCATCCCTGCTGTCTGTGCATCGTCCTGTCCGTTTGGCTGGGGGCACTTTAGCACAGTCTTGTCTTTGTCATCTTTACATCACCAGCCTCTTATACACAGGAGCAGCCATCATACATTTTATTGAATGAGTTAAACACAGAGTGAATGAGTAAAAATAAGGTTGTAAAAATATGTTTGTATCCTGTAAAGGACTTTGAGTAATCTAAATGTCAAGTTAAACAAAGATATAGAAAAGTGGGCCACAACATGCCTGGGCCCACTGCACAACTCCTTATCTCGGCATTTAAGATTTACCTAAGAAACTACTCCGTTTGTAAGAAAGGGGCTCCTGATAAATGTGAAGAGTATCAATTACAGATAGATAAACAAGTGTCCAATGAGACAAACGAGCCAAAAAATCATGTTGAATAAGGTTTAATATCCCAATAGAATAAGGGATATTAAATATTATCTATGCCCAAATTTTTATAGTTCAACATTCTTAAAGACGCAATGTGTTTTATGTAGCTCTCATATTTACATATATTTCATAACAGTTTAATAGATATTGTCTATATATTTCACAAGTCTATTTTATTGAACTTGACCTGTCATCAAAAGTGTTTTACAATTAAATATGAATTTGTTTTTCAAGGAGCAAAACTCTCAGTCCATTCAAAAAAAAAAAGAAAGTCAAACTCTTTAGTCTATATTTCTCTTGAGTTGAAGGTGTCTACCATATTGTCTTTTATTGTCACTTACCCTAAGACCAAACTTAATTCAATGCCATGAAAACTGGTCAAGTGCCAGCTGAGTAACAATTACTATACATGATACAGCTTATTTAAAAGTGAGTATTAAGACCATGAACAGAGCTGGGCCTGGTGGCACATGTCTGTAATCCCAGCACTCTGGGAGGCAGAGGCAAGTGGATCTCTGAGTTCAAGGCCAGCTTGGTCTACAAAATTAGTCCAGGACATTCAAGGCTACACAGAGAAACCTTATCTCAAAAGAAGGAAGGAAGAATAGACCATGAACAAGTAAGTCCTCCCAATCCCTGACTGTATCCTGTTTTTCTCACTTATACTCCACCAGGGACGTCACTGGTATAGGAATGAAAATGGCAGAGGTGGGGAGGGGGGGTGAAGAGTACAAGTTTATAAGGGGTCAAGCCTTAGGATAAGATGAGATGTTCCTGAGCCTTGAAGTGGAGATATGGAAAGAGCAGGAAGAGTGTCCAACTGAAAATAGAAACTTGGAACACGTTGTCCAGTACGTGAGGAGCAGAGCGGGACTTTAGATCTGGTCATTCTTTCTAGTCATTAGGAAAGAAAATTAGTCTCCTCCTAAGACACCTGCAGCCATTTGAAAACTTGAGATGAGTCAGGTTTGCAAGGCTTATCTATCTGAGCTTTTGGGCGCGATAACCCAGACACGCAATGCTTTTCAAAGAGCTCTCGATCAAACTTAACTCGCCCAATTACTTATCCATTTTAGGTCACCTAATAAGAAGAAAGATCATTTAAGACTATTTAAACCTAATACATATTTTTACCCATTTAGGAAAAAAAATACCGTTTTTTCATTTAGTGCTGTTCTACAACACCAAACGGTTCAAGAAACGGTCCTTGAAATGCCGCCAGCCGCCAAAAATTACTCAGAGCCCTATAGTGATGCATCAAAGAGAGAAGAGACTGAGAAATTAATTGCACTGATTTTTTTTTCATAGTCTAACAACTTCTTTAACCAGCATGTAGGAGTGTCACAATTCAAGAATGCAAAGGAGGAGAGGATGTTAAAGGGAGATATGAATTGGAACGCAGCTGGCCGTCTGAATGTGTTATCTTTTCTAGTAAAATTAGCATGCAATGGGTTCCTCGATGCTCCATCACTTACCAACATTCCAGAGGGTTCTTTTCTTCCTACACAGGCGTTCTAAAACCTGCCAGCTAATAATGCACTGTTTGTCTGAACCATTCTACTCAACAAATATGTAATAAAATGTTATACAAAATTTTATGGAATGTTAAATACAACACATCAAGTCTGATTGCTTCAAAGTGAGTGAACACGCAAAAGTGGAACAAACATTCCATCCTCTCTGCTAGTCATGAGCTCTGTACTTGTCTGCTTACCCTGTTTTGTTTTCTCTTTCTTTATTTATTATTTTTTATTTTGGTGGGAAAATTTCCTGCGTGGTTTTTTTTTCCAGTACTATATTTATATCATTTCTACCCCTCCCTCTCCTACTCTTCCTGCACCCCTCCCTCTCCTTCTCAAAGTCATGACCTCTTCTTTTATAATTATTATTGATACATATGTATAGTCTGTGGGATCCATCTAGTATTGCATGTATGTATGTGATTTCAGGGCTGAACACTCGGTACTGGGACTCATCCCTGGAAAAAACTGATCCTCCCTTTCTCTGCAGCCATTGATTATCTGTAGCTCTTTATCTAGGGGAGGGCCCCACCTTAAAAAAAAAACAAAATTTAAAATCAGCCATGTTTACAGGTGAATTTTGGTTATATAGTAAACTATTAAATACATGGCAAAATGATTTTTTAAAATAAGTACCGTTCACAAAAGGAAAATTTAGAAGATATACTATCATGAATGTTGATAAGACTATTTTTAAGCTAAAGTTGAAGACATTTTTGAAGAATTTTAAAAAGTAGTGCATATTGTTGAAAGTTAAGACAATAAAATAGCCTTTGATTCAGAAGTAAGTTTTTAAAATATTAAAATAAAATATGTACAGTAGCTATAGCAAAATCAAAAATACCTCTTATTGGATAATCAACAACAAAAATTATCCAATCAACATTAACAATTATCCTTGTTGAAACTACAGCAGTTGATTTTAATTCCTTATGCAACCTAGTACTTAGGAGGCAAATATATCAAGATTTGTGTTCTGTTGCCTAGAAAGAAAAGATGAGACTTCTAGCTGAGCCCACATCAGTTCATCTGATACCCTACCAAGAAGACGACAGCTGGACACACAAAAGGATGCCAAGCACGCAAGATTCATGTGATACTTTGTCCCCTTATCTGTCCCCTGATTTATAACTATGTTTATTTAGTTGTCTTATCTGAAACATCCATTGTCTCATGAATTCATGTGTGTTTTCATTTTCCCACATATTCTTCATCTTTATAGATCAGACATTTTGGTTAGAACCTTATTTCTTAGGTTTAAAATACATGCTCCAAATTTCCTTACTCTCTCTCTCTCTCTCTCTGTCTCTTTCTGTCTGTCTGTCTGTCTGTCTGTCTGTCTGTCTGTCTGTCTCTCTGTCTCTGTCTCTCTGTCTCTGTCTCTCTGTGTCTCTCTCTGTCTCTGTCTCTGTCTCTCTCTCTCTCTCTCTCTCTCTGTCTCTCTCTCTCTCACACACACACAAACTTTCAATCTGATGACATCACCCCATCACTCCCATTTGACAGATGGCTTTGCTACATAGAGCTTTAACGTGGAAGTTATGTCCTCTCGCCCACCACACTGGAGTTATATATACTGGCTTCTCAGATGACATGTCTCTGCCTTTGAAGGAGATATTTAAGGTAAGCTTTCTTTCCACTTTGATGTTTTTCTTATCTAATATGGGTCTTGGTTGTGATTTCTTTTTTCCATTTATTCTTGTATATCACAAGCTTCTAAATCCAATGTCTGGTGCCTTTTAACATTTCTAGGAAATAGCTGCCTGTTACATTCTCTGAACATTGTGCATTTCAGGTCTCTGCTGTGTTTTATGTAACCCTGGTAAAAATGAACTACACTTCCATACACTGCACTTCAAGTGATCCTCACGTGTGTGTGTGTGTGTGTGTGTGTGTGTGTGTGTGTGTGTGTGTACGCGCCTCTGTGTGTGTCTGTGTGCCTCTGTGTGTGTATACATATTTTTCAGTTAAACATTTTTTTCTTATGCTCTACTTATTCCACTGTTAGCCCATTCTGTAATGTTTTCAGTATCATTAATACACTATTTTATTTTGAAATATTGTTTTTATTCTGTCTTCTAGCCTGTTCACCCAGCTTTTCATTCCTTCCTCCTCACTTATATCTTCAAGTCCCTCTTTTACTCCTTAAACCTACTTCATCTACACCTGACATCTTCCATGTCAAAACACCCCTGCTTGCAGCTCCCGAGTCTGGTTCTACAAACTTATTTTATGTATGTCTCACTCCTGGTGGTTTGTGCCAGGAATTGCATGTTGGTTCTATGCTTCCTGACTATGACACTTGTCTTTTGAAATCTGTTCAGTGAGAAATCCTTGAGAGAAAAAAAAAAACACGAAATTCCATTCTCCAGCACTAAGCCTGTCTCTCCTTTCCTAGAGTCCTTTCATCACTCCCTCCCCAGGTTCACACTGAAGGACACGGGCTGTGGATTCCACAAAGTGCACTGATAACCTCCTCCCTTGAAGGAACAGCACACTGGCTTGGCTTGTGGTCCCCATGTATATCAAACATGCCTTCTTTTCCTCTCTTCTCAGCCACAGGTGCATTGGCCAAGTTTCACTAGTGTTCCTTCCTGCCCAGGGATTACTTCCCACTCATTCCAATACCACCCAAGGATGTAGCTCACAGAGCTTCAGACATATGTAAAGCTATTCTCCTCTTCGGTGTGCAGGTCGGAATGGAATCTTGACACTGTCTGGTCTTATAAACATTTGTAGGCTCTCTTGCCTCCCAGGGTTCCTGCTTTCACATTCTTTTGTTTGTTACAATGGTGTACTCTTTTGCCAGCTCAGTGATGTATTGTTAAAGATGCTTTTCAACATGTTATCCAGTACTTACAGTTGTTTTCAATGGGCTTTCCATAGCACTTAGCATTGATAATATCAGCAAAGGAAAGTGAGAACAAACAATTTTAGACTTCAAGAAGCCTCAATTCAAAGTTTTTCCCATTATGTTGGATGGTAGGTTTAATTCTTATTATACATTTATACTTTATATATCGTGTGTGTGTGTGTGTGTGTGTGTGTGTGTGTGTGTGTGTGTGTGCATGCACTTAAAAACTTGGAGCAACAGATAGTTATAAAATATTTTGCTATTGAGAAATAACCAGTTACAAAGATGCTGCATGAAAGTGTGCATATTTAAGCCGTTACACGAGAATAGATAAAGATAGCTTAATTCCAGTTCATGGTTAAAACATTTTACTTTTGGCAGGCGGTGGTGGCACACACCTTTGATCCCAGCACTTGGGAGGCAAGGCAGGTGGATCCCTGTGAGTTTAAGGCCAGCCTGGTCTACAATGCGAGTCCAGGATAGCCAAGGCTACACAGAAACCCTGTCTCAAAAAACCAAAAAGAAAGTTTACTTTTGGACTATATTTCCTTTATTATGTGTTTTCAGAACACAAAACAAAATTTTAAATGTAAAGGAATTGCTGCTCTTAAAGTATTTCCCAATTAACCCAACCCTGGACATCATGAAAAACTATAATAAATACTATTATTATGATATATAGCAGCAGCATAGGTTCTGAACAAATTGAACTTGGAAAACCAAAGAGTTTTTGTAGTCCTGGTGGGTAAACATGAATTTATTAGATCAATTCACGGTGAACTGTTTAGGTAAAAACCTGCTTTATACATTAGCTGCCCTCTCCGAGATCAGTGTCTTTGGAGTTGCTGTTGACGGACTTGTTTTACTTCTGATGGCTACAGAGAGTGTCCGAAATCATCCCCACATCTCACTGAAGCTAGAACACCGGGATTTTGACCAAAATAAGCTCCTTAATCATCCCCGATTTTGTGTTTTTAATGAAAATATAGCGGAGCTTACTCTACTGAACATAAAAAAATTCAGAACTCTAAAAGATCAGACAGAAAGCGACCCTTAGAATTTCTGGATAATTCAAATAATGTGCATTATTGAAATGAACCTACTTGTTACATGCTGAGCTCAAACTAAGGAAACGTCTACCAGTGAGTGAGCTGCAAGCCCAGCACCCTACAAACCTTTCACACATACACACGGCCTACGTTAATGACCAGCTTTCCTCTCCAGTTGAGGATGACAGATAGAATATAAGTTGCCATATGTGATGGCTAAGGCTATGTACCAACTTGGCTGGACTACAGGGTCCAGTTGTCGGTCAATCTTTAATCGTCATGTGTCTGTGGACGTGTTTTTAGAAGTAATTAACAGTTTTAATGGACTTTGAGTAAGATTGAGTTCACTTCATTGGCGGGGGGGGGGGGGAAGACTTGCCCCATCTGTGGAGGGCTTTGAGGGCAAAGCCTGGGGTTCCTTTTAGAAAGAATTCTGCCTTAAGTTAGTAACACAAACTATCCATTTCGACTTGCCAGCCTGGCCTATGGATTTCACATCTGCCAGTACCACAACTGCGTGAAGCGATCCTCAGAGCCTACTCTCTTGGATGGAATGGGAACATGAGGACCTAAGTTCAAATCCCCAGAACCCATATAAAGTTGGACATGACACAGTAGTGCAAGTCTGTGATCACAGTGCTCCTGTGAGGAGGTAAGAAGCTGAGGCAGGAGAGTCCCTGGCAGCCCACAGGACAGCTAGCATGGAGTCTGCAGAGAAAGCAATGAGAAACCCTACTGCAAACAGATAAACAGAAGATTAAAAAAAAAAACCACCCAGGGTTGTCATCTGAGTTCCACATGCATACCGTGACACATGTAAACCTGTATTCACACACATGAACACACGCATTGTATAAACAAACACACATCATATATACATAAAGACTTAAAAATCTTTAATAGATGATGGATGGATGGGGCTAGCTACATAGACCAATAGACAGACATCTACATAATTCCTGTTAGGCCTATTTTCTGGAGAACCTTGGCTGATGAAACAAATGGTTATAGATTTTTTAATAGACATGAAAGAGAGCCAAGTATAATATAAAATACTGAGTACTGGGGAGTGGGGCGAAAGGAATTTCCTGAACATGAGATCATGAAGAACTTGGCCTGGGTAGAAAAGACACATTCAAGATTGAGCCCATTCTTCTGCTTTCTTTATCTGCCAAGATGGGGAGGTGTGGAGTATCTATTCCCAATGGTGAAGGTACCAGAATTTAGCCAGGTGTCATGCCGAGGGGCGAAGGAAACTGGGAGGCGCTTGTCTGGAAACTGTGCCAGTCAAGCCAACATCTAACTAGACTTGGTGACACGAGGATCACCAAAGGGCTCTGTCAGCACCTCAGCATGCAGTCTGCGCCTCAGCCTCCCTGCAACCTACTTCATCTCTACCATCCCTGAAGTATCCATAATGTCCTTCAGAAACAGTTTCACCGTTGTTTCACAGAGCATTCTCTTTCCTCCCCCCCCCCTTTTTTTTGACTTCTTTTACATACTTTATTTGATAAAATTGCAGTACATTTCACATGATCTGAATGTAAAAATCTTATCACTAAGGAATTAAGTTTTAAAAAATGTTTAAAGAATTTTAATTAGTTCAATATTATAGAGACAGTTGAATTACTTCCATCACCATACGGCCCTACAGAAGTGGATGGTTAAAATTCTCTTTAATCGTGCTTCTGAGAGTTTAAAGGTCAGAAAGTTCTATTCTTCTCAAGAGAGTGTCCAGTTCTTCAGTGATCATTCCTGGCTCAACTATTCCTGTCCCTTGGCAAACTCTCATGCCCCCGAGTGCAATCCATCACTGTGCGAATAAATTTTAGAGTTGTTTGAAGTCTAAGTCTGCCAGTCAAACCTCTATCATTTCAGTGACAGATTCACTTGAGGCATTTCTCAGACCCACAAGTTTTAACTCTGCCACTCTGAGGGTGCTGGATTTGTTTTGTTCTTCCTTTGCCAGCAAAAAAAAAAAAAAAAAATCAAATACTAGTTGTTTTCGAAAAGTAGAAACATTTGTAGACTTTGTTTTTGCTTTCTTTTGTTTTGGTGCAACTGTGTGTGGGGAGTGACTATCTTTCCTCCCTTTTTAGCATGGCTGTGCATGTGTGCATGTGTCCATGCGTGCATGTGTGTGCATGTGAATGTGTGTGCGTGCGTGTGCGTGTGTGTGTGTGTGTGTGTGTGTGTATGTGGTTTGCTTGCTTCACCTTTCCATCACAGTGAGGTAGTGAAGACAGTCTCAAAGCTAGCTACAATGGACTGAAAACCTAGAGAAGTGAACGCCGTAGGAGCGGAGAGATGGCATCTTCTAAGTAGCAAAGTAATGAAAAGGCAAAGCTTTTCTGGTTTAAAGACTCTCACATAAAGGTTTACATTTCACGTTGGGAAAGGACTAATCTAGATACAAATGCACACTAATAAGGTGTCTGGAGTGCTCACAGGTCAGAGAACACACTCACACAGCTGTCTACCCTGACGCCAATCTGTCAGGAGAGAAGGGCAGACACTGAGGCCAACTGGAGAGGCTCGGTGTTAATGTGCTATGTTCTAGGACAGGGTTGGGATATTAATCTAGACTTCTGTGTGTAAGCCTCACGTTCCCTCCTTTCAGTTTAATAACATCTTTTCAGTCTGCGCGGATGCCCTAGGAACCTATAATCAGATATCCGCTCTAATATATTGGTGACATATGAGCATGGCCGTCTATTTAAGCGATCTGTGACTCAGTTCCGTGAGCTGTAAATGGAAATAATAAGAGCACTTGCTTTACAAATCATATAAAACGTGTGAAGTGCTTAGCAGAATGCGTGGCACACAGCAAACACGCAGTGCGAGCCACCATTAGCTCAGTGATTAAATTAGACCGCTGTCGTCAATTTAGCCATTTCCTGCTCTGTAAGTTTTAGAAAATTAGAGAAAGCTCAGAGAAAGCCTTGGTGGCGGTGCTAATGGGCAGAGCACATTTTGTCTTTGTCTTTCAATCAGGAATTGGAAAATTACAGCCCAGGCTGACCCTTCCATTTTTAAATAAAGTTTTATTGGAGTATGGCCATGGCCATGTGGTTACATGTTACATGTAGCTAATTTGGTGGTATGGTGGCAGATTGGATCGTTTGAGACACAGACCCTATACCTGCAAAGCCTGTGTTAGTATTCGGCCCTTTACAGAAATTCTGCTGACTTCTGCTTTACATGAGCTGCTGTATATCTAGAGTGAGGTAAAGGGAATTAATGAGCAGAAAGTGTCCAGGGTCCATCTGTGGCTGGAGACAGCCACAGAGCTGTTGGTTGAGGAGTATTTCAGAGTGTTTACAGTTTGTAAAACTTCACTATTGACAAGATATCCTCATTAGAAGCCCCTGCAAAGTTGTGAAAATGGAAGAGACAACATTCTCAGTGTTTGCTTTTAAATATGTTTTAATTTATTATTGTGTGTATGTGTACATGCATGCACACGTGCATTATGTCAGGTAAGGCGTGTGCTGTGCTGTGTGCAGGAAGGTCATGAGGCATCAAGGTAGAGTCAGTTCTTTCCTTTCATCTTTATGTGGGTCCAGAGTATGGGGCTTAACTTGCCTGACTGGTGTAGGGGTGCTTCTAACCTCCTACCCATTTCACTGGTCCTTAATGTGTGCTTTAAGTATCTTGCAGAAAAGGGTAACAGTCCACTGGAAGCCTGTTGACTGTTGTAGGCCTGTTGACTTGAGGCCTGAGAGAGCTTGTACTGCCATCACAGTAGGCCTCAGGGAAAATGGCAGCTGCTCAGTGACAACTGTGGATACTAGACCCAGCCCAGGTTCCTGTATGAATTCCCTGATGCACCTCCACAAAAAGTTGATGGCTTTCTTTCTTTACATGCCAGGTTCACTGCCACCTACTTCAAACTCACCTAGCCCATTCCATTCTACCCACTCCTGTTCCCTCTCTGACCCTGTGGTTTGTCTATGAAGATGAGAGTGAACTGAAGGTCTGCCTGCATTTCCTAGCTTGTTTACAATCCAGGAAAGAGGAAGACAGCGCCCCCTTCCGAGTGCAGATAAAATATAATGGCTCTACCGCCATCTAGTCAGCAACTCCCTGAAGCCCTTCCACCTGCTTTTGATGATTGCTAATTGTATTGGCTGTTCTCTGGATTGCTGGGTTGCCGGTTGGAGATAACCTGACGACAGAGATTAGGCTTGCCCCAAGGAACTCAACACCCCTGATCAGCAGGAAGTAGTCTAAAGAGATCTATGCTCCCTTTCCCTCGATCCTTCTTTTACTCTTACCTAGGGTTAGGGGGTTGGAGGGGACTGGGATGGTATAGGGAGGTAGGAAAAATTACCCAACAAAGTAGCCAAATGCTGGACTACAGCAAAGAGCAAAGGTGAAAGGACAAGACACAGCGCTGGGGCTGCACCAAAGTACTGAGGGTTAGCTTCTCAGTCAGCTGTCCAGAATCTCTCCATGCTGTTACCAATAAAAGCATGTGAGTAATTCCTTTTAAAATAGTAATGAAACAACTTCCCGTTATAATATTTCTTTAATTAACTCAGATCTACTTTCCAGAGTGAGAAAGAAGCCAATTTCCTGTCAACTGCTGGCGTCACCACCAAACTCACCTTTCTTTCAATTGGTTGTTGATCTCTGGTGCCCTTTGACCCTACTGCCTGAATGCAGAGCACTGTACTAGGCACAAGGCAACAAGAAATGGAATAGGGTTACTATCTATGAAAAGTGCCTGGTGTTGTCAGCATCAGAGCCAGCAATAGGAAGGACACCCCCCTCTGGAGGTAGACGGGGGGAACTAGGAGAGTGTTTGGAAAGTTGAGGCAGCAGAGATAGGAAAATATGACTAGAAAAGAGGGGACACACTGGGAAGACAATGAATAACTTAACTTAGCGTGAAGGATGACACCAAGTGTTGTAGCAAGAGGGAAGTCAAATGGGTGGGGTGTCACATCAGCAACAGAGACAGGCTCAGTGTGTGCAGTGAGAGTTCACTGACTCCCAACATCCTAGAACAACAGAAGTGTCAGAGGATCACGGTGGAAACAGGTAGAGAAGGGAGGTATCTGCTGCAGGGAGCAGAGGGAAGGAGGTAGGGGGATCACATCTCCAGCTGACTCCACATTTTCTCCTGTGGTTGATATGGCTGACTCTTGCTCACAGTCTAGCTGGGACACACACTACCAATGGCAAAAATCACAGCTACCACTCACTGCACTGCCTACATTTGCTGGAATGGTTAGGTAGCAGCAAACTCGAGAAACTTGTGTGTTTATACTCAGCTGTGTGTCCAAATGTGTATATCCACATTCCATTACAAGGTTTCAGGCTTGCTGTACATCTGAATGGCTTACTTAGCAAGTTTCTCAGCTGGGCATGGTGGCTCACTCTACACTCCACACTCCACACTCCACACTCCACACTCCACACTCCAGCACTCAGTAGGCAGAGACAGGCCAGTTTCTATGAGTTGAAGCCTAGCCAGGCCAACATAGCAAGCTCTAGGCCAGCTCTAGTAAGACCCCATGTCTTAGTTACCTTTCCTACTGATGAGATACGACACCATGTCTGAGGCAACTTATAAAACAAAGTTGTGGCCTACAGTTTCAGAGGGTCAGCGTGACCACCATGGTGGAGAGCATGGTAGCAGGCAGGCAGTCATGGCTGCCAGAGCACTAGTTGAACTCACATCTTTGAGACCCGAGGACAAGGCCAAGAGTGTTAATTGGGAATGCCTTTTGATGCCTTGAAGCTCACCTCTGACAACACACTTCCTAGTCATCCCCAGATGGTTCTGCCAAGGAGAGGGCAAGTATTCAACCATGTGAGCCTATGACAGCTGTGCTCATTCAAACCCCCACATCCTGTCTCAAACAAAGGAAAGGGATCTCAGGTCATTTCAGAATAAAGAATCGTGTTGAAGGAAGGAGAAAGGCTGTACCGTGTGCTTCTGTCTCTCTGCATGAGAGGTAGTTGGGACAGACTCCAGAAATTAGAACAAAGGAAACCACAGGCCCTGTGGAGAGGCACCCAGGTCCTTCCTAGAAGGCAGACGTCTATAAGTACAAAGCACCTGGGCTGATCACCAGGACCATCCAGTATAGTACCATATACCGATCAGGTCACCCAAGAAACCTGAGCCTTTAGCCTTCATACACAGCCAGAGCTCTGTTGGCTAAAACAGAAGTTCTGATGCCAGATGGAGACAAAGGAACTCCGTATCTATAGTGAAGGATAAAGAAGCCTGACAGCTAATGAGGGAGCTCAGCATGAGGCCCTGAATTCAGATCTCCAGTGCGTACACTTGAAAAGCCTGGCACAGGTGTGGGGCACCCAGAACTGAGTAGGGAGAGAGAGGCAGACGAATCCTTGGAGCTCTCTGGCTAATCTAGTCAGTCAGTGAGCTCCAGGTTCACTGAGAGATCCCCTATCAGAAAGTAGTAAAATGGTTAATAAATAAAGTGGATGAGAATGGAG
>OU015750.1:104550934-104564384 GCA_907169655.1 Acomys percivali | reverse complement strand
CTCTCTCTCTCTCTCTCTCTCTCTCTCTCTCTCTCTCTCTCTCTCTCACACACACACACACACACACACACACACACACACACACATACACACACACACAGAAGATTAAGAAGGCAGCTCTGCTGAGTCTCCCTGTTGGCCTCTACTATCAATCCAGAGATTTGCTTGTAAGAGGACATGCTCCAGGGCTGGAAAAATGGCTCAGTGGTTAGGAGCACTGACTGATCTTCCAGAAGACCAGAGTTCAATTGCTAAGACCCACATGGCAGTTCTCAACTGTCTGTAACTCCAAGATCAGATACCCTCATGCAGACAAAACGCCAATGCAATTATTAATTAATTATTATTTAAAAAGGGAGAAAATACTTCATCCACTGACCCAGAGCCATATCAGCTCAGCCAGAGTGAGAAGCACAGCAGGGGAACAAGATTACACAACTGTGCTGCTGGCTCTGATCAGCTGCCCATGCCAACCTTGACTTACTAATAAATAAGAACAACACAAATAGGCCAACCACGGACCACTGGACAGAAAAGAAAGCAAGAAAATACACAGGGACTGTCCCCACAGACAAAGGGAAAAGGACTGGAAGAGTGATTTAGATTTATTTGTTTTCGGAGGAAATACAAGAGAAAACTGTGATGAGAAAGGAGTACCAAGGGTTGGATTCTTCCCTCTTTTCAGACTTCGTTCCTTAAACACTCTAAATGAAGAGAGCACATCTAGATTGTCACTGGATGTGCCACTGATGGCCACACAGCCATAGTATGCCTTCACTCTTCCACATCTTTAAAACACTGTGGTACAGAGCATGATGGAGCAAATGCTTCATTACAGTCTTCAGATCCTCTGTTGGTCCAGCGACTGTCCCTTCCACCAGTAACCTTCCTCCAGCCCTCACCACCACCCTTGAATTCCAGCTCTTTGTAGCTGGACAAGCGTATAAGAAGAAGGAAGTGATCTGAGAGTTCTAGCATTTCAGGGTATAAAAGGCATGGTTTAGGGTGGTGGTGGTAGGAGGGGGACTGCAATACAAATAGCAGGCTTTTAAACACTGAAAATACAGTTGCCAAGATGATAAATAAAAATATGCAGATAGAATGAATAATAGAATTGGCTGGTCTGAGGATCCAGTGTCATCTCATGTGTAAGAGAATCCTAAAAATGATATTGAAAGAAAAGCAAAATAGGAGATAAGCTTAAAGGCATAGAAGTCACCTGGGAGAACCCAGTGTCCCCAGAAAAACAGTGACAGGCTGTGGAAATGGACCAGTCGATGAAGCATCCATCGTCCGGTGCCAACTTGAAGACTGATGCTCAGATCCTAGTGGTCTTATACAAGTCAGGTGGGTGTGGGATCTGTGATCCCAACCATCAGGAGGACGAGAGAGAGGACCCCTGCGTCAAGCTGGATGTGGGGTTCAAATGAGAGACCCTCCCTCAATTGAGAAAGACATCTCATATCAATCTCAGGCTTCCTCACTTACGCACATGCATGTGAGCCCAAAGACACACATACTCCCCCATACATGTGCATGTACCACATACCCATATACAATTCAGGAAAGAATAAAGAGAGAAAAGAAAGAAAAGCAGCCAAAGCCAGTTAGAGTAGTGTCATGTGCATCCTAGGGGCTGATGCAGGGGATTTATGAGTTTGAAACCAGCCTAGGCCATAACTGAGACCAAGTCTCAAAGAAAAAGAAAGTCTGTATTAAAGGCATGCAAGCAAAAGGGGACAAGGACAAGAAGGGGAAAGAGGAAAGCAAAACGGCACTTCACAAGGCTGAACGAAGATGATGAAAACCTGAGGATTCCACTGAACATTAACAGATGTGTTGAAGATTTACAAGATTAAACAAAGCAGCAACTAGAACTGAGAGACGCGATAGAGGAGTTGCCTTGCTCAGAAGAGAGATCACGGCTTCCTAGGCCAGTAAGCAACGAAATGACTCAGGTTGACAGAGGAAAACCCATCTCACCAGCTGCAGTGGGGTTTAGAATATAGTACTCAAAGTCCCTAGGGGGAAAGAATTTGAACCTGGAATTTTATAGTCAATCAAATAATTAGTAAATGTGAAATCAGTATACTTTTGATCAGTGGACAGTTCAAAATATATATAAGCTGTATGTATATATGTATTCTGAGGAACTACTTAAGTATATATCCCAATTTTTAAAAAGGGGGATCCAAAAATTCTTTTTGGATCATCGTTGTGTAATGATCATCAATATTTCCCCCAAAGATGTTGTGGTAGCTCATTGTAAAATGAGAATTTTTATAATACATGAAATGTACTTTGTAACTTGTAAGTCAAAAATCAGTGACATTAAAAAGGGCAAGAGGAAGAGCTTTGGGGAGAAGGGCAAACAAACTGTTCTTTTATGTCTATGAAGAGTCACAAATAGGTGTCTTGTGCTGATAAATAAAGTCAGTATATTATTTAATAATAAATTAAAACTTCTAATAAAACCAGAAATAGCTCAGCAGTAAAGCATATGCTTGGCATAGTCAAAGCCATAGGTTTGAATCCTTAGGGATACAAAAATATGTATATATGTATGTATGTATGTATGTATGTATGTATGTATGTATGTATGTATGTATTCATAAAACTTTTCAAATAACCTTTTCTGCTGGTCAACAAGTAGGCATGTTTTACAAAACTACCATGCTCTTTTGATTACAATAACTTAATAACACAGTTTGAAATCAAGATATATAATTTGCTTTTTTTCTTTTTGTTTATGGATATATAAATCTATATTACATTTATATACAATAAAGCCTATGTATATCACATGATTGTGGAAACAGAGGGAAAATTTTTCTATTTGTGATATCATAACTTTTGATGTAGAAAGATCCTAAAGTTTCTACCAAGAAGATGTTCAAACTTATTTTTAAATTTAGTAAAGGTGCAGGGTACAAAGTCAACACACATAAATCATTGCCATCTCTACACACTAATAATAAACTATCTAAAAAGGAAAGTAAGAATACAATTATAATGTTCACCCAAATAAATAAACACACATAGAAAAAGAACACCATAGGGATAAACAACCAACAAGGTAAAAATAAAGAAGAAAACATGAACAAGTGGAAAATATAGAATGTTCATTAATTAAAAGAATTGCTTGGAGGGTGAGACCTAGTGGCACTCAGAGGAAGGACAGCAGGTCACCGAGAAGAGACTTGATACCCTATGAGCATATACAGAGGGAGGTAATCCCTCTCAGGAACAGTCATAGGGGAGGGGAATAAGGGGAAATGGGAGGGAGGGGAGAATGGGAGGATACAAGGGATGGGATAACCATAGAGACGTAACAAGAATAAATTAATAAAATAAATTAAACAAACAAACAAAAAAACAAAAAAGAATTGCTGCTGCTCACATTTCTGAATCACCACTGTATTTGATGCAATACCTAACAAATTATACTTTTCATATAAATAGAAATATTCCTTAAATTTATTGGGCATCACAAAGATCTTGATTAGAAAATAAACACCTTGAGCAAAAGGAGCAAAGCTTTATGTATCATACTCTTCTATTTTTAAATTGTATTAGAAAGTGATTCTAATCAAAACAGTATGGAACTGCATAAAAATCAGCCTATTAAGCAATGGACAGATAAGAAACTCAAAATAAACCCTCACATCTGGAGTCAATTAACTCTATTAAAAGTGCCAAGGACACACAATGTCAAGATCCATCTCTTTAATTAATGTTGCTTGGAAAACTAGATTTCACATGCTGAGAATTCAATAAAACTCCTGTCTCACACCATATACAAAAAAATCAATGCAAAATGGGATAAAGACAGAGATACTAAAAAACTACTGAAAGAAAAAACAAAATAAATATTGCTGTAGGCAAGGACTTTCTGGGACATAATATTGAAACACTAAGAAAGAATAACAACAACAAAAATAGTATTGCATCAAATTAAAAACCTTCTACATTGCAAATGGGATAACAGAGTTAAGAGATATCCCAAGAGTATAGGGGAATATATGCAAACCCAAAATCTAGTAAGAAATTGTCAGCATATATTTAATTCTATATTAAATCTCTCTCCACATATGAAGAAATCAGATGATTAACTATCAAGTAAACAACTGGCTAAACTGGGCAAAGGATATGAATAAGTGGACTATTGTTTTCTGGGAAACATTTGGGATCCTAAGCACAGAAAGAAAGGGAGTCGGGGGACTGAAAACCAGTCTGCAATCTGAATGGGGGTTTTGTTCCAACCTTGCCTTTAATTCCATCAAACAAGAAAGTGTGCTCTTGTTAATGAGAAAAGGCTGGAACAATTTATACCTAGAGGAACCAACCAATCCTACACAAAACACTGCCCCATTGCCACTCAACAGCCACTCTCTCCCTTCCCACCCTCGTCATTTTCCAGAGGCATCATTTGAATGCAATCTGGACTCCCTGGTCTATCTCTTATTTCATCTTTCTCATTTTGCAGAACTGATGATGAGGCTGAATTCAGTGTCACAGGATACTCAAGTAGACATGCGTGGTGAAGAAGACACACTGACACCTTCAGGACTCAGACATCAGACGGAATAGATGTTCTTTTCTCCCGGCTCACCATACTCTGCTTTAATCCATTCATTCTCCCTGTCCCCTTGAAGACTATCTCACCAGGTCAGCCTCTCACTCCATCTTCCTTCCATTCATTCTAAGTCAAAAACCTTGTTCTGGACACCCAAGAACTGGGACAATCTGCAAAGCATCATCATGGAAGCACACTACCCAGCTTCAGGGACTGGCTCTTCTCTTACAGTGCATGAGAATCCATCTTTGATCATCCGGGTGGCATGACTGTAGTAGCATCTTCCTTCAGCCTCCCCTGGAAGACATTCCTAGACTTACTTTTTCCAAGCCATTTTCTCAAGAACTAACCCCAATGGTGCCTCCATCCCACTGCCCTATAAGCCCACTCCTGATGAGGCAGGCAGTCACCAATCCTCATCATCCTTGGGCTCAGTTTCTCACTTTGCTGTCTGTATCTCATTTGTCTTTTGAAGATGCTGGAGTGAGATGGGCTCTATGCCAATCTCATTTCCCAGGCCCGCCCCTCCTCTCTGACTTAATTTCCCTATGTCCCACAGTTCAGTCTTTGGGACCCACTTATTTTGCTCCATTGGTGATCTCATTCATCCCCCATCTCTTGTGAACTCAACCTTATGTCAAGTGTAGACCCACTTTCAAACTCCTGGACTGCTCCACCTGAAAAGTCTCAATGCTTGTCACACACAGGGTAGATTTTCCTCCTGAGAGAGCTTCTCTATGTTCACTGTTGACAATTACAGCTTATAAATGCTCAGGCTCAGATAAGGACCTGTGGCTCCTTTCTTCCTCACAGACTCCTCACCCAGCCTATGAGTAGAAGCCTGTCAACTCTAGCCAGGATGCATCCAGGATATGACCATCCTTCCAGTGACCTATGCTGTAGCCCTCCTTGGAACTGCCACAGCTCCTCACCTCTGACTTGAGTTGCTGTCGAAAGCTCTTCACTGCCCTGGCTGCCAAGGATCTTGGTCCATTTTGGATCTCTCCTTCACCCAAACAGCCAATGAAGCTTGTCCCTTCAACTTCTGCCACAGGTCCCCATGTCCCTCAGAGTACCAGCTTTTACAGGGACTCGTGTAGCTTCTCATCCCCTTACCTCTCAAAATACGCCCTCCCCCAATTCCTTCCTCCCTCTGCTCCAGTGATAATTGCCAGCTCCCTGTTTATAGAAGTCCTGGTGCTGTCAGGACTGAAGCTGCTGGGGTCTCTGCCTAGAACCCTGTCCCATCCTCATGGACAACAAACTTCCTTCCCCACTTTGAGTGCTGCCCAAATGATTGCTCCCTGAAGCATCCTTAGACACTCCATACCACCAGCACAACTCTGCTATCTGCACTGCATGCTTCCCTTTGTCCACACCTCTGTCATCTTCCAAAATTACCCAAACTATAGAATTCACCCCTTTCCTATCTTCCTTATAGACTGTAAGCACCAAAGGCGTAGGCCATCTGTATCTCAAGCACTCAGCTCAGAACCTGACCAGCAAAAGTAGCAAAGAAATGGAGGAATACATAGCTACCATTTCCAATCATACTAAGGTTCACTATGGCAAAAAGGTTTTCAAGTAATCCCCAAATACAAGGATTATTAATGCATAGGTTTGTCTTTTATTTTATTAATGATTCAACATTCAATAAATATATCATAATCACCTATTAGGTTCTAAGTACTGTTCTAGAAGCATGACATTAAAGAAAAGAAATAAAAAATATCCCATTGTAAAACTTTCATTTTACTAGGTTCCATGATTTTATAAACAATTAAACACATAATCCATGCACATAGAAGGTATGTTATTCAATCTTTCATATTCATGCAAAGCAGTGGATATCTTCCATGAATATGCTCACTCCATCAAGGCAAGTTCATCTCTGACAGGTCCAAGGTAAGTTATGGGAATCAAGAAATAATTACGGGAAGTCACAGGCTGCTCCTAGAGCTAAAAAATCAGAGACATTGTCATTGTTTTTTGGTCTTTCAAGGCTCAACCTACTTGATAAAATCTTCTTTAGTATATAGTTCCTCCCACCAAAGTCTATCCCATGTTGCTCCTGATGTGAGGGATGTGAATAATTAGGGAGGCGGATTTGAACCATACCACCATTATGTGTGCAACTTCTGGAACTCTGGATCCTCAGTTAACCACCCTTGTTTCTGGAAGATCCCTAAATACAGCTTTATACCCTCTGAGGACTTAGATCTGCAATTTCTTCAAAAGCTGATAGCTAGGAAGGAGCCAGCCACATGACACAAACTCCCATGGGAGGTATTTCTGTGACATGGGCGAAACCCAGGCTCTGAAAAGACTGTGGGGAAAAAAAAATCCTAAGGAAAAACTATAATTGTTCAACATGAAAATGCTTTCCAAAGAAAAATTCATGAGAAAATACGGTTGCATCTGTTCATGAGGTTTTTTTTTGTTTTAGTGTGCATCGCACCAGTGATCCCCAACAATCAGAGGCTTATGTTCCACAGGTGACTGAGCGAGCGATCCCTCACTAATCCTGATTAATGGACTCATTCAAAGATGGAAGAATCGAGCCAGAGCCAACCAAGCTCCACAGCTCAGAAGGCAGTGCTTGAAGGGGAGGCATTTCCTGCTGAGCACTGGAGTCCTTAGACAGCCAGTTCACACATCAGGGAGCATTTTCAGGTACATGTTCAGCTCAGTGAGGCAAGCGCTCCTCCCTGGCCTCTCCACAGGCTACTGCTCTCGGAAATGGCAACACCCCTGCAGATGCATTCAGTGTCTCTCTAGAGCCACAAGCTCCTGCATGCTCCTCTCCTCCCCTGCCTCTCTCTCTTTCTCAGAAAATTTACCTCTCCCCGTGGAAACAATAAGACTCACTTGCAATTCATCATCTTTGGAACACCCTAAAAGGGCAAAACAGAAATAATGCTAACAGGTCATGTCAGAATATCAGACACACACATTCTTGGCGCTTAGGCTGCACTCTGGGGCTTAGGGCAGTGATATTTTCTGATGACAGGTGTGCAAAAACTTTATTCATCCCTTGATATCTGAACACTTTTCCCTTAGCAGGGAAGAACTTAATGTTACATGGGACTGTGTACATTTTGATGTATGGCATGCATTTTTAAGAAATATGCCCACAGTACACACAAACACACACACGTGTGTGTAGACACAAGCCCCAAAATATAATCCTTATGTGCTTGTGATGGTCACTTGCAACATCATGCAAGACTTTTTGAATGAGAAAATAAAGCAGAATCCCATGATGACCTTATGAGCACACAGTCAGGAACTACAATTTCTCAGTGCCTAGCTTATTTGGGAAACTAGTTGTCTATATATTTCTGTTTCCTTATCCAGAAAATGGCCATAGGAGTAGTGGGGAAACATCAGGTATATTGAGAGAATAATAAACAAATGGTAAACTTCGTCCCCAATGTCGCCTTACTATGGACTCTATAGGTTTGTGTGTGTTTCTGTGTCTATGTTCATGCGTGTGCAGGTGCACGTGCACATTGGTGCATGTATGTGTGTGGCAGGCAGAGGAAAACCACAGGATCATTTCTCAGGACCCATTAACCTTGTTCCTCCTGAGGCAAGGTCTCTCTCAGAGGCCTAGAATTCACCACATAAGCTAGGCTGGCCTGTTTTGGGCCCTCAGACCAGCTTGCCTCCGCTCCCCCGAGATGGGATTACGATTCTGCATATTTTTTTAATGCTTACAAAAATATTTTAATGAGCATATCAGAATGGCAGAAGGAATTGGGAAAGAGGACATATTTTACAGTCCAAAATTATTCAGCAGAAATTTAAAAACATCTAATTCATAATTTTGAGTGCCTACTGAAATTACTTCGAATACATGTTAAAGCTCAACAGATTTGTGTTGAACTGAGTTACAGATTCTGAACCTTACTGAGAATACATCATAAAACATTATATATTCCAAATGAAAATGACAGTGCTTTGCTAGGACCTAAATAACTACCCACAGAGACTTTTCTATTTGACAGTATTCAGGTATCCCAGGCTGGCCTCAGACTCACTACGATGCAGTTGAGAATCACCTTGAACTTGGTTCTCCTGCCTCCACCTCCTACATGCTGGGTTTGCAGCACTTGCCACCACGCCTGTTTGTGTCGTACTAAGGATGGAATCATTTTTGACATGGGCTTTGAACTCCGGTCATCGTGTTTACATGGTAAGCACTTTACAGGCTGAGCTACCTGCCTACCCCTGAACTTTTGATTTTTTTTTTAAAAAGACATAATCTGACCATGATATTTTATATTCATTTAAACTGAATTTTACATACATTGACTTTGAATTCACATTCAGATATTCACTGAGTGAGAGATCCTATTGTTAAATTATTCCTTGAACCTTTAATAGTAAACATATGACACTACTCTCATGAGTTCAGACTCATTTGTGTGAATTAAAACATTTTATGTTCTGTTTGAGCTGTTATTATTTGAGGCTGGCTTTGTTTTACTACTCAGTTGTACTCACTATAGGATTTATTTTTCAATAGGCACTTTTCCTTGCCTGTATATTTTTCTACCTCATTTGAATATTTCTATGCATGAATACATTAAGCTTAAATATACTGTATGTATAAAGATATTAAGCTTAAGTCAGATATGTTCAAGAATTCAAATATGACCCAAATCTAATTTATTTTAACTTGGAAGTTTGACAAGGGCTGAGAGATTTCAGCAAATATTTTCTTTTTCATTATTGTAATACATTGTCAAAACAAAATGAAAACAAAGGGAAAAAAACCAGTCAAACTTAAATTAGGTTTACATAGTGATAAGACAATTCTTTTGAAAGTAAAAATAAACTCATGCTGTCAGAACACAAAATACAAATAAAAAGAAACATGTGCTGAGTTGACATTTAGATGTGTTTTTAAAACTAGCTCTTTTACTTTTACAAAGTTTTGGATTATCTTCGGATTTTAGCGTACAGTTTCTTTATATTCTTTAAAGTGGGGTTCAAGATGGATGTAGTGAACACACCTGTAATCCCAGTACTTAATGAGCTGAGGCAGGAGGATTTAAAGTTCAAGGCCAGCCTGGGCAACATAGCAAGACACTCTCCTCAAAAAGCTGAATATAAGCTAGCAAGATGGCTCCATGGATAAA
Source organism: Acomys percivali (assembly GCA_907169655.1). NCBI lineage: Eukaryota > Metazoa > Chordata > Mammalia > Rodentia > Muridae > Acomys > Acomys percivali. Next base: position 104,554,661 of record OU015750.1, on the reverse strand, counting down.
GGCACTTGCTGCCAATCTGATGATTAGAATTCAATCCTTGGGACTCACATGATGAAAGTAGAGAACTAAGTCCCTCCAAACTGTCCTTTGACCTCTACAGATGTGCCATGGAATACCCTTGTCACACATACGTACATACATACATACATGCAAAACAATTTATATTCAAAGCTAATCACAGCAAAAGCACAAAATCAGCAACAGGAGTAACTATCATAGCTTTTGAACCTATAGTTCCAGCTCTTGAGCAGTGGAAGCAGGAGGAGCTTGAGTTCAAGGCCAGCCCTGGCTACATATTGAGCTGGAGCTAGCCTGGGATACAAGATACCCTATCTCAAAAAGTTAAAAACGACAACAACAACAACAACAACAACAACACACACACACACACACACACACACACACACACAAACCTTATGGATTTATGTTGAGATTCACATAGGAAAATGTCCTGGAATTCAACGTGTGTCTTTAATGTTAACCTGCCTCCTAACTATGAACCCACTTGTATTCAGCATCACCACACATAAGATGAACACAAGCCAGTGCTATCCGTACAGACGCCTGTCAGCAGCTGTTCCTATTTGTACATGCCATGTCTTCACATAAAATACAGATGCCCATAACTGCGCTCACTTGCCCCATGCAGGACTGAGCTAGTGGGGTGGACGCTCCTCAGAGGTGAGGATGTTACCAGTTTGGTCCTTAGTCCGTCCTTCTACACCGAGTACACCTAGTAAGCAACAGTGCTCATTAATCACTGGGAGTAACAGTGCTGCCTCAGTTCTTAATGTGAAGGAAACATCACAGGAGGCCAGGGTGAAGGCTCTGCATGTTGCTTCCCACCCCTGCTTCATCGTCTCAGCAACATTTTCTTGTGAGAAATGACCACATGTAAAGTTTTGAGGTAAGAGAAACCACTTTTGAAAAAGCTTTGTCTGTTTATTGTTCCTGGAGTTGTAGTTTGGATCTAAATTGTCTCCAGATCTGGAGGGATGCCTTAGTTGATAAAAATGCTTGATGTGCAAGTGTAAGGACCCGAGTTCAAGTTCCAGCACCCATGAAGAATGGAGACTGGCCAATAATCTCAGCACTGGATGGGGAAAGGCTGGGCTCAGTGGCCACCCAGTTTAGCCAATCAGTAAGCTGCAGGTTTCATTAAAGACCGTGCCTCTCAAATAATAAGATCAATAAAAGAAGACATCAGATGTTGACCTCTGGTTTCCACATGCATAGCACATGTGAATACTCATGCTCACCTACACATATGCATCTATAGATGTGTGTGTGTGTGTGTGTGTGTGTGTGTGTGTGTGTGTGTAGTCTCTAAAAGGCCTCTGTGCTAAAGGCTTGGTCCTAGATTGGCCCTAAGGTAAGGTGGTAAATCTTTAAGAAGTCGGGGGATCTTTTAGTAGGAAGTCTCTAAGGCACTGGGAGTATGGGCTTGAAGAGATGTGTGGCTCCTATCTCTTCCTCTTTTGCCTCTTACTTCGAGTCGAGCCCATGAGATGAGCAGTTATGGTCCACTGCATCTGCCCTGCCCCATGATGTGCAACTGACATACTCAAAGCCTCAGGGTAAAATGATTATAAATGAAGGTTGGGGGGAGGTCAAAATAAACTTGTCTTTATAAATTGACTATTTCAGGAATTTTGATAGTGACAAAAAGTTAACACACCATGCAGTGGCTGAGTGTGCGTGCACACACACAAATGCGCACATGACACTTTATGCATTGGATAGCCTTCTGCATCATACTCAAGTGTGTCTAATATAAGCCTTATTGCTTTCATCACTTGACAGTATGCAGCTTAGTGGCATTAAAGGCATCCACACTGTTGTGCCACAGTTGCAAGTATCTGCCTCCGGAGCACACTTTCTTGTTAAAAATGTCTTCCATGATACATTTTTAAGTTCAGAATATTGCAACTTCTCCAAATGAACTAGACTGATAATGATGGTTTAGCTACTGTGACCATCATGTCCATGGTACATAGCCCTCCAAGTCATGTCACTACATGCAGGGCAAAGCCATGGCAGACTCTGAGGCAGCTTACTCTGACTGCATGAGGTCAGAGTCGTGCATTTTATAGGCATGTATTGGACAGTGATGGAGTACTTGGCTTACTCGGTTACCACTCATGTGCCAGCAAAGCTTTTCAATCTGAAACCTTTGTAACCAGCTCAGTGAGACCCCCACCAGTTATGGGAATCCTTTGTATGTATTTAAATATCAATTCAGGAAAAGGTGATTTTTTTTCCAGTCCATATCCCAAAAGTATGGGCTGCAATAAAGGAGAAAAAAATCAAATATGACTCTATTCCATTTGAGGGGAATATTTCTTACAGGTGGGAGAAGAGAAACACTGATGGATAGAACCTTAGCGCATACTTCAGAAAGTATCTCCCCACACCTGAAAGCCTTGAATGAGTTTTCTAAATTCCAACCATTTATCTCCTACCTTCAAATGCCCTGAGGAAACAGAGGTAAGCATCTTGATCAAGTCAGAAGACAACAGATGTGGCAAAAAAGAAATAGACAAAAACGATCCTAAATTTCTCAAAAGTATTTTGTCTCATCCAAAACTTAATTTTTCCCCCTTATTTATGAGTACAAACATCCTACAAGAAAATGCTGCTGAGCCAGTGATCTAAGAAGAAACAATTCCTAGAAACAGGTTTCACCTTAGGATTCTGTTGCACTTCTTTCACCTTGAGAGCCAACCCAAGCCGCTTCAAGAGCAGATGCCTGTCCCATGTCACAGCAAGAAAGCTGCCCTCTATTTTATTAGATTTCATGTTTATAAAATAATCGCCTAACAAATATATACATTACCATAGAAAGAAACTTGACTCCCCTCAAACGAAAGGTACTGCCACCATTTTTATTAAATGTCACTTTTCTTCAGCAGCCACACTCGTCTCCCTCTTGCTATTATGCTAGCGCTCCTGCTGGATAATAGCTAAGTGATAAATGCTAGACTAAAATAACAAGGTCATTTGATATTTTTTTAAAAAAATTAAATCACAGGGAATTTTCCTCAAGAATTATTAAACAGCACTCAAGTCTTCCTTCACACATGACACAATCTGCTCGCCAAGGAGAATGTTCCTAAAAGAAATAACTGTTCAGGTTTAGGAAACAGCTTGGTGGGTAAAGTGCTTGCTGCCAAGCCACAGTCCATGAGTTCAATTCCCAGAAGCCAGAAGAAGAAAGAGAAAAAGGAGGAAGAGGAGGAGGAGGAGAAGGAGGAGAAGGAGGAAGAAGAAGAAGAAGAAGAAGAAGAAGAAGAAGAAGAAGAAGAAGAAGAAGAAGAAGAAGAAGAAGAAGAAGGTAATGATAATGATGATTTTACCACCAGAGTCTCTAACTCTTCACCCTCAGTGTGGTCACAAGGGTGGGAGAGATCCCTTCTTCTCCTAATGACTTTGACCTTTCAGGTATGACTCCCCTGAGCCACCATTACACCATCTGCTGTGGAAAGTAAAGAAACAGATATCTACACTTCATCTAGTCTAAGTCTGATGCTTGTCAGTTGCTTTCAATAGTCAACCACTTCCTTGAGGCTGTGGTTTAGGTGGACTCATAGCCTTTTATATTTCCTCTTACTTATTTCTCATGAAAGCCAATACTGACATTCTCTCTTTTCTATAATTCCCCAGTGGTTAATCCTTAAATTTTATTATTATTATTATTATTATTATTATTATTATTATTATTATTATT
>OU015750.1:104529407-104549017 GCA_907169655.1 Acomys percivali | reverse complement strand
GACAACGTGTTTTTATGTGGATTTATGCAAATGCATGTAAGATTTCCCAAGGGGAGATGCACATTAACTCAGACTATGTGAGTGACTCTGGAAACGAAGGCCTTAAACTTCCACATGCATTATATCGCGTATCATATATATAGTATGTGTGTGTCATTATATTCTTATATATATATATCCTATGTGTCATGGAAAATATCTTCAGATCTATTTGTGCCCAAAGGGGAAAAGCTTTATTTAAATCCCCCATTGATTTGATCTATAAGTCAAAAAAGAGAGTCCACCCCTCCTTTCCTCAGCACAGGCTTCGGCATATAAAATCCATTATTTGGGGCACAGCAGTGTTGTTTCTATCATAGCTAGAGTCTTTCTCCTTAAATGAGAACAGTCAAGAGTTATAGAAGCAGCACTTGAGAGACCAATAGGAGGAGCAAAGTGTCACTTCAGCTTTTGGATCTTTCTGGAAGATTCCAGGGATGTTGCTTGTATTTGTTTTCCTATTGTGTTTCCCTTTCTCTGAAAGTGCCATGCAGAAAGCAAACTGGGTAAATAATTGGCATTCCACAAATAAACCTATTATTCGCCCTCTAGTGTACTACAGTATTTGATGAAGAAATTATTTATGGAAAATGCTTCTTAATAGAGGTGTTTTGAATAATTGTCTTAGAAATCAAAAACGCTCCTGGATGCCTAAACATTAAGTACTTTTCATATGTGACATCTGCATGACAGACACATATGTGCATGTGGTATGTAGTGTCCATCCAAGTCTTTTGAGCAAAGAACACTGATGAAAAATAGTATTCCCAAGGTTTTCTTTTTCAGGGTGTTTATTTTTAAAGGCTTTTTCCTAGGTTTCAAGAATAATATAGTGGGTTAATATTGGCAATTGACAAATCCTAATGTAGCCTTGTCACTAATCACATAGGACACTACTATGCTTCATGGAGAGAGACAGAGAGAGAGAGAGAGAGAGAGAGAGAGACAGAGACAGAGACAGAGACAGAGACAGAGACAGAGAGACAGACAGAGAGACAGAGAGAGAGACAGACAGAGAGACAGAGAGAGAGACAGAGAGAGAGACAGAGAGAAACAGAGAGAGAGAGACAGAGAGACAGAGAGAGAGACAGAGAGAGAGAGACAGAGAGACAGAGAGAGAGACAGAGAGAGAGAGACAGAGAGAGAGACAGAGAGAGACAGAGAATCTCAGCCGACTACTGAAAAATGATTCACTTCTGAAACAGAAGTGGAACTTAGTAACTTACCTGGCACACGCTTTGCCCAGTTGATCATATGAACCAGCTCCCTGTCAGCCAGGTTGGTCAGTAAGCCCATCATTGAAGCTTCACTGAAGGGTCTAGAAGGGTCATATTCAGAATAGATTAAGGGCGGTTCAGCATCCAACAAGGCGCTGACCATCTGGTCAGCTGTCAAGGACAAGGCAGGGCTATTCTTCTTCGTGTGCTTTATCACAAGAGGGCTTGGCCAAAGGTTGGTGGCCCTCATGTCTCCTGAAGGCCCCATCTCACTTCTGCCTTCCAAGTCATCTCTCTGACGCTTGTGTTTCAGCATTCGCCCTCCTCGTCGGTCTTTCCGGATCCCTGAAAATGCAGGAGAATAAAGAATAAATTTAATCCTGAAAATTTCAGTATATACACTGTCTTCAAAGATAATAGCCCTTTGTTTTATTAAAATAAATACTGAGAGCACATGCAAACTTGTAAGTGTTGAATACCTGTGTCTCCAAATGAAAAAGGGAGCAGCATTGACTTGTGGCATTTGCTGATATTCATGGAGTAAATAATATCATTATAGCAAATTCAAGTCACTTGTCTGATATCAAGATGTGTACAAATTCCCCAAAACTTAATGATGGTTTTTTTTATGAGCCAGTAGCAGTTGTCTTTAACATGCTGCTACGTGTGTGTGTGTGTGTGTGTGTGTGTGTGTGTATGTTTGTATACTTATATGTGTATCTGTCATATGTGTATGCTTATGTATGTGTTTATGTGTATCTGTATCTGTATATGTAATTTATGTGTATATGTGTAAATGTGTCTCTGTCTGTATATGTATTTGTGTGTATATGTCTGTGTGTGCATGTGTGTGTACATGTGTCATGTGTGTACATATCTGTGCAGTAAATGTTATAAAATAACAGAATTATAATAACTAGTTATTCAAGAAATATTGCTTAATATCAAAGGCTGATTTTCCATTATTGAGACTCTTTAATAGCAAATTGTCAATGGTTTTAGTAATGAAGACATAAGCATCACGCTGGAGTAAGACCAACCAATGACCAAATCCCAACAGGAACATTGATTTAACAACAATTGACACACAAAAGTACCCTCAAAAGAAGCTGAACAGTCATAATGTATAAGCTCAAATGGCAAAGCAACAATAATTCAATTGGAAATGACCAGCAAACTAAAGGAGACAACTTACCAGACAACCTTGTGTGTGAGCGTGTCATGTTCCTGTGGGGCCACTCGTGTATGTGAGTGTGTGCGTGTGTGTGCATGTGCATATGGAGGCCTGAAGTGTACTCAATCACTCTCTACCTTATTTTTCAAGTCAGAGTTTCTCCCTGAACCTGGGCTTACTGATTCATGTAACCTAGCTGGCAGGCAAAGCCCAGGGACCATCCTGTCTCCACCTCCCCAGTGCTATGATTATAGGTGTGCATAACAGCACCCATCCAGCCTTTCCATACTGCTTGGGACCCCAACTTGATTCCTTGTATTTGAAAAGCAAGCACTTCACTTGCTAAGTGAGATCTTCACAGCCCTTCAGCTAAGTTTGGAAGCCTTTGAGATTATTTTTATGCATTTTTTAAAAAAAGCAACATTTACTAGGAGCTAGAGAGATTGCTCAACTGTTAAGAGCAATTGGATGCTCTTGCAGAGGACCTAAGTTTGGTTTCCAGCACATACCCAGCAGCTCACAACCAACCCTAAATCCACTTCTATTGGACATGGAACCCTCTTGTGACCTTTGCAAACACCAGGAACATATGTGGTGCACATACGCACAAAACACTCACATACATACCTGTCCCCCACAGCGCGAGCACACACACACACACACACACACAAGTGCATGCACGTGCACACACACATACACACACACACAAACACACACACACATACACAGACACATTCACTAGATAACATCACCACCTAACAAGCTTCTAGCTGGGGAATGCTACAGAATGCTGATCTACTCACGACACAGTATGCTCCCAGGACCCCGGGTCAGCTCAGTCAAATTCTCACAGCTACTGAGCTGTAGTGTTAGGAGCCGGCTGCAAGTCTGCCAGTGCTCTTAGCTTTAAGTTGTCCACAAACGCATTTTTCTAAGTATGAAAGTTTTAAATAGTTTTCAAATAATCTCCTTCCAAAGGGCTACCCACCTGTGACTCTCCCTTAGAGGCCCAAGGGAAGCAGGTGGCCCAATTTTTCTGCTGTGCATTCTCTGAGCCGTTGACCCAGAGCCTTACCTAGAAAAAGGCCATTCTGTCCTGGCCAAATGTTATCAACAAAAATAACCATTTCAAAGGCCAAAGATGAGCCCAAGTTTCTATGTATTTCTTACAAACTTATCTCTCCAAAATTAGATAGTGAGGTACAGATTAAGTTTTAGACTTACAATGGAAGGGATCGCCATTTTAGTAAAACATCACTACACTTAATTCTGCTTGGTTTTGAGACATGCTCTCCGTATATAGCCACGGCTGTCCTGGCACTTGCTCTGTAGACAAGATGGTCTTGAACAACAGAGATCCACCTGCCTCTGCCTCCCAAGTGCTGAGGTTAAAGGTATGTACCGCTATGCTTGGCTAGTGCAAATATTTTTAACACCGAACACATGAAAAACAAACAGCACATATCAATCTGTTTTTTTCACTCACAGCAGACATAAGAATTTCATTCTTTCTTGCTCTAATTTGTCAAGAAATGGAATACATAAATAAATGAGTGAAACTGGAACAAATGTATAGCTGGGGATTTTTTAAAAGAATAACTTTACTGTTTTTGAGTCTAAATTCAATATATTAATTGACAATGTATAGATGAAAAGAACCATATCTGTCCTGCTAAAAATGAACATTACTGTAAGTCCTGGATTAAGCAATGATAATAATGAGTGATATTTAATTGATGTTTTGAATTATTATTAATTTGATTTATATGGGTAATGTTTTGCCTGGGCACCAGCGTATAACTGGTGCTCAGGGAGGCCAGAAGAGAATATCAGATCCTCTGTGAGTGGAATTACAGATGGTTGTGAGCCACCATGTGGGTTCTGGGAATCAAACCTGAGTCCTCTGAGTCCTCTGGAAGAGCACCCAGTGCTCTGAACTGCTAATCTGTCTCTCCAGTCCCAAAGCTTGTGATTTTGATCATTGTGTGCACTGAGCATGGGGCGTGCGTTGTAAGCATTTTGTGTGCAGTATATGGGAGGATGCTTTCAGGTAATTATACCTCACAGTAATCTCATGAGGTGAATCTTGGAAACTGCTTGGCAGTGGTGGTTCTTATTTGGTGCCACACGGTAACAGATCACAGCCTGGAGCCCCTCGGTGATGACTGTGTATTCACATGCTGCCTCTGAGAGGACGTCGACTTTTCTATGTTCTTCAGATGAGCCAGTTTTGGAATTTACTCATTATCATAGGGCAAAAGTTAACACATCTAGGGATGACTGAAGTCCAGCAGAGAAAGGCAGCAGCACATAACTAACCATTGTGCATGGTCACATACTTCAATTATCTCATGGTCAAATGTCCTGACATCTCAACTGAGGGAAATAATAGTCCTGTTTGACTTTGCTCATCAGGGCACATGTGGAGCATCATGCTCATTATTGGACGCTGCATATTTAAGAGAAATAAACCTGTTCCAACTGGAATAGCTAGAACATTGAGGAGCCAAGATTTCAGGTCATGTGGCACGTGAACAACATATTCCACCTGAAGAGGAATCAGCCTAGACTGATGAAACCACAGTGGAAGCAAAAGCACCACCCTCAGATGCAGGACTTGCATCCATTCAAATGGTGACCTAACAGCCCAAGGCCAGCATAGAAGCAGCATGCAGAAACCACCATAAACGACGCAGCAGGAAGACAGAGTCTGCAGTTAACAAGACAACACTCGTAATGGCAGCCACTTCAGAAACACCAAGCAGAACCCCCGGAGGCTTCTAAGGATACAACGTTCCTAGTTTGCTTCCTGCTGTTGTGATAAACACCATGACCAAAAGCAACCTGGGGAGGAAAAGCTAGATGCTTTGCAGGTTATGTCCATCATTGAATGAAGCCAGAGAAGGAGCTGGAGGCAAGAATGCAGCAGAGACCTTGGAGGGGCATGGTCTATTGGATTGCTCTCTCTAGACTGTACAGCTATTTTTCTTACACAGCCTAGGCCCACGTGCCTAGGGATGGAACTACCCAGAGTCAAGCTGGGTTCTCCCTTATCAATCATTTATCAAGAAAACACATAGAGACGTGCACACACCATCTGGGGAAGGCAATTCTTTAGCTGAGGCCCCCTCCTTCCAGGTGTGTCAAGTTGACAACAAATGAACCAGGGCAGTAGGCTGGCTGGAGATGTTTCCTTTCTTGGGGGACACTACAAGATCGCATGGTTTTGTTCCAGTAGTGTTTAAAATAATGCGTTGGGCTGCCACACCCACTTGGTTCTTACAGTAAGATGAGTCAGATTATTGAACCCAAACCAAAAATGGCCCCAGGTTTGAGATATAGAACTCCGAGATGCCACTGAAGACAGGAGAGAAGTGAGTATTTGTAAAACTGCCAGGCAGCCAAACCGAGAAAGGAAGACTCTGTAAGCGCCTGTAAATATTCTAATTTATTCCAAAGACATGGTGCTGTACACATGCCAGAATCCCCACAGGCAAGACAAAATAGGAAATTATGCACATTGTTTGGTCAACTGTGGTACACGAAGATCCCAGAATATGGCCCAGTGAGGAAAACGGTGTTCTTCCAGCATGCTATAAGTGTTGGTAATGTATTAATATTTAATAAAAGTTTAAATAAACTCTAACTAGAATTAGGTGAAACTGGAAGCCAGAAAGGTCCAACTTTTTTTTCTAATGTTCCTATATCGCCAACATGAAGTGAGCCCTAAAGGTCAACTCTAACATCACAGGCTGTGTCTCCATGGCAGCACAGCTAATTCTCATGTGTGTGGGGTGAGGCATGTTTATCCTTACACCCATGGATATGTTCTCACCCCATCATCAAGAAAGGCTCTTGTGACATTGTGTCTCCTGCATGAGTGACATCTCAACCACATGCCTGCTGAACAATGATGGCACTACTAAACATGCTCACACAGGAGAGGGAAGTCCCATGGGGGGTCCCACATCTTACAAAGAACTACCAGAAACTAATGATGGCCAAGAAAATCAATCCCAGGATGTGCCCACTAATTGGTTATCCAATACCAGATGGCAAACCCTGAAATCACTTATATACAAATAACATTACAGGACTAAAGAGGTTACATATAAATGTTATCGATGTGTGTGTGTGTGTGTGTGTGTGTGTGTGTGTGTGTGTGTAATAAAGAAAACAAGGCCATGAATTTGAGAGGGAGTAAGGGAGAGAAAGATGGGAGAGGTTGGAGTGAGGAAAGGCAAGGGGGGGGAATGATATAATCATAATTTAATTTTTTTAAAAACAAAAATAAATAGTGATGGGGATAATTAACATCCAAAGATGAAAACTAAAATCACATTTCTTCCAGACATTTTCCAGAATTATTTGTAAGGCAGCAACAGAAACCTACCACTCCTTGACTGTTTCTTTTTTTTAATCATCAGAGAAAAAAGTCAAATGACTAAACCACTAATTCATAAAGGAGAAAAAGTATTTTAAAAAAAAAACACAATGCTCTAGATTATGCAAGTGTTAATCAGGGAAACTAATGGCAATCAAGAAGTTTATCTGTAGCAGATGTCACTGTAGTGAGTAGTGCAATATAAAGGAGACATGCTGTAACTGTCATTTAGTGACAAAAATGTCATTTTCCGGATGATGGAACGGTATATTCAGCAGGGTGATCCCAAAGCTGTAACGGGGCATGCAAGGAACTATTTGCTCCTTTTTACCTCCCAAGTTCTGTGACTGATAAGATCACATTTGCATCAAAGCAAAGCTATCCTTTGAAAAGTCATTTAACACATTCTCGAGATTTTCCTAACAGAGCCACACATTTTACAGAGAAGGCAAATGCTATTTTACCTTGCCTGTACCCCTGAAACGTGAAATGCATCCGATCTGAACTGATAATATCCCTATCACCCTACTGGGAGGACACAGAAAATCCACATACAAAACTGGTAGCTCCCAGTGTGGATTTGAGTGGCACTAATCCATCCTGGGGACATTAATTGAAGGGTATTTTATAAGCCAATAAAAAAGACAACCTGACAGAGACTAAAAGGCAGATAAATGTTGGCCAGGGTCCCTAGAAAAGGTAGGTCTGGTGAGTACTGCAAAGACTGCCTGAAAGTTTCGGAGACTGCTAGAAGGAAATCAGAGGTTGTCGATCCCCGAGGAGATTTAACCTTTCTACCTGCTTAGACAGTTATGCCCTGGCTCTAAACCGAAACATTTATCTTAATAACTCAAATGTCCAATACACTCTGAAAAGAGATTTCTGGTTATCCAAGATGGTTTTGTGTTGCTTTGCAATGGGGGGAAATAAAACTCAGTACCCCTGCACAAGTAGACAAGCATTCAACCACTGGGCTACATAGGCAACATCTACCACTGGGCTGTAAGCCCAGCTCCTCTCTTGTCCTAAAGATAGGGTCTTATTATGGCTGGTCTTGCACTTGATGTGTAGCTGGCTTTGAACTTTCATCTCCTTATGTGCACCTCACAAATGCTGAGCTCAGAGGCACACATTGCCCTGCCACCTGGAGTTCAATCATTCATTTTTTTTCAGCCTTTAAATTCCTTGATTTGGCCATTGAATCTGAAGAAAAGTTAACATACTATCTTAATATCCATTAATGATAGAAATTTCTAGGTTATTGGTTTCTAATGCAGTCTCTCAATTTTTCCTTTATTGGAATGATCTTTTTTTTTTCTCCTAGTAACCTATGCCTCTACAAAAATAAAAAAAAAGAAGAAGGAGAAGAAGAAGAAGAAGAAGAAGAAGGAGAAAAATCAGCAATCTTCCCTAGTTCCCAGCAACTACTTCAATGTATTATTATTTCAAACATTTGCATAATTAATTTCTTTTGTTTCTCAGTAACTTCACATTACCCATGAGGTATTAAAAAGCCAGGCAAAAAAATACTCTAAAAGCTTTTTAAATTCAGTATGTTGAAAGAAGTAGGTATGCTGATTAGGTACAAATTTAATAAAGATAAGAGCCTTATAAAGCTGCCGCAGAAAAGCAGACACACTCAGGATGGAGTGCATGAGTTAAGGCCTTGTGTCACCCTCACTGGACAGAAAAGAGACTTAGGCTCTCGTTCACACAGCCTAAGGCCAGCTGAGGATGCGAACCCAGGTCCACTCAACTCCACAGCCTGTGTAGCATCATATAGACTGTAAAATCTTTGTTTAACTTTTCCCATTCACACCCCTTTGAAAATTTTATGTAACCCCAGGGTATATAGGTATATAAAATAGTTACACAAATCAAACATAAATTCAGAATAAATATCAAAGAAAATATATTTAAGGAAATTCTTTGCTATATACAATTTTACCACATCAAAGGTGAAATACAGTTCACATAGGAATTATGTGGATGTGGATGTTTATCTAACACAACATTTTCCAAAGACATGAATTTGACACTTAGTATGCTGAGAAAGGATAGTAGGAAATGGTAAGGGTGTTTGTCTTCAGTAATAAAACCATTATGTTTCCATGTATAAAGAAAACTTCATACACATAGAAACACACTGAGATTTATGACACCGCACAGTCTGGAATCTGGGTGGAGCTGTTTCAAGGAGCACTCACCGCCATGGTGAGGCATGGTGGTATGGGAAATACTAAGTCTTCACGCTGTGAACCCAGGCCACACGGAAGTTGTGAGATGCCACCTGGGCGAGTGCTGCCCGAAAAGCCTCAGGATCATTAAGTATTTGATTTTTAATTCATTCTTCAGTCAGTCTGCATTCAGCAACTTTGTGTTAACAAAGTCTTCACAAAGCCTCTTAGTTGGTCACATAGGATAATGATGCTCAGTTTAAGGGGCTTTGCCCTCCATAACCATTAAATGATGCTAGATTTGCGTTTGGTAGTCATAGGTGATTGAACAATGTACCACAGCCTCTCAGTGTGCTGTGCCAAGGACCTGTGCACTGCCTGCATAACATTCCTTCTTGTCAAGAGAATCACCTAAGCTGACCAAGCATTTCCTCAGATACCTGTTGATTAACTTCACTTCTACCCGCTTCTGCCATCTGCTATGGTCAATCAGTCTCCTGAAGGACTGTGTGTTACAGCACCAGCACCAGGCTATGGCATTGTGGTGGTGTGAACAGGAATGCCCCGCCCCCATGGACTCATGTGTTTGTATGCTTGGCCCGTAGGGAGTGGCACTGTTAAGAGATGTGGCCTTATGGAGTAGCTGTGGTCTTGTTGGAGGAAGTGTGTCACTGCGGGGGAGGGCTTTGAGGTCTCCTATGCTCAAGCTGTGCCTAGTGTGACACAGTCTCCTTCTGCTGCCTGCGGATCAACATGTAGAGCCCTCAGCTCCTTCTCCAGCACTGTGTCTGCCTGCATGCTGCCATGATGATAATGGAGTAAACCCCTGAAACTGTAAACCAGCCCCAATTAAATGTTTTTTTTTATAGGAGATGCCATGGTTATGGTATCTCTTCACAGCAATAAAAACCCTAAGGACAGGTATTATTATTGTGAGGTGTTCAAACTCTCCAATGTAAGTTCTCATGAGAGAAAGTTAGATCATTGGAGACATTGCCTCGAAGGAACTGTTCGGACACTGCTCCTTTTCAGTCACTGTCTTCATTTCTAAGATGCCATAAAATGAACCAATCAATATCGTTTGCTGCGGGCTCCCTCCACCACATACCACATTGTTAGCGCCGCTTTATTAGTAACAGAACCAAACAACTGTGGTCTGAAACCATGAGCCAAAAGACCTTCTTTTTCTGTTTTAAGTTGATTGTCTCCAAGGTCTTATTATACTAATAAAAAACTGGCTGACACACTATGCGACATCATCTCTCTGTCGCTCCTTAATGCAGGTCTTTGCAGCCACTTACTTACCTTCACTTTCTCCTGCAATCCAGCTAACTGGTGATTGGCTAACCTCTGCAGTGCAGTCACTTGCTCCAGTTTTCCTCCAACACACTCAGTGAGCACACTGACCTTCTGCACAAGTGCCATCTTCCTTTTCATGTCCATGTGACCAAATACCTGGCAGAAGTGACTTTAGAGACAAAGGGCTTATTCTGTCTGGCAACTTCAGTGACTATAATCCACTCTGGTAGAGATGGTAGGGTGAGTGTCTCGGACAGGGCCTGGGAGCTCACGCACAGATGTTGTATTGGGATTAGGGGATGAAGTCATTTTAACTAGGATTTGCTAATTCTGTTCCCCTGGGGTATCATCATGCGCTGTTCAGCATCTGACATTTAAAATGAGTTACGTCATACCATTTTCGAGGTTTTACCTGCCCATAGTATTTCTAACAGGATGGTGACTTAGCACTAGCTCTCTATCTCTACCACATGCAGACGTTCCTAAGAATTATTTTCATCCTTAGGCTGGTAAAAAAAAAAAAAAATCCCTGTTCCTCTAGTCTCTTTATTACCAAACTGTCAATATGAGATTTCCCATGTCTTCTGGGATTTCACCATCTTGGATCTTATTAGCATCCCCCTCCCCTCTTCTATAAGGAATGGCGAGCTGAATTAATTCCAATAACCACATCACATCCCCTGACTTAACTCTCCTCCCATGTGATAAACTCACGGGCACAGACTCCAGAAACTGGTTCTCTTGGCCTCTTCACACTGTGGCTTATTGCTTGCAAGCAGCATGCACTTCCGCCCGCTTCCTAGGTCACACTCCCTCCTTGTTTGACTGTGCCATCTGATGGTCTCCAGATCAATGTCGCTGCCTATCTTTTAAGTGGAACTTTGGAATTATAACTCATGCCAGTGGCTGCAAAAGAAGTGGGTGCACCTTCCCATCCTCCTTGGGTACCACAGTGCCAATGGACCTGTCTGTTCAGTGGGATGATATATCTCCCAGAGATGAATGGGTTCCCAGTAGAAGGTGGAAAAACATCCCTGTCGATGCTACTTGATGAAATCAAGCACAGATTGAAAAGGTTGAACTGTGGCAGAGTTTCAGTAAATCTACACATGCTCAGGATTTTAGCTAATTATAATCACCACAAAGAATCCAAAGTGAGAGGAATGAAGAAGGACTAGGGGCCGATGGGAGATTTCATCGTTTTGTCCAGGACTTCAAATTCAGCTGATGTAAACAGGCATTGTTCAAATATTATTGAAATTAAAAAAAAATACAATGATTGTTCTAATAATAGGCACTTGTTAATTCTTGGCTTCCTGGCTTCTTAAGTGTCATCCTACATTTCGGCAATTTCCCTAGTATGTGAGGTGGTAGTAGTCAAAATTTGCTTTCCAGTACAAACTGGATAACCACTGCTTTCTGTGGCCTTGGATTCTAGGGTGAAGCTTGGGCTCTGCTCACAGCCTGCTTCTCCCACTGCAGACTGCCCAGCCAGCTGCCATGTATCTCTTGTCCTACCCATTTGCAAAGTCCTGTTCTTCAGTCTGCCCATCAAATCTGTGACCCAGCCCCATCACTTTGGATGGGACCAGTTTGTATTGCTTGGACCCTTTAGCTGGCCTTTGTTAAGTATTGGCTTCATGCCAGGAGCTCATCTAAGCTCCAGGCTTAACTGACATAATTTAACTTTCACAATGTCAGGTTATCAATACAGGACCTCTTTCAGTAGCCAAGGAAACTGTTACAGCCAAAGGCTAGGAGTGTAGCTCAGCGGTAGAGCGCTTGCCTACCAAGTGCAACGCCTCACCTTCAATCTTCACCTTGGAAAGGATGGACACAGAAGTGGGGATCTGAGGTTGAGCTGAGTTACATTGGCTTCAGGAGTATACTTAAATATCATGTGGCACCTGTCTGGGGAGCCAAGCATGGGTGCAATCTGTGCAACCCTACGGATACTGCTAATCAGTAAAATAAATGGTTTGTGTTCTGTGCTCTGCTTACAAAGGGCCTGGAATCCCTAGAGGATACTGCTTCTATTGACCTCTCATAGATACAATCATGATTGCATAATCACTGCAATTACCAGCTATAACAGTTCTTATTCATGATTCTAGATTATTTAAACCATGCTCTGGAAACATTTAAAAGTCTATCTCCCCATTCTTTTTCAACTAATACTATTATTTATGCACTTTACATATTAGAAGGCCTTAGGTGGTTGGGCTATTAAACATATTAAGATAGGCTATGTCCCCCCCCCCGCCCCAAATGTAGTAGATGGCCTAGAATGGACGGGTCAAGGTTAGCTCTCCCAAGCATGCTCCAGCTGAGGGAGAAATGCTAGAAAACTCCATGTGCCTTGAAAAGGGTTCTATGTGATTTGCAAAGGCGTGTTCAGAGAAATGCTGTGCTGCGATTCAGCTTTCACGTCACCCATTTGTTCACGCAGACACTAGTGCAGGGCAAAAAGGACAAAGTCCCTCTCCTCCCATTGTTCTTTAATTGTACGAGGAAGACAGTCAAGAAACAAATGAATAATGCGGGGAACTGATAAGTGCCAGGGAAAACAATGAAGGAAAGGATAGGGAAGGTCCTTAAAATGGTGAATGTATCTCCGGGATTGGGGAACAGAGCGAAGTGAGCAGGGCAACAACTCAGCCCTGAAATAGGAAGAAAGAAAAGAGAAGCCACTTGCACAGAGCCCGGGAGACCAGTGCGAAGACCCGAACTGAGTCCTGAGAAAGGAGTAGCCAGTGTGAGTGGAAGAGAGAGCTGCCAGAATTCATAGTCTTAAAGTATTACTTTGTTTCCTCTAGATGGACCTTAGAGACAAAGGCAAAGCTACAGGATAAGGTGTCACCGTAGTTTGCGGGATAATAGGTCACAGGTGCTTACTTACTTGTGTGATGGAACCAAGGCTGCCTGCCGGTCCCTGAGTTCTGCATGTACTGTGAAAGTAAAGCCACAGAGACCTACAGATGGATTGAATGTGGACTTCGAAGAGAGAGGAATTTGTTTGTTTGTTTGTTTGTTTGTTTGTCAAGACAAGGTCTCACTGTGTACCCTGGCTGTCCTGGAACTCACTCTATAACCCAGGCTGGCCTCGCACTCAAGAGATCCTCCTGTCTCTGCCTCCCGAGTGCTGGGATTAAAGGCGTCCATCACCACTGCCCAGCTAGAGGGAAATTTTTAAATCATCGTGATTAAGGTTCCTGTAGTTTGTATGTCTCAGCACTGAGAACAAATATCTAAAACAAGCGACTGAGGGGATGAAGGCTTTGTTTTGGCTCACGTGTTAGGGGACATGGTCCAGCATGGGATATGGGGGTGGCTCTTTAAATGTAACTGAGAGGCTGATGTGTAGCTGGTTCATATCTTTTTTTATATTAAATATTTTTTACATATACATTTATATTATTACACATATATACAATAAACTACCTACAGCAAGAAGAACCATGGCACAGTCAGGAATTATATAAATGTTACATTCTCAGTGTTTTGTCTGTTTGCATTTGGCAGCCTTGAAGGAAACATCTTTCCTATCTTGATGCTGGTTCACATTTTGATGTTCAGGAAACAGAGAGCAAACCAGAGGTGACGCCAGGCCATGACCCTCAAGGCCTGTCTCCAGTGACCTGTTTGCACAGCCAAGTATTTAAATACATGATATTGATCCATATAATAATATGGAATAGTCATATTCCATATTCACATTCCACATTCAAAGCTGTACTCGGCTGGAAAGATAGACAACATATAATAATAAATGAGGAACAGAATGGAATTATAAAAAGAATTGTAAGCAAATGCTAGAAAGCTTTATTTTAAGATTACAATGGGCATCTTCTTGTCCACAGAAATGGACAGTGCTATTCAGAACTCCCAAGTGCTATTCAGGTATCTACTGCCCACTATGCCCTCTGGCCTCAAACACTATAGTTTTTAAAAAAAGATGATTTCAGCTCTTCAATGTGGCCAAAGAAGAATCAGTGAGCTGCCTGGAAAGTCAATAGCTACATTCTAAACTGAAATGTAAAGGACCAGAAGAGTAACAAGCCTAAGAAATGACATGGTTCATTGGAATGACGTAAGGACAGAAAGGAAAGGACATGAAACATATTAATTAACAATAGCCAAGAACTGCCCATAATTAGTAGACACACTAAGCTATCCATTCAAGAAGCTCAGAAAGAAAACTACACTTCCAAGGTGTGGCAGGACATAGGAAGTCATTTTAAAAGCTAGCTAGGGAGAGGGTACCACCTGCTGAAAGAGAGTGGAGGCAAGAAAACATCAGTAATATTTTCAAAGAAGATACCAGTCTGGAATTCCAGGCCCAGGGAACTTATCTTTTAAACATGAAAGAGGAGTAAAAATCAGTCAAGCAAAACCTGAGGGCGACTGTTACCAGGAAACTTGTTCTATGGGAAATGCCAAAAAGATTGTCTTTGGGTAGGATGAAAGTGTCTTTAGAGTCAGAGATTTACACCTACAGAGATATGGAAGGGGTCAGACAGAACAAAAAGAGAGTAAATATTTTGAATTTCTGAAAAGGCCTAAAAACATAACTCGGTGCTTAAAATAATAGCCATGCATTGGGTGTAATGTCCAGAGAATGAAACAAGAGACAGCAACGTTCCAGAGACAGGAAGCGCTAGGCATGTGATGCTGGTTTGCAAGATGCTACTGCTAGAGTGGAATTGTGTTACCTTAACACGTGCCTCAACTGGCTAAAGGTGTATAGTATAAACTTCTGCAGAGACATTACATAAAAACATCTTGTCATTTACTTGATTTTCTAAGAGCAGAGATAAAATGGGACTATTTAAAATGCTGAAATGAAACTAGAGAAGAAAAGATGCATCTCGTTGACCCCAGAATACACTGATAAGCACATAAGCGTAAATCATGTGAAGACTCCAATTAAAAGGCAGAGATTGTCAAGACTACATTATGGGTTTAGACAAGAACTTCCTTTAGCTATTAAGAATCTGATACATTAGAAGTAAAAGCATGGCTGGACGCGGTGGTGCTCACCTGTGATTCCAGAGGCAGGCAGACCGCTGTGAGTTCAGGGCCAGCCTGGTCTACAAAGCGAGCCTAGGACAGCCAAAAGCTACACAGAGAAACCCTGTACCCTGTCTTGAAGGGGGGGGGAGGAGTAAAAGTCTGGAGAGAGAAATCTTGTGGCAACGCTGATCAAAATATAGCTGTAGCCTCTATATTAATTCTGTGCAAAGAGATCGTGGGAGGCAGATGGATGTGACAAGAGTTAAGAGTAGATTACATAAAAAATATAAGCATTGATTCTCCCAAACCATACACAAGACCAATAATGTAGATACCTAAAAACGGTGCTTTAGAACTGAAATGAAAGGCACAAAGCCATCAGTTTTACCTAGAGACTTTTTTTCTCCTCTGTCCATAATTTGTAGTTCAAACAAGCAGAAAAATCAATGCAGATAAAATTGAATGTGTTATCACTTAACTGGATCTAATTGCTATTTCCAAAATACGCCATCAAAAAAAAAAAAAAAAAAAACGGTAAAATAGACATTTTCTCAAGCTTTTATGAAACTTACCAGATAAGCCAGGTTTTGAGTATAAGACAGGAACCACAAAGAGCATCCTTTCCACACCAGAGTGGGAGTAAGCCAGAAGTTGGTAAGGGACAAGTACTTAGGGAATTCCCAAGTACTCGGAAATTAAACAATGCACGTTTAAAAGCTGTGTGGCTAGATGATGAAGTCTCACAGGGACTTTTAAATATTTTTAATTAAGAGAAAATAAAAATAAAATTTAAAGTGCATTAAGGTGAAGGAAATTTATGTATTTATGTATTTATTTATTTATTTATTTATTTATTTATTTTTGGAAATTTCATAACAGTAAATAAGAGGGAAAAACATCATATCTGTAGCCTAAGGTTAAAAGCCTTTGGGGAAAACGGTTAAAAGGTTTTCTGTCCCCCAAAGGGACAGAAAACAATAATAATTAGGCCTGCGTTGTGAAATGTGAGCAGAGGCAAGTACCTGTGGCTAAATAGGTCATTGGCACTAGGGCGAATTTAATGCTATTCTTCTGCTACATGAAGATAGTGTTAAAATGACTCCTGGTGACTTATTGCTGCGCCCACAGATAGGGGCATCTCTCAGCCTCACAGGAGATGCTTCTTCTCGACGCAGAAGACAGCGAGCGCAGGGACCGTCACAATCTCAAGCCAGAAAAAAATTCCCAGCATGCACTGGGAGAGGGGACATGAGAGTCCACTGCTAGGGGAGGAGCTATTGACATTTGAAAACTGATGCAATAGAGAGAGTCAGCTTTCTTCAGTGGTGTGACCCCCCCCATAAGTCAACCACACTCCAGGGCGCCCCGTTCCCGTGAGTAGTTGGGACAACACAGACAGGACTGCACTGGGAGGGAGAAGAGAACTCAAAATTGAGTGGGGACAAGTGAGTGGGGGTGTAGAGGGTGTACGTAGGAGACCCGAGCGGGCACAAACATGAGCAAAATACATTGTACAAAGTTCGAAAAGATTAAAAAAAATAAAATTATCATTAAAATAATAGAATTTAAAACAGCAATAGCATAAGAGAAATAAGTTAAATATAAATGGTTTCTCCACCAAGATGTTGATAAACTTCTATCCAGGATAATTAACAAAAAGGAAAGTCATGAATTATCAGTCAAAAATATAAAAAGAATCACCATTGGTAGCCCCATGAGCAATAAAAGGGTAATAAAGGAATACTATAGTATGAATATGGAATAACTTTCCAAATAAGAAACTCCCAGAATCATGTGGCTTTATGATGGTTTCTACCATACATTTAAGAAACAACAAGGACAAATTCTTTATAATCTTTTTCATAAAAACAGAAGCCATTAAGTCTTATTACATATACTAGGTAGGATAGCTGAAATCTAAAATGTGACCAAACCAAATGCTGCCAAGGCCATGAAGCTGCAGGGACGATCATTTCCTGCTGGTGGAATGCAAGGTGATGCAGCGACCTCAAGAGACAAAACGGCAGCATCTCATGAGGCTAAGAACCATCTTCCCATGTGATGTAAGAGACACCGCTCTGTATCCTCTCTCTACCTTGAAAACGTGCTAATGCAAAGACCTTTGTAAAAATATTTCCAGCAATTTTATTCTTAATTGTCAGAGACTGGAAGCAACTAAGATGCCCTTCACAACTGAGTAGATATTTTTTAAGATACATACTATGGACATTATTTGTTTGCTTAACAATAATGAGTTGTCAAGCCATGAAAAGATGAGAACAAAACAGGAAGGTGCAGACGCCTAAATACCAGGAGCCAGGCTGAAACATCAATATGCTGCAATGACAGCAGTAATAGGCTCGCTCAGAACGTTAATACCAGAAAGATCTAGAACAGAGAAGGAGTACTTGTCAAGATTTCAAGGGGTAGAAAGGATCTGAACTAACAGAGGGAACAGAGGAGATTTTGCAGATGAAAAAAAATTAATTATTTAAAGATAGATAAATAAATAAATAGGTAATAGATATAGTAAGTTCTTTGAAAATTTTTATGTAGCTAATCCACTCATGTAAATGGAGAATAACTTCATGATCTTTAAGTGTGAGCTGCCACAGTGACGTCTTTTCAAAGACTAGTGTACAAGAGAGAAAGGAGCTTCTGAATGATGAGGAAAAGCATCAGTAGAGCTAGGCCATGCTGCCACAATTCTCTTCCCATAATGCAACAAGAACCATGCTTAGCCTCTCTGGTATTCCTCCCAAACCCACTAACCTTGCTCTCATCCTGAGAGCACCGCATAAGTCCACATGGCGAGCCGGTCTAGGAAGTACTTGATCCATACTCACCAGACCTGCCCTGGTCATCAAACATTGCCATAATTAAGGGAAACATAAGAAAGTGTGGCTTCTAACTGTATTACATCCTAATGGCACAGGCAGAAATTTGGCACCATAAAGTATGACTTTAGTAAATAAAATGCTACAGACTTGGCTCATCTACTGTGAGGAATGTACCACACAGTATAAGATGTTAATGCAGGAATGTGTGCGGGATATGAGAATCCCTTGAGTTCCTGTATTAGTTATACTTCTTATCATTAACCAAATACCTGACAAAAGCAAATTAAAGCAGAAAATATTTGCCTGCTATATATGGTGTATGTGAGTGACTCTCCCCCCCCCTTGTGTGTGTGTGTGTGTGTGTGTGTGTGTGTGTGAGAGAGAGAGAGAGAGAGAGAGAGAGAGAGAGAGAGAGAGAGAGAGAAGGGGGAGGGAGGGAGAGAGGGAGGGGGAGAAGAAGAGAGGGGAGGGGTGTGCAAGGTCAACACCAGTTGTCTTTCTTAGTGACTTCTAGCTTACAGTTTGAGACAGGGTCTCTCACTGAACTCAGAGCTGATAAATTGGCTGGACTGTCTTGTAAAGCCACTTGTTTCTAGAACCCGTGCCCCACCGCTGTGGTTACAGAAGTACCCCTCTACCTCCCGCTTTTTCATGGGTGCTGGAAATCCAAACCCAAGTCTTCATGCTTGTACAGCGGGCACTTTACCAGCTAAACCCCTGCCCAATCCCTTGAAGAGTTCATCCTGACTTAAAGTAGTCCAGAGCCATGCAGTAGGAGAGGAAGGCACAGCAAAGGGTGTCTTGACACACAGAGCCAACTTGGCAGCAGAGAAGGAGAGCGCCCATGCTCACCTGCCTTTCCTTCTCCCATTTTTACTCAGTCTGGGATGCCAGCACGTGAGATGATAAAATAACAGTGAGTCTCTCCCCTCCCAGCTGCATCTCTGGGGTGCCCTGCTCGGTACACTGAGATGTAAGCTTCAACAGGGACCTGGTATTTCTTAGTGTGATTAAGTTACAATTGAATTAATCATCATGCCATCTTGGCAAATTTTCTGTAAATCCTTAACTAATCCAAAATAAGATTTTAATGTAGCCAAGTGCAGGAGCATTTACATAATATTAAAGTTGGCTTTCTGCTGCTTCTTTGTGTGAAGAGCGGCCACTTCCTGCCATTTGTACTGTTTGAAGGGCAGCTATGTCATCCCACTTGACAG
This sequence comes from Acomys percivali, assembly GCA_907169655.1. NCBI lineage: Eukaryota > Metazoa > Chordata > Mammalia > Rodentia > Muridae > Acomys > Acomys percivali. The sequence continues at coordinate 104,529,657 of OU015750.1, read as the reverse complement.
CGGAGTCAAAATGTAATTTCATAATAATGATTTCATTTAAAAGTAGAAGACTGACATCTTAGTGCGGATTTTTTAAAAACCCTGTAAATCAAAGTGGCAAAGACTCTATATCTTTTACTACAAAGTGTTCTCAAGTGTTCAGACTCAGAGTTAGTAACTGGGCGTGTGAGTTCAAACCGTGTAGCTTGTCACTGTTTCCTAAAGTGTGTGTGTGTGTGTGTGTGTGTGTGTGTGTGTGTGTGTGTGTGTG
>OU015750.1:104496692-104515834 GCA_907169655.1 Acomys percivali | reverse complement strand
GGTGGACGCATGCCACAGATCAGGGATGGATGTGGGGCAGAGGGCAGAGGACAAGTGAGGTCAAGTAAGGGTATGAGCCTAGCACCCTAATACCATGGCAGGAACTTCTCTCTCAGGTAAAAGTGACCACAGAGCTATGTATCCAGCGGTGTTCAAAAGGTGGACACAAATCTCAACACGTTCCACTCTCAGACCAAACACATGACAAGAGGGTTACAGTGACTCGAGAGGGGTTGGGATGTCACTTCTGGAAAATCTGAAGCCAGCTCAGGGATGGGAGCTGGCAAGCAAGACAGTGTGTTCCTAATAATTAAAGTATAATAACTAACTTCTCATTGAAGGTATGTATAAAACAGCAAAATATATTCTGTAGCTAGTAAACAGATCTGTGCACTGTGGCAATGGCTCTGTTAGGAAAATAGGAGAGAGAATGTGAAAGAAAAAAATTAGGTGTGATTCAGAAAGTGGAAAACAAGAAGGGGCCAAGAATGGAGAAGACTAAATTGTAGATATGCCTCGGGAAAAATCTGCCTAATTTTTTATGCAATTGATTTTCCAAGTGGAACAGAATGCAGGCTAATTGTTTAGTAATATTTATTTAATTAGGATTATAGTATTCTGCCATTGCATTTTACTTGGAGATTAGAATAAGTACAAAAGGTAAAGTGTTAAGTGTATATTTCACATTACTCACCATAACCAACTTATAGGGAGGGCTTACTAAATAAGCTAAATAAAACACTAAAGGCTCTGCATTCTCTGACACACCTCCTTAATACAGCCATCATATTACCATATGTAGAGAAATTTTAATCCAGCAGCATGGCTGCTCTGGCAAGGGATCACAACCAAAGATCTTCTAGGTCCGTGTGATCCAGCTGGGATACAGACAAGCCACAGACCTTCAGTCTCTCTGGCTGGAACACAGACACACCCTTAGTGCATACCTGTAAAGTAAAATTAATTTGTAGAAGGAAGCAGCCATGTTTGTAAGGGATGTCTAATTCGGGAGCAGACAAAGTGATGAATCAGAGAAAGATTTGACAGAATGAGCCAGAGATAGGATACGCCTAACTCTTAGGAGAAAAGCTATTTAAGAGCAGTGGAGAGAAGAGGAGGGTCAGTTCTGTGAACTCAGTGCTGTGAGTGGCAGAGAGTGGCAGTTGAGGTTTTTAATAAGTTCAGGCAGTTCAGTGCAACTCATCAGAGGCAGCTAAAGGCAGAGAGTAAGAAGGGGCCAGAAAACTAAAACAGATTGCCAGAGCTAGTTTGAGGCCAAGCAAAGCAACTCACTGAGAAGCTGAGAGAAGCCAAATTGAATCAGTGGAGTTTGAGCCAAAACAGCTGAGTTGAACCAGCCAGCCAAAGTTCAGAAAGAACTAGGAAGGGTGAGTTTATCCTGCAGTAAGCCTCTGGGACAACAATTACATCTAGCAATAAAAGTTACTGTTACAATCCTATTGTTGTTTACATTTGACAATGTATGAAAGTAATATCTGAAAATGTTATGTATCTTGTTCAAGGATATCCAGATTTGGATCCAGATAGTTTCTCTAAAGGGTAAATATCAATACCTTACACAAACACTACTACTTGGTATCCATGTGTTTATTTATGAATATCAAAACAGTTCATGCTTTGACCCTCGGAGCGATTTTAAAACATATTTGATATTTCTGTACAGATATGTTTTCTATAAGACTAGAGTCTACAAAGAATGTGAAACAGATTTAGGAGGCTAAGACTTACACCTGCCAATAACATCTGTCTCCAGGAACATTAGGAAGAAAATGACACCATAAAGAAAAATGACCAGAGGGAGCTCACCTGATCCCTGGAGTCAATTGAGAAACAAACAAACAAAAAACAGTGTAGCCCTAGGTCTTTTGAGACAAAGGTCATCTTTTTTACATGGTCCACACCTTGATTGTCCAAACTCTGCAGCTTGAACCCATCTCTAGTTCCTGGTCTCTCTAATACTTCCTTATCTAGGTGCTCTTCGGGGTCAACTGCAAATGGTTTTAGAACGAAAAACTTGAACTAGGCATAGCAAATCTTCCAGATAGAGGCTGGGGATGTACCTCCATGTTTGAAGCCCCTGCTTTGCACTTGTGAGTCCTGGGTTCAGTCCCTACCATATACCAAAAACAATCTAAATAAAACTGTCAATGTACACACATGAAAGAAATGTAATCATCATTAGTCTCGTGAATCAATCTTTTAAATGTATAAAAAATTGAATGTGGTTCTGTATTCCTCTCACTTACTCCACATAAACCGAACCAAAGAGTTGGTTGCCTCCAGACCATCATTATCACATTACTTCCCATAATGTCCCCTCTGCACTTCTTACCTCAGAATTCCTTTTAGGAATAGGGCATGTTTTGTGGTCTCTAATAAACTGAGCTTTGAGTGTTTGAGACAGTTTGTATGGTAGTTATTCAGGAACTTCTTGACAATCCCTGTATTCAACTCTTCCTTCCTCTTTCCAGATGGCAGAAACTAAAAAGTCCCACCAGATCTTAGGACTCAAGTCTTCGTCATAATTACTACATGTCTCATAGAAATAACTTAATTATATTCCCAGAGTCTTGCCAAACATTTCCTTTGAATTCTTGCTTTTAATGTGGCTACATAATTTGTGGCAACTTCATGACCATCTGCTCATAGTATTCTCATTGCAGTGATGACAGCATCAGATTCGTTTGCATGACACGTTCCATTCAGAACATATCCATACCTCATATATACTAATCATTTCAGTGAATATTTTCAATTATTAATTATCATGCTAAGTTTAGCTTGAAATATCAGCATGATCATTGCTGAATGTGTTCTTAGATTAAATATATATGTAAAATCTTATATATATTAATATATACATATATATCCCCTTTATCTTTTCATTACAATCTTCCCATTGTCTTTATCTGAACTTAAATCATAAAAATATAAAATGTAAGATTTGAGAGGTACCATAGAGACTGAGTCCTGGGCCTTCATTTTTCAGGAGCAAATACTCAGTATTATCATATATTAAATCATTTTTCATTGTTACAAGAAAATATTTGTCTTTGAATCTTGTAAAAATAGTTGTATTTGGTCCACAGTTTTGGAAGCTTAAAGACTAAGACAGAGACATGCCTATGTTGGCTAGCCTTTGGCCATGGACCCCTGGAAGGTGGAGTCTTGTCATGAGTATGTGAAAAAGGGATCTCATGGTAAGACAGGAAGCCAGAGAGCAGGGACAGACAAATCATTCTCTTTAGGAAAAAATAATAATATCTTGGATAACAGGCAAACTATGTTAATGCCTTCTTAGAACAGTTCTCTCCAGTACTGCATGATTCCCCTCTAAGCCACACTTCAGGTTCCCACACATGATCCTTGGGAGACAAACCATATCAAATCCATAATAAAGAATAAAAATGAAGTAATATTGTAAAGATTCTTAGGCAGTACATGAAGATCCAAACACATACTGACCATTAGCCAGGAGCCCTATTCAAAAAGGTGACTTTTGGCCTAAAGGAGTAAGTGTCCCTTTCAAATTACATTACTATAAGAACTTTTAAAATACCTATAATGATCTTTATGTAACAACACAGTAGTAATTCTTCTGTACAACTACACTGAATTCAGTACCCAATGCTTTTGTTACAGAAGTAATATACTGTGTCCAGAGTAAATTGTTCATAAGGCACAGTTTCGGTCTGTAGATATTAATATCTTACTATGCATGCCTCTATCTTTGATGATGATCTATGTCATGAACAGGTCAGCTAAACCATTTTGTACAATGAAAAAGAAATCATTGATGTAGGAATGGGGCAATCTAGTTTCTTTCCTGAGCAGTTAATTAGCTGTATGATCTGGATAAGAACAATGAACTGACAAATAATGTGGTGAACTAGCTCATCCTTAAGTTCTTTCCCATTCTGAAAACAATTCATTATCCTAGATCCAGCTATTGCAGCAAAGAGTAAGAACAAGGAATTTCTTGGAGTCTTCAGTTTATAGAGCTCAAAAGTAGCAACTCATTCATGACATTTTCCCCAAGCATTGGCACTTATTAGAGTCTATCCACAGGAAGAACAGTTATATCCTTAAAAAACACTCCTTAATCTTACAAAAAAATAATGCAAGGACAGAAAGAGCCTTTCAGAGGATTATACTCAGTCTTGAGTCACTGACAGCATTTCTTTTAACATTCAAGGTAAGATATAGCTGTTTGTTTATGGGGCTAGAGGGATGCCTCAGCAGTTAAAAGCACTTACTGACCTTTGAGAGGGCCTACGTTTGGTTCCCAGTATCCACATCAGGCACTTCACAACCAGCCTCCAGAGACCACATGCACTTTGGTCACCTACACAACACAGGTGTTATACATATACACACATGCATACACATAAGTAAAAATAAAATGAGGGAAGGAAAAAATATATGGCAATTCTTGAAAGGTAAATGTGGAGCCTTTTTCCTTCTTCAAATTAAAATAACCTCTAAATAAGAAAAGTTAAATAAGTAGAAAATTTTTATCAATGTTTAGAAGAACCTATTATAACTGCAAGACATTTTCATGTGCTTTACGGTAATCAGAAAGCAAAAGTTCTATGAAGGGTATCAGAAGACAAAAAAAGAAAAGAGAAAAATATTTAAGGCATGTTATTAAAGTAAAATATATCTAATCACAAAAGAAGAGAGCTAGAAAAAGCAAAAGTAACAATGGATCAACAAAAACCAACTAACAGAATAACATTGGTAAGTTTTACTTCTCGGAATATAAATGAAAAAAAATCCCAGATCAAATGACCTGAGAACAGCCATTTTCTCAGTAATAGCACAATGGCCAGAAAAAACAAAACACCCAACTAAATGCTACCTGCAAGAGAGTCACTGCTGCTAGATCACACGCAGATGAGTAGGCCTTGACCTTGAATAAAAACTGAAGCCCCAGGAAAGCAAGCATAGTTACCTCAAATAAGATCAACTTTAAGTCAAAAACTGAAATGGAAATTATTTATTATGACAAAAGGGTCAATTCGTCAATATAATGTAATAACTATAACCAAAAGCCAAGAACTTAAATACTAAATACATAAAACTTCCATCAATCTGTCTGAAAAGGAAAGCAGAACTATAATAGGCAAGAAACATTAATATTCAACTTTGAGCAATACATGTATTATCCAGACAGAAAAATCAGTAAAGAAAGCTCAAGATTGAGGTGAATTTTAGCACAAACGTACCAAAGAGATGAATATATATAACGTCTGTCTAGCAATAGTAGAATACATGTTCATTGCAAAACACAGGATAGACTTGCCAGGCCACAAAACAAGTTTCAACAAATTTAGAAAGATTGACATCACACCAACTATCTTTCTAACCTCAGCAGCATAAAAATAATAATCAGTAACCAAAGAGATTTTTGGAAATTCACAAAAACATGAAAATTAAACAATAAACCCCTACATATTCAATTGGTCAGAAATTTAAAGAGGGGGAAAAAACATAAGTCATCAGTTAAATAAGAAAAAGAAAAGCCTGAAACTAGATCATACCAAAATTTATGGAATGCAGAAAAAAAAAGAAACAATTCTGAGATATATTTGTACTGGCAATAAATGTCTGTGTTAAAAGTAAAAGTGAAAGAAAGGAGAATGGGAGGGAGGAAGAGAGAAGGAAAAGGATGGAAAGAAAACAGCCTGAAATTACACCTTAGAAAGATAAGTAATAAAGAACAAACTAAGCCCAGAATAGTAGAAACAATAAAGAACTGAGTAAAAACAACAGAGACTAGAAAAAAAAAGTTTAAAAATCAATAGAACTAAGAGTTTATTTTTAAGATAGGCAATACTAGTTAGATACAGAAGAAAGGACATAAAACCCAAATAAACAAAAATTTTAAACAGAAGATGGAAAATTACAAATAATATACAGCAATACAAAGGAAACAGTTGATAAAGACATAGCAATGAGCCTAAATAATAAGAAGTAATTAACAAAATCTTAGACACATGAAATCATCAAGGCTGAGTCATAAAAGATGAACCAATGATGAGTCACAAGAGTGAATCAGTATCAAAAGGTTGTCCATAAAATATGAGTTCAGGGCCCAAGAGGTTCGTTAACAATTCTTCGAAATGTTTAAAGAACTAACACTGATTGGCTTCAAACTCTTTAAAGCCTATAATGTGACAGGATAAAGGGGAAATCATATATGATCATTTCAATAGAGACAAAACTTGCCCTTAACCAAGATTAGCTTATTTTCCTGATAAAAACTCTCAATAAATTTAATGGTGAAAGAATGTTTCTCAAAATACTAGAGGCCATATGCCATAAACCCACAACTATATTCAATAGTGAAAAGTTGAATATCCCTTACTTAAAATTAGGAGAAAATCAAGGGTGCCATCTCTTATCATTTTTATTCACCATAGTACTGGAAGTCCTAACTAGAGCAATTAAGTAAAAATAAAAATAAATAAATAAATAAATAAATAAATAAGGAAATTGATAGAAAATAAATATGGAGATAGATAGATGATAGATAGATAGATAGATAGATAGATAGATAGATAGATAGATAGACAGATAGATAGACAGACAGATAGATAGACAGACAGACAGATAGATAGATAGACAGACAGACAGACAGACAGACAGATAGACAGACAGACGGACAGATAGATAGATAGATGATAAATGCAAGCACCAGAAGTAAAATTATCACTATTTATGCTTTACATTGTTTTATAAACAGACAGTCCTAAATACTATGCACAGAAAAGTTGGAAAGAATAAGTCCTCTCTTAGTTATCATGTCAAGATTATCATATAAGAAAACACTACAGGTTGGGTGTGGTGACATGTGCCTGTGAACCCAGCACTCAGGAGACTAAGGAAAGATCAAGAATACACTAACTTGAGCTGCACTGTGAATTCCAGGGCCCTGGCCTGCATAAATAGATGCCATCTAAAAATATGCAGTAGTGTTTCTATGTAAATAGCAATGGGGTATCCACGCAACAACGCCATCTACGATAGCTATAAAAGATAATACTTTTATCCAAGGAGGTGAAAGAGCCACACAGAGAAAATTAAATATTAATTAAACAAACTGAGGAATACACTCGTAAATCAAAAGGTATGCAATGTTCATGGATTAGAAAAATCCATATTGTCAAAACATCCACAGTAGCCAAAATGATTTACAGATTCAAGGTAATTGGAATCAAAATTTAAGAATATTTGTTTAAAAAAAAATACAGTAATCCTAAAAAATCATATGTAAATTTTTTTCCTAAATTTCTAAAGCAATCTTAAACAAGAGGAACAAAGCGTGAACAACACACTAACTTCAAATTATACTTCAAGGATATTATAATCACAAGGGCATGGTAATTGCATACAAACAGACGCATTGACCAACCAAATAAACAACTCATAAACAAATCCATATATTTACAGTCAATTGATTTTCATCCGAAGTGCAGAGAATGTGATATGGGGAAAAGGTACTCTGTACAAATAAATGATGCCGAGGAGAAGACTACCCACACGCAGAAGAACAACAGCTCTTACCTCACACCATATATAAAAATCAACACAGCTGGAATAAAGACGTAGCATCCCTGAAGCTGTAATGCTACTAGAAAAAATAATTAAGAGGCAAGTTCATCTGGTCTAGACAGTGATTTTTTTTTTCTTAATACGGTCTTGAAAGCACAGGAAATGAAGATAAAAATAGACAAATGGGATTTCATTTAACTAAAAGGATTTAGTAGAACAAAAAAAAAAATTGTTCGAATGGGGAGGCAATCAGAATAGAAGAAAATATCTGTGAGCTGTGTGCTTGATAATGGCTCAGGCTCAGAAATACATGAGGAGTTTAGTGACTCCCAGCAAGAAGACCTCTAACTCTTCAACAACTGATAAGTGAAAACTGAGCAAAGTTACTTGAGACACTTCTCAAAAGAAAGGTTAAAATGGTCAACAGTTGGCAGGGGGAAAATGTTTTAAATGGTCAAGATTATTCACCATCAAGTAAATAGACATTAAAAACACAATGAAATGTTATATCAAGTGAATTACAGTGACTGTCAGCAAAGCAATGGAAGATAACAAGTATTGGCGTGGATGCAGATAAATCTTACAGAATATGAGGAGAATATAATTTTTACAGCCATTATGGAAAGTAACATGAATATTCCCCAGGCATTTATACAAGGAGATATATCATGTGACCTAGAAATTTCACTAATGAATGGATGAACATCCAGAAGAATTAAAACAAAATATCAAAGAGTTATGTGCATTCCCATGCCCCCTGAAGTATTATTTGTAATAATCAATACATAGACTCAACCTAAGTGTACCTGAACTGATGAGTAAGAAAAAAAAAAAAATGTGATTCAGACACAGTATAAAACTGTTCAACTTTTTAAAAAGACACTTAAGATTTGCAAAAGATGGATGGTACTTTTGATTATTAAAATCATGTAAAAGCCACACACAGACAGAAATTCCATGAAATTTCATTTGCACATGAAATCTTAAAGCACCAAAGTCACAGACGTAGCTACAGGGGGCAGGTAAGCAACTGGTGTTGGGGAAATAATTGCCAAGGCATACAAAACAACAGAGTAAGTGAAAGAGATGTATTTTAAAAATTGGTGGCAACGAGCCATTAACAATGCATTGACTACTTGAGAATCCCTGAGAATAGAAAGTGGGAGTTCTAACTCCAAACTGTGAGATAATATATTAATTACCATGATTCAGCCATTTCACAGATGTGCATAGACTTCAAAACACTATGTTGCGCACAATAAATATTTATAGATTAAAACACTTTTGCTGGGCCAGCAGGGAGGCTCATTAGGTAAACGCACTTGGCACTAAAGTGATGACCTGAGTTCCTTCTTTGGAATCCATTCTTAGAAAGAGATACCCAACTGCTCAAACTTATTCTCTGTCTGCATATACACCATAGCTTATGTCATAAGCACACATCATACACACACACACACACAGACACACACACACACCAATAATAGTAGTAAACAAATAAAAGAAATAAATTAAATTAAATTAAATTAAAGCAGCTTGTCGATTGAAAACTTAAAAACTAAATTACTCTTCCAATTAAGGACAAGAAAAAAAGAAAAGTATATTTTATATGCTTATAAAATGCATACTATACATACACACATATACACAGTATTTTATATATACTGTAAACTTTTACGGAAGTATGAAAATAGTTTTGTGTTTACTTGGCTTTTAGATCTCCATTCAGAACCAGTTGTAACAAACATATACACACACTAAATTCACATCTTAGGAAACTAGTGAAAACTACCATATCTGAAAATATATCATACGTCTCACATCTATTATTCCTGGGTTATCTACCTTATCATGTGTACTCATTAAGCAGAGTAGATGAAGTTGAAAATATCTGCATTCTGTGTCCCAATAAAAGCTGCATTCCAGAGTCTTTGGTTGCTGTGGACTAGAGGTCCACCCTTCCTACTCCAATAGTCAGTGATGTTGCTTATTTTACAGTCTAAAATGTTTGGCTCAAATGTTTGCCTGAGATGGATTATTTTTTTAAATGCACCCATTTGTATCTAGCCAGTTTTAAATTAACTAAAAAATATAGCCTTTCTATATACAAATGACAATCATACAGAGGAAGAAAATAGGAAATCTACACCCTTCACGTTAGCCACAAGCAATTTAAAATATCTAAGAGTAACTCTAACCAAGCAAGTGAAGGACTTGTTTGAAAAGAACTTTAAGTCCCTGAAGAAAGAGACTGAAGGCGACTTGAGAAGATGAAGGGATCTCCCTTGTTCGTGGATCAGGAGAATTAACATAGTAAAAATGGCCATCTTACCAAAAGCAATTTACAGATTCAATGCAATCCCTATCAAAATACCTACACAATTTTTTTAAAACATTGAAAAGTCAATTCTCAACTTTATATGGAAAGACAAAAAACCGAGACTAGCTAAAACAATCTTATACAATAAAAGGTCTTCAAGAGGAAACTCCATACCTGATCTCAAGCTGTACTATAGAGCAATAGTAATTAAAACAGCATGGTACTGGCACAGCAATAGGCTGATTGATCAATGGAATCGAACTGAAGACCCAGATATGAATCCACACACATATAGTCACCTGATTTTTGACAAAGAAAGCCAAATCTATTCAATGGGAAAAGGATAGCATCTTTAACAAATGGTGCTGGTCTAACTGGATTTCTACATGTAGAAAAATGTATTTAGACCCATACTTGTCACCATGCACAAAACTCACGTCCAAGTGGATTAAAGACCTCAACATAAAACCAGAGGCACTAAATCAGTTAGAAGAAAAAGTGGGGAAAAGCCTGGAACACATTGGCACAGGAGACAACTTTCTGAACAGAACACCAACAGCCCAGGTCTTAAGGTCAGCAATTAATAAATGGGACCTCATGAGGCTGAGAAGCTTCTGTAAGGCAAGAGACACTGTCAAAAGAACAAAGCGACAGCCTACAAACTGGGAAATGATCTTCACCAACCCTGCATCTGACAAAGGTCTAATATCCTAACTTTATAAAGAACTCAAGAAATTAAACACCACCAAACCAAATAATTCAATTGAGAAATGGGGCTCAGAATTAAACAGAGAATTCTAAACAGAGGAATATCAAATGGCCGAGAAACACTTAAAGAAATGCTCAACATCTTTAGTCTTCAGAGAAATGCAAATCAAAACAACTCTGAGATTCCATCTTACACCCATCAGATTGGCTAAGACCAAAAATTCAAGTGACACCACATGCAGGTGAGGATGTGGAGAAAAAGGAACACTCCTTCATTGCTGGTGGGAATGCAGACTAGTGCAGCCACTTTGGAAATCTGTCTGGTGCTATCTCAGAAAACTGGGAATAGGGCTTCCTCAAGACCCAACTATTCCACCCCTTGGAATATACTCAGAAGATGCTCCAGCATACAACAGGGACATATGCTCAACCATGTTCATAGCAGCCTTATTCATAATAGCCAGAACACAGAAACAGCCTAAGTGTCCCTCAGTAGAAGAATGGATAAAGAAACTATAGTACATTTATACTATGGAATACTACTCAGCTATTAAAAACAAGGAATTTCCAAAATTTGTGGACAAATGGATTGAACTAGAAATGATCATGAGTGAGCCAATCCAGAAGCAGAGAGACTCAAATGGTATATACTCACTTATATCTGGACACTAGCCCAAGGGGCAGGTCTCATGAAAGTCTTCACTTACCAGGAAAGTGGGATAGAGGTGAGGACATCCTATTGGGACTCTACGTGAGAAAAATATAGGAGATAGGGAAATAGATGGATCCAGAGGGTCCTAGAAACCTACAAGAAGAACACTATGATGGGCAGATCTGGGCCCAGGGGTTCTGCTTGATCTAAGGCACCAACCAAGGACAATATGTGCAGTCATCATCAAACCCCTACCCAGATCTAGCCAAGGGACAGAACATTCTCCACAGTTAAGTGGAGACTGGGTACTGACTTTCACACGAACTCAGGTGCCCCATATTTGGCCACGTCCCCTTGATGGGGAGGTCCGATGGCACTCGGAGGAAGGATAGCAGACTACCAAGAAGAGACTTGATACCCTAGCATCAGGGGGTGGAGGTCCCCCTCAGTCACAGTCATAGGGTAGGGGAATGGGATGAAAGCAGGAGGGAGGGAGGAATGGGAGGATGCATGGGATGGGATAACATATGAGATATAATATGAATCATTTTATTTTTCAATAAAAAAGTGTTTAAATAAAAAAATTAAAATGCACCCATGTTTTCAACCTGTTCCCTATAACTTTGAAGTCCTTCTCTCATTCATCCCATGTACTTAGACACTTGACTTGATGTGGACCACTAGGTCTCATCCAGTGATACAGGCAAGGGCTTCCCATGGGCTTAGGACTCACCTTGCTGTGGGCCTCTGCCATTATTATTAGAATGTTCCTGGACCAGACCGCAGAAGGAGAGGCAGACAAAGTGAACCAAGGTCTTCTAAGATGCTCTAGTCAAAACAGCCAGCTCACCCCCAAACACTAGAGTCCATACAGTGAATACCAGCCAAGTCTCTTAGCCTATCCTCATGATATGTGAGTGGCAGGTGCCTTGTGTGTACCATTGATGTCTGAGATAAGATTCTGTTGTACGGCAAAAGCTACTGAGCAGACATGCTCTAATTCAAAAAATAGGATTCTTGATTCATAATTAACTCATAATTCCATATTTGTACTTTGAGAAGTATTTCTTCATTCTATTAATTTATAGGTGCAATGACTCTTTGTTGGCTGCACTATACACAAACACTAATGTGCTTGAGATAGAGAGTTCTCCCATATCTGTGAATTGCACATTTTAATACCCCCAAAGGATGCTGAAATCTAAGTATAACCAGGCCTTACATACAGAAGAACGAGAGACTGCTTTTGCCAAAAAGTGCTATGTCATCAATTAGGTCTGCTGGTACCCAGTGAGTAACTGAAATGGCATCAGAGCAGGAATCTCTACCTTTGTTTTGTTTGTTTGTTTGTAATTATTTATACAGTGTTCTTCCTGTATGTATGGCTGCACACCAGGAGAGGACACCAGATCTCATTATAGATAGTTGTGAACTACAATGTGGTTGCTGGGAATTGAACTCTGGACCTTTAGAAGAGCAGCCAGTGCTCTTAGCCTGTGAGCCATCTCTCCAGCTCCTCTTCCTTTGTTTTTTTACCTGATACCTTCACTATATTACAATTTATAAGTTTGATTCCTCTCAGACTGTGAACACAAGCACACTAATTATTTAGGGAATATTCTTTTGAACTAATGGCAATTCTGCTTTGAAACTGAAAATACTAAGAGAAGCTACAGTGTCTTCAAGATTTTCAAGGCTTGTGTAAGTAAAAAATTGTCAGCTATCACATGTGCACAGACACACACATACATACACAACACACTCCACAGGTACAACACACACACACATGCATACCACATATATATCACACACACATACATGAACACATTTACCACATACACGCACCACACACACACACATAAGCACTTGCCACACTTTCACATCACTGAAATGGCACCTAAATGTCCCCAGTTATTTCTCTTAACCTGAAGAAAATGTGTGCTTTTCTCTTATTCATTCTCTCTTGAAGTCACAATGGATTCCAGAAACAGCAGACTCCTGCACTCTGATGAGTCTGCACCCCATAAATAAGATTTGTTACCCTATGATGAAAAATGAGGCTGATCCTCTAAGTGCAAGCAAACATGACATGATGGCAACTGAATTGTCCCTCAAGCAGTTAATAACTTCCCCTTTAGCACCAGCAAGTCCTCACAAACCAAGCCTGAGATAATGATCAACTAATCCAGAGTTGACAAGGCTGCCTAACCGTGCATGCAGCTTGCCATTGGCCCCAGTGCCCACCCTATGTAAGCAGGCATCAGCATCCCTGAAGACAGGACGAAGGGTGAGAGTCTCCTTGTTCTCCCTCTGTGTCCATACTGAATACCAGATTCATCTCCTTGTTTTCACTATTAACTCATTTTCCAGGGTAGTGAATACACACCTGATTGGTTGAGAATCCTTAGAGTTGGGCACCCTCTGATCTAGGACTCTAGTAATATCTGTACTGTTTTTTACATATGCATTTCTATCATAGGGCTTAACTTATAAATTAGGAACTGTGAAAATAGCAATAAAGGAAGAAAAATTTTAAAAATTAGCATCAATAAACAACATAAATTGGACAATAACACTGCAATAAGAAGTATGTGGTGTGCTAGCTCTCTCTCTCTCTCTCTCTCTCTCTCTCTCTCTCTCTCTCTCTCTCTCTCTCTCTCTCCTGATTGTACTAGCCTCACAAGTATCTTCAAGTTCTTGCAGTGTTTATATGATAAGGAAAGAGGTAAGTGTCATAGGCATGGTGACATAGGGTTAGGCTGCCACATTAGTATTCTTTGAATACAAGCTATGCAATTTCTGAAGTTGGTCTGATAACTGTGATATCTACTATGTACACGTAGCATGTACAATGTAGATTCTGTAGGCAAGACCATGATTTGTGTTCTGAACGAGACAAAGGACAGAATGAAATGTAGAATGAGTGGTTGACTTAGAAATTTTCCATTTAGTGTCTTTTGGATCCATTGAACGGAAGATAATTGTATGATGAAAAGCAGTAATCAAGCATTGAAAACCACAGTACATCCATGAGTGAAGTCTGTAAAATGGCCCCATGCCTTCTAGTAGCAGAGGCAGACATCCAACATGCATAACTTTAAAATCAATTATGTAGTGTATTAGGCAGTAGGATGCTAAAGAAAAATAAACAGATGTCCTGGGAGACTGTTAAAATAGATTACAGATAGAACCAAGATTAAAAATAAAATTATAACTTTTTAATATTTGTTGTTTTATGCTAAGAATAAGGGACTGAGTATTTGCTCCAAATGGCACATCTACATTGACCAAGGGTCAGGAAATATGACAAAATAGGAGGCAGAAAGAATGTCAGAGGCAGATGTGTGGAGGAGCACTGGCACATGTTGTCCTCTGGGCATGGCTACTGTAACCATGATCTCACTGCATTGTGGTTACCTGCACAAGACCTGTCTATGGTCAAGCCAGCCAAGATGGGGTGGATGGTCTCCAGGCCCCACCCCTTACTGAGGAGCTTCCTGCAGTTGACAGCTGAGGATAGACAATCTGTCTTTTTCCCCTAGGGATGGGGCCACTGATAGGTTTCAGTGTCCCACACCTGGTATATATGGTCACAATTAACTGGACTTAGTGGGTTGTAAAAACAAAACAAAACAAAAAACCCAAAAACAAAACATAGTTGTGAAGGCCACATTGGGAAGCTTGCAGGATGGAATGGAGTATAAATATCATCATATTTGACTATATGTATATAAATGTTCAACAATAAGGAACAATTTGTAAAAGAAACAAATATGAAAACATTCTAATAAACATTAAAGAACAACCACTTGACTACTCTAATAAAAGTTCATGCTCATGCTTATCCCATAAATAAAATAGAATGACTCTTTTAAAAATAGGTATATTATTTTAGAATACTGTTATCAAATACTTAGAGGTTAGCTCACCACTTCTACTGTCTCAAATTTCATTGCAAAGTGTGATGAAACCTAACCAGAATAGTTAGTGAATAATCCCTGCACATCTACTAACATCTCTGTGGTAATTTCTTCATCTGCAAAATGAAGATGTTGGCATCGGCATGTCTTGGGTCTATTGTGACAAGTAGTCTGTAAATCTAAGGCATAATTAAAGGATAAACTGCAAAGCTCATTCATCATGCAGCTGTCCACAGCATAGATATCAAAAGGTTTTTTTAAGGCATATATATCTATGCCAGGTTTTGAGCAGTGCAAAGAAATTAGCTGTATCAACCTGGCAGACATGGATACCTGACAATATCTCCCTCCAATTTTAAAACAAAATAGAAAAGGAGCAAGCAGATGATGAAGTTCTTTGGTAAGGATTCTTAACACGGAAGAGAGATGTAATCACTCACACTTGTGTAGGACTTTGGATTTGTAAAGTATTTTTATTTGTTGTGATTTGTGGTCTTCATGACAAACTGCTTGAGTAGAAATTGTTTATCTCATCTTGCACCTGAGATCAGCATGGCTCATAAAAAAAATAACTTTTACAGAGTTGCTTACCAAGTCTGAGCAGGATCCAGGGTTTGAATTAGGGTTTCACATCTGAAGTCTCCCCCTTTCCATTAACCAAGACTCTTAAACACACAGGAAACAATATATATCCTGGAAATCAAATGGCCTGTGTGATCTGCTGGGTTGGATAGAATCCAAGAGCAGATATCTGATTCTCAGACTCCCATCTTGCTGCTTTGTAATTTGAACCACGCATCCTCTGACACAGGCAAGCCTCAACATGTCTTCTGAATTTTTATTACATGCAGATGTTCTCTTTGTATTGTGAGGGCACTGATGGGAGACACTAGGGTCTTAGCCATAGTCTCTTTACCCATAATGCCTCGCATTTAAGAAGCCCTAAACATACAATTATTTAAATGGATTGAGTCCATTCATTGATTTGTGCAAAGAAGTCTCCTTAAACTTTTGCTGTATGGCTTGTTTTAGTGTTAAATAGGCTAAAGAAAGAACTGGAAGACAGACAATGGGAAACCTCTTATACTAGTGAGTGGATTTCTCAGAAATCTGTGCTGTGTTGTGTAAGCAAGAACACAGGGATCTAACCCAGCATGAGGCAGTGGGGAGGATCTTCCTAAAAGATAGATATTAATAGACATCAGCAATCTAAGTAAGACATGAGGGGAAGGACGTGATGAAGAAGGAAGAACAACCAAGACAGAAAGCTCAGCACATGTACTAAGGTGGGAAGGCATCCCGGGTACACATCCTAAATGTTGCCTCTTGAGGAACTACATTTCTCAGAGCAAATCTAATCATGTGGGACTCTTGGGACAGCAGGCATTCTAACAAATAAAAATCATCTCCCCGTGTAGCTAAATCACACACTCTTAGTTCCCTAGAAGAGATCTTTGGTAAATGTATTGAGCCCTACTCTAAAATCCAATTAATTCTTTGCTGTGTATGTAGAGATAAAATACAATATCCCAACTAGTATCTAGCCCTGTTAAGAAACTATACTGTTGTGAACTTGTTACAAAGGGGTATTCAATAATAGCTGGTTTTTACAAATTCTGTAGTTAGTTATAACTATACTGCCAGTTATAAATTAAGTCTTTATCCAGGTGAATGTTAAGAGAATTTTATACATATGGTGTCATAAGGTCATGTGAGGTATCCCGTGCAATAAATGCTATCACTTTACAAAAGGTACTTTATACAGGTCTTTATAAATGACTTTATAAGATATAGAGATGTTCTCACAGGTTATGGTTTTATGTTAAAGCATGTCTCAAGGCATATGTATGTAAACAGAAAGGGCCAGGAAGACTTATTCTCAGTGTATGTAGACAGACACTGAACAGTTGATGGGTAACCCTAAAAACGCACCACTAAATGTTGAATTTGTGTGCCTGCAGAATTTGTGTTTTGAAATCTCAGCCCTGAGGACCTTAGAATGTATCTGCCATTGAAAACAGGGCATTTGAAGGGCTAATTAAACTTAAACAAGGTCGTAAGGATAAGGCCCTAATCCAGTATGACTGGTGTCCTTACAATAAGAGGAAAAGAGTGTGTGGGCGGAGGAAAGGTCATGTGAGGACGTGGAGGAGGTGGCAGGGAGCAAGCCAAGGAGAGAGGCACCAGGAGAAACCACAGCTGCCAAAGTTTAGACCACAGGCTTCCAGCCTCTGGTACCAGGACAAGATTTGTTTCTGTTGTTAAGCTGCCTGAGCTGTGGTGTGAAGTAATGACTTCCCCCCACCCCCCACCCCCTGTAGGGAAAATTCACATATTGAACCTCTAGCATCCAAAACAATATTTGGACAAGGTCCTTTATGGAGATAATTAAGATTAAATGAAGGTGGGACTAGAGGGGTGATGACTCAGAGGTTAAGAGCACTGACTGCCATTCCAGAGGACCGGAGTTCAAGTCCCAGCTCCCTCATGGAGGTTCATGACCACTTGAAACTCCAGTTCCAGGTGATCTGATGACTTTTTCCGACCATGGAGACCAAGCATTGAAATGGTGAACAGACACATAGTCGGGCAAAGTACCCACACACATAAAATAAAATTAAAATTAAAAACTGTTTTGTTTTAGATTAAATGAAGTCAGAAGGGTAGGCCCCTGACCTGCAGGGACTGGTGTCCTTTTAAGAAAGAGAAAGATGGGTAGAGAAATATGGGTAGAGAAAATGCTTTGTGAGCATACACCAGGTCTGGAAGAGAGGCCTGCCCCAGAAACCAAATTTTATAGCATGTGAGCCTTAAACTTTAAGCTTCCAGGAATGAGTGACAATTAATTTTGTCATGTAAGCCACCCAGTGTGCAGCATTTTGGTATGACAGTCCTAGACCACTAATGCAGACACACATTTTTGCAGTCACAAACGCACATATACAAGTGTGTGCTGACACGGATTGGCCCAATACAGGCAAATTATCTGCATTTCTATTTGAAAACAGAAGCCTTATGTTATGCCTTTGTAAATTGGAATTTTTGTTAGACCAAAAATAAGGGTGCCATAGTTATATTTATGCAACCAGGAGGGCACTGTCTGAATAATAATTAAAATTTTAAAAACACAAAATAATTTTTAGGAAGGAGGAATCAACGTATGGGTGCCATTCCATTTTTCAAAATGTTCTGGATGTATTTAGAGTGATTCTTGCACCTTTCAGAGAGAATGATCCTGCGCTCAAGCTACCTGCAGTTAGCAAAAAAGAAACTTGGACTCTCCTGTTGCTAGCTGAACTTTTCTCCACGCAGTTGCTACATTCCTGTCACTTACCAAATCACAGTAGATGCTTTTGTGAGTTTAATTAAACCTGAGTAATTTTCCAACAGTACAAAGAAAGATGAATTCCCTAAATATTGAATCCATTTATGACTCAAGGTGTCATTCTCTGAATGTGACTGTTCAATTCTTAGAATTAATTACCCTCGGAATTAAAGCTGCTTTTTAAGACATATAGTCACATCTCACACAAAGCATAAATTCAACATTTCAACCCTTCACTCAGAGACAATTCCACATGCTGCCTTCACATTCTTGTGCTGGGCATGAAATGATGGCATGGTCCCTGATCAGCCGCTTGATAATCAACTATACCCCTGTCTTGATTTCCATCCCTGGGTTTCCCTCTACTTCCTTTTTTGTCCTGGTAATTAATCGGTTAAAGCTTAGCTTTCCTCTGTGCTGGGAAGACAGGAAAGTGGGCAAACAGCTTCTCTGGTAAGCCTTAGGACCTGAGTTTGATCCCCAGGACAGATGAAAAAAGCAGAGTATGGATGCGGATGCTTGCGATCCCAGTGTGGTGACTAACCTAACTGTCAACCTGACAGAGTCTAGAATGAGCAAGGGGACAAATCTTTGTGTGTGTGTGTGTGTGTGTGTGTGTGTGTGTGTGTGTGTGTGTGT
>OU015750.1:104481127-104494648 GCA_907169655.1 Acomys percivali | reverse complement strand
ACACACACACACACACACACACACACACACACACACACACACACACAATCACACACAATGTCAAAAGAACTGTTGTAAATCTTTAATTAGATATTCAGGTGAGTTGAAGAAAATCTAAATTCATGTCAGAGAAGCAGGTTGGGTGGAAGTCAGTCTGTCACCTGCTACCTAGGAGGTGCTGAGTAAGCTGCTGGCCATTCCCTAAGGCACATTGTCTTCCTGTCTATGCTAGAAAAGGTAATGACACACATATATAATAATTTTATAACTGTTGCATCATTATTCTAAGACTTCAAATCTGAGTCAGTGCACGTCAAGGGATGTGACAGTGCTCTGGATTGACCATGTCATCTAATTATGAGTCCCTTTTCTTTCCTCTCTTGACTGTTGATTCTGTCCATCAAATGCTTCTCATCGGCCTTGGGCATGTGCAAACCCAGCCTGTCCCTCCATGCTAACTTCTACCTTATGTCACTGCCCTGTTTAACCCAACTGGACTCTCAGAAATGTCCATTCAGGGTTACCTTCCCTTACCTCTCCTGAGTGGCTCACTGCAGACCATTAGTTTTTACACTTGTTACCTCTCACTCGCTGCTCCTACATGAAGTCTGCAGAATGCCAAGCAATGCATAAGGGAAAGTCTTGAATCTGGATTAAAGATTAAGAGAATGCTATACTTTCCATTCTCAAAACAAAGCAAACATATATTCCATATACTAATTTAGATTCGCCATACAGGCCTCTGCCCTCTGCTCACTAAAGGACAGGACCCAAGATAGTGTAATGTTTGAACATGGACTCTTGGCAACGTAAGATGCAGCCCCAACTAGAACAGGGTGGGATGGGGATTTGAAAAGATATGCAAGACTTCACATTTAGGTGTATTTTGTAGAAACCCTCCATGTAAAGTGACCTCAGATCAAAGTAACATCTCTTTCTTCTATTGCATATGAGAGATGGGTAAAGAGAGAAACCAGAACTACAAATTTGAAACTGGCCAGAGATCTCACGCTACCTCAAAAATCCAGGCACTGTGATTATGTTTTGGCTTTTGTTTTGTTTTGTTTTGTTTTGTTTTGTTTTGTTTTGTTTTAATACAGAGTATCACTGTGTAGTCTAGTCTGGCCTTGAACTCACGGAGATCCCAAAGATTTGCCTGGAGTAAAGTCAGGTACCACTATATCCAAGCACAGTGGTTACTTTTTAATTGTCTTTATTAATAGGGAGAAGTTGAAGAAAGGAATGGAATAAGAAATAAAGTTGATATGTGCTTAGAGTTAACACACTCTAAGCAAATGCTTCAATATTCTGATACTCTGAGGGAAATTTGAGTGTTTTACATCCTCTGGTGTTTACACAGAATACATCGACATACTTTAGCTCAAAAACACTAAGTACACATTAAGCCTCAGAGGGAAAAAGATTCAGTAGCTACTTAAACAAAATACTACATTGACTCACTTTCTCTCCAATAGCTAGGTATTTTGCAAGCCCGAGAAGAGGGGAGAAGTGCAGTGAGTCAGAGACCAACTGGCTGCCTCTCCTGTTTGGATTGGCTAGCCACTGCAGATGTCTATCTTCGTGAAACCAGATGAAATTCTTGAACTAACATGTCTAAAACATAAAATGCACTGGATCTATGTAAGTGACAAGAAAGAGGGCAGAGGCACAGGATTATGGCCAGAATGCAGGACTTTTATGACAACACCCAAAATAAGTTAAAATGGCTAATCAATAAACTGATTAGAAAAAACGATCCTAATAAGTACGTTGGCCGTCTTCAGCCACAATGAATCCTTCCTAACCAAACACCAGCACTGACTATTTCTAAGTCTTCAACTAATATTAGATTTTTTAAAAGTAACAAAGCTTATTGTGGGAAATGGTATTAATGTCTATTATTAATCCATATAATTATTATAACAGTTATTTTCTAACCTGTTACAATGTTGATAAAAGACACAGACACGTATTAGATTTTAAATATGCCTTAAACCTGGGGCTGGGCAGATGTCAATCCCCTACGCTGCCTTGTTACCTCCCAGCCCCGCATCCCACGCCATTTGTTTTAGTTGTTCCTAACTGGGCTCCTTCCCATCCATAATTCCATAAAGGCTTGATCATGCTTCTCATGTGGGATATTTCTATCTAACACCAATCCTCAGAGATGATTCCTCCTGGTCTTTTCTCCTTCCTGTCCTCCTGTCTCCTTGTGGTCCCTCTCCTGTGTTCCTCCCTCCCCTGATCCTCCTACAAAAGCTGGGGGTTTGCCTTGATAACGCTGTAAATGCCTGGTGTTAAAGCAAGCATTTACCCCCACTCCTTTATAACCCTATTTCATCTTGTGAAAAATAATTTGTGAGAAAATTGGATTGAAGGAGAATTAATTTTTGAAAACTAACTCAATTACATGAGTGAAAGATGCAGCAATTTTACTGTAGAAACAAGAAGCTATGTCCTTGTGAGAAGACTGGAAGAATTACAAAAGGATGCGTCTATGACATACTAGTCAAGCAGAAGGATAAAAAACTAAACTCTGTTTTCTTTCTCACCAAGAATAAAAAACGCAGCCTGGGACGTCCCTCAGTGGTCAAGCATATACAAGACCTTGGGTCCCGTCATCATCACGCACAAAGAAAGGAACTGAAAGTCCTTTGGAGAACTATATAGCTTGAAGAGTGGGAAGTGTCGGGACAGGATACCAATGATACCTACAAGCCAGAAGAGAACCATGGGGCTCTGGCCACATGAGGACTTTTCCTTCAGCTTCTCTGGGATGCCTCCCCTGATGTTCTTCTCTCATTTATTCTTTCCCATGGCATCTGTTTCCTTTTTTATTATTATCACTCAGAAAGCCTAGATTTGTTTGTCATGAAAATAAACAATGATCCATACCCAGACACTTAAGAGAAAGATAAACACAGACCTAATTAAAACAAGCAGTAGCTTGAAAGAAATCTCATATTGCGGACTTTTCCTTTTGTCGCCTTCTTCCCTCAGGGCGTTTTGGCAGCTACCCCAGAGCAAATCTCCTTTTTGGGGCTCTATCCCTGTCTGTACACCCGACATCCATCCACCCAGAATTGACTCACAGACCCTTCGGAACTGGCATTACCAGTTGGACTGACTGCTGTGGTTTGAATCTCGCATGTCCCCGGCTAGCTTATATTTGGAATGCATAGTCTCCAGTTTGTGGCCCTGTTTCAAAGCCGGGGCCTGGCTTGGGGAAAGTAGGTCACTAGGGGGTGGATCTTTGAAAGTTACACCCAAACCTGGCTCTGCCTCACTCTCTATTTCCTAGTCAGCCTCCAGTTGACAGCCCTTGCCTCAGACTCCCACCACCACAGGTGGAGGCTTTCTGCAACCTTGCCTGTCCTGCAACAGTAGAACCTGTGAACCAAAATAATCTTCATTGATCTCCTAAGTTGTTTCTGTCCTGTCTTTTGTCATAGCATATAGCAATGCAGTGACCATCTCTGTTCATCAGAATTCTTTCTCCTCTCAATCACCCACCAGGAAGCCACACACAGAATCACTGTAGATCACCTTTCCTCACTGGACTCTCCCCCAACCCCCCACCGCCACCACACAGTCTCATACACACAGCCACCAAGAGAAAGAGAGATCAAATTAATGATTCTGATTCTTTTTCAAAGCAAAGCCAAGTATTTAAAATAAATACAAATGTGTATGGGAGTGAGTGTGTGTGTGAGGGGGTAAGTATGTGTGTGTGTGTGTGTGTGTGTGTGTGTGTGTGTGTGTGTATAAGACAGAGGTAGATTTGGAGTGTGTTTCTTCATTGGTCTTCTACTCTATTATTCACATTTTTTTATTTTAAAAATGTATTTATTCCTTAACAGTTTCATACATATACGACATTCGTTGATCGAAGTGCTCCACCCTCAAGCAAACATTATCCTCTTCTCTCTCCTCCCCCCTCCCATGAAATCCCTTCTTTCCATTCAAGGAATATGCTCCTCTGCAACTCTGCCCCCAAAACCAAGCTTACTTTAAGTCCTATCATCACTCTCACCATGCTGGCTTTTAACTGCCTGTCTGAATCCGCAGACGGGGTTAGGCTTGTCAGGCAGTGAACCACATGGAGATCATCATCCCACTACGCCCACCACATCCTCAGGTGTAGATTGGAGAGCTTGGTGGGTACACCTTTTAGCCGAATCGAGCAAAGATACTAAAGCTCTGGTTGTCCCTCCACCAACCTGTCCGTGCAGCTCAGGACCCAAGAGGAAATAGACTGTGTTAGTGACTTTTCTCTTGCTCTGACAAAATATCATGATCAAAATCAACTTATAAAAGAAAGTTTATTTTGACTTAGAATTCCAGGGATAGTGGAGGAAGAGGAAGGGAGGGAGAGAAGGAGCAAAGGAGAAAAAGAGGGAAGGATAGAAGGGAGAAAGAGGGGGGGAAGAATGTCATAATGGTGGGGGAAGTGTGGCAGCTAACAGCCACAGAAAAACACTTAGCATGATGCAGAAAAAGCAAGCTGGAAGTGAGGCAAGGCTATAAATTCCTAAAGCCTTCCAGCACCTCCCCCCCCCATGATGTAGTTCCTCCAACAAGACTGTACCACCTCCCCCATATAGTGCTATCATCATCAACTGGCAGCCAAGTGTTCAGATACCTGAGCCTACAGCAGACATTTCTCACTCAACTACAAGCACACCGGACAAAGTGAGCAATAAGTACGTAACACTTGTGAACACATTTGAGCACTTAGCTCACTCGCACTGGACGTCATGCAAATCAAAGTAAATTCTCAAGGACAAATGAAATCTAAGGTGTTTAATACCCACACATCAAAAGCCCAAAAGCTTCACTGGAAAACCCCAACAACACTTTAAAAAGTATTGTATTTTGTTATTACTTTGTCCGTACACACACGCGCGCGCACACACGCGCACACACACACACACACACACACACACATGCACACCAGTGAACACATGGAGGTCAAAAGACAACTTTCAGGAGTTCATCCTTTCCTTTCATCTGTTGAGGCAGGATCTCTCCACTATGTGCCCTCTAGACACATAGCTTCTGGGTAATTATTTTGTCCCCACCTTGCATTTCACCACAGGAGTGTTGGGATTTTCAATGGGTTTCCATAGGCTGTGGGAATTTGAACTCGGTCCTTTGGCTTACACAGTAAGCGATTTTACCCACTGAGCTACCTTCTTGGCCCACAAGTTGCATGTCACTGTCATTGATTTCACATCATTTTAATTTCTCTTTTAAAAATTGTTTTAGATTGTTTATGTGTATGAGTGTTTTGCCTACATGTATGTTTGTGCATCACATGCATGCCTGGTTCCTGTAGAAGTCAGAAGGAGTCATATCTCCTGAAACTAGAATTATAGAGGGTGATGAGCTGCCTGTGTTGGTGCTACGAATTGAACCTGGGTCCTCTGGAAGAGCAGCCAGTGCTTTTTACTACGAAGCCACATATCCCACTGATCCATTTACTCAGGAAACACCAATGAACTCTAGCTATGTTCACCTTCTCGTTATCAGAGACCCTTACCAAAAATTTTCCACTAAATTAACAAGAGTTTATTAGAATTAGAAACATCCGGGAGTTTTATCTAAATCATTTACAATCTCATATAAGAAATGAAATCTGGATTTATTTCTTTAAATATAAATATGTATTTGTAGAGAGTTAAATACAGCTTTAAATTCTATGAGAATTTACATTAGAGTTACATTTAGATCTTGCAGACATTGAGGCAGGAGAAAACTGAGGAAAACTGATTTTTTGGTTTTGTTTTTGTTTTTTGAGACAGGGTTTCTTTGTGTTAGCCTTGGCTGTCCTAGACTCACCTTGTAGATCAGGCTGGCCTTGAACTCATAGCAATGCACCTGCCTCTGCCTCCCAAGTGCTAGGATTAAAGGTTTGTGCCACCACGCCCAGCTTAGTAAACTGAGATTTTAATTCATTAGTAAATGGGTGTACAGATACCCTATGACATGACAGAGCTATATCCTGATAAACCAGCCACACAGTAATTGTCGCAAAATAAAAGTGTGCTTCATACACCAGGCTCACCAAGCATCCTGACTGTGTAACACTGAGCACTCTAAGGCCCAACCTTTACCCGTGGTCACCTGAAGTGATCACTGCTGTGGCCCACCATCACAAACAGAGTCAAACTGCACATTGCTGGCATGAGAAAGAATCAAAATTCATCACCCAAAGTGCGTCCTCTGAACACATAAAGCCTTTCACACCATTGCCAAACTTAGTAAACATACAGTCAGCCCATCATGCGTGAGAAGGACCATCGTTGTTTTCCTTCAGGTCATAAGATGTGGAAGACGTGGTTCTGAGACATCGTAGTTTGAGGTTGTTTTGAGAAAAATCACAGAAGCCATGGGCAGATTTTCAAAGCGCTGCTATACAAAACTGGAGTAGCAGTATACGGAAAAGAGCATGCTCTCCTTGCCTGTCCGTCTCACTTCCTGACTGGAAACCCCGTCACAAGCTCATCTGACCATTCTCTCCATAATAATAAACTGCTACCCTTCTGAACATGATGTGCCAAGTGCTATATAACGCGTGGCTTGTTTCATTTAATCCCCCGTCAACTTTGTGAAAAAGGAATTCTATTAATCCACATTTTACAGTTGTAGGGTTGTGATAAAGGTTTTAGAGCTGCTCAAAGCCACTCAGCAAAAGAGATTTGCTGGGTTTTGAATCAAGGTCTCCCTCACGTTAGAGATGGAACTCATCCGTCCCTGCAGCCTATACAAGAAGGCTCAACTTGTCCAATGAGCTCTTCATTCAAAAACAGTATCTATTTTCCTGCCAGCAGTTACGGTAGGGCACTCAGCAACTATCTGACCAACGACAGTTTTGAGACCAAGGATGCTTATGCTTAAGAAAATAAGACAGGGCATTAAGATAGTCAAGCTGATGCCACTGCCTTTAATTTTAAAATATCCAAGATATGTCCATACAAGCTAATATTGGACACTGGGGTTAAAAAAACAAAAGAGTTACCTTAAAGGATGACAGTCACAGACCAGGCCTCTGGATATGACTTACACAGGATCATGAAAATTACCCAGCTTTACACCCTGAGGCAAATGGGACATTCTGGAATTTACCCCTACCCAGCAAGTGGGGTGTCATCTTGGTAATGTCACACACATCAATCACTTAGGACCAGAGGAGAAAAATGCTATGAGAGAAGCCAGGCAAAACTAAAAACTGGGTTCAGACAGTGATGTTGGGGCCACCAGCACAAGAAATGAAAGACTGCCAAGGATTTAACAAGACGGGGAGAGCTTGAAGGTTTTTAAGTGACAGAGGGAATGTAGGAATGACTGACATAAAAAAAATGAAAAATTAGACCTCTCTACCCCTCTCTAGATGTCTACCTTTCTCTCTCTCCTTCCCTCTCCTCTCTATCTCTCCTCTCTCTCTGGGGTACCCCCCATCCCCCTATCCTTCTCCCCCATGTTCATCTAATAAACTCTGTATAACATAAAAAAATGAAAAATTAGAAGTATTCATAATTATGCCTGAGAAAAAATTTATATCAAAATAGACACTTATCACCTTGGAGTAGTAAAGTACAGGAAGCTAAAGAAGATGAGGAGGTTTAAACAGCTTGCCCGTACCTGGGATTAGAGGAGGAAGAGGAAGAGGAAGGCTCCTGCTTTGCTCCAGGATGTCCTGAAAGCTGTCCTTACTGTTAATCAGGAGGAGGCTGTTACTCAGGAGGGAGGGTCGGGGAGGGTGAGTATCGAACAGTTCTGAACAAGTCAAGAGAGAGCTCAGTAAGACACCAACCAGCTGTCCAGCAGAGGGTTGTAAATGAGGCACTAAAGTCAAGTCAAAATGAAATTGGAGTTGAAATGCTCAGTAATTCAGGGACATACTTGATGAGTGGAGGGGTTGGAGGGTGAGAGGGATTGCTTAGATCAGACTGGCCTGTGGGCGCATCTGTGGGAGGTCGTCTGGGGTAGTAATTGATGTAAGAGAGCCCAGCCCACTGTGGGCGGCATCACTCCCCGAGCCAAGAGTCCTGAGGAAGCTACCTAAGCAGAGGCCTTTCAACAAGTCAGCAAGCAGCATTCCCCCACAGCTTCTGCTTCAAATTACTGCCGGAATCTCCGCCTTGACTTCTCTTAGTGTTGTAACCCATTAGACAACATAAGCCCTTTCCTGCCTTCAGTTGCTTTTGGTCAGTGTTTTATCACAGCAACCGAGATGAAACTAGAACAATGTCCTAGACTCAACTTCCAACATCAAAAATTCATATATATCTATGATTGAAAGCAGGAGTTCAAACAGATATGTGTGTGTCCACACTCAAAGCAACATTACTCAGAATAGCCAAAAGAAAGAAAGAAAAAAAGAAAGAAAGAAAGAAAGAAAGAAAGAAAGAAAGAAAGAAAGAAAAACAAAGATAACTCATAGCTTACTGACTCAAGGAAACACACAGAGGTGGCATATAAAAACAACAGAATTACTGCTTAGCCTTTCAAAAGAATGAAATGCCAATATAATATACAACAACGTGAGTGAATCTGGAAAACATAATGCTAAGTGCGATAAGCCAGACACAAAAGGATAAAAAAATGACTCTGGGTACATGAATTACCTAAAATAGTCACAGTCACAGAGATACACAGTGGTAGCAGAGTAGTGGCCAGCAAGATCCCTAGGAAAATGAGGGAGTTACAGCTTAAGAGGCACACTTTCAACTTAAGCTGTTCATACAACATAAATGAACCTAATTCCAGAGAACTACATACTCTAAATGGTCCACATAGTAAATTTTTGTTGTGTATATTTTGCTACAGTTTTGAAAAAAAATGAACTTGGAGTTGTCATAAGTATCTATGTGAGAAAGGAGTCAAAGCTGGAAACTGAATTGACCCTGTTCTGATTTGCTCATATGTGGCCGAGAACTATCACCGTGTGCCATGCTCTTCTCACTAAACTAGAATTGTTCAGTTCTTGTTCAGCTCAGCTCTTTATTTCATCTTATATCATAAACAATGAGTTGGGTTACTCCAATTACATTGTCAGACCTGAGACTCCAGGGAGCTGACTAATTTATTCAAGGTCTCTTGGCTGGTAGATGATAGAACCATCATTAAAATACAGATCTGTCTCATCCATGGGTCTTTGTTTTTGCAGAATACTGCCACAAATGCCTAAGAATAAAAAAACTCAATACTAACTCAGAATACTTAAATATTAAATTGTGCTTATAATAATAATGCAATGGTTTAATGAATCAATATATCTTTGAGAAGCATTTCAGAATCAGCAATATAATCATCTCCAGACTGACTCCTAACACTGCTGTTCTCACAAAACATGAAATATAAGCCACATGAAAGACAATACATTCATCTGTGGATCAGGGCTTGTATTTTTTTTAATTCTAGAAAATCTCCTCAAGGTATTCTAACACAAACTGAAGATGGAAAGAAAAACTAGAAAGCAATTTTTGTGGGAAATTAAACAAAACTTTAAACCTTTTGAAAGAATAACTGCAGCAGTGTGTTTGTAAATAAAATTCCACTCAGATATTAAAATGAATACTTTCTGATTCACAGCCAGTGCAATGAGCCAAACCAAATGAAATAAAATTTGGCTGTCTCAGTGAACACATTCCTGAAAGTCCAGTGAGGACATTCAGTGGGCCCTGGTTTGAACTGTTTCATAACCACATCTGTATGTAGCAGTGTGCATGCATGCGCATGCACACACACACAGAGAAACACACACACACACACACACACAATGCTTAATCATGCATCCCAAATTCTATTTTCACACTAGTCATTTCTAACTAATCTTATCAGAGACAACACTCACTTCCAAATTGTATTTCACTTTTTTTTTTAAGTAAACCAGAAAGATTTACTAATACAATTATATTCCCAAAAGATGTTTTTAAAGAAGGAATTCTAGGAAAGACAACAGCCCTGGAAAGTTTCCTTTTCTACATTAAAAAAAAAAAAAAAATGAAGTCAGAATGAATTCTCTCTGTCCTCACAAGACCCCAGTCTACTAAAGATGTTGACACGATACCTTCGTGTCCAGTCTCTATGGTCCATCTGCAAAGCCACAGTTGTTTCAAGCACCTGGCACAGAATCAAGCCAACAGCTGCAATAAAGGAAAGCAGGATGGGACGAGTGACCACCACCTCACCACAGTCCCCCAGAGACAATGAGTCGCTTTCAGCAGTGCCTCTCCTAGTTCCACACACACAAGTTTGCTCTGTTACGGGACCCCGAATAGGACCTTCTGAAAGTATTCCTCCTGCTCGGGTACCATCTGGCACTGGGCTTTGACATCCTGGGGGTATACTGCCAAGGTCTGGGGGGGTGGGGATGGGGGAATGGGGGCACAGATAACAACTGGGGTGAGCAATTCAAAGGCCAGCAGCATTCCTCTAACATCCTGGCCATTCTCCTTCATGCTCTTTGCTTCCAGACAGTTCTCCAAGCTTTCTTTACCCTTCAGCCCCCTTAAAGACCAAACCCTGGTGTCCAGAGATGGTAGAGAGAATGTCAAAGTGTTCTCACCCTGAGAAGCAAGGAAGAGAAAAACGTTCTTGCCATCTGAGAGATGGGATAAAACCCAGACACCCTGAGCAGGGTTCTGCCAAGTGTCCTGTCCCCCAGAGTCAAGGATGAGCTCATGTTCCAGGTCAGGGTCATTTCGATGCTTTAGGGAGATGGAAAAGATCACTGACAGAGATCAGATATGATAAGGACTATGAGGATATGGAGGTCCTTCAAACTACTGGAAACCCCTCCCCTCTTGTTTTATGGACTCCTGATTTCCTAAGTTCTCACTAAGAATTTCAACGATCAGGTGGGTGTAGTGGTGGCGCACGCCTTTAATCACAGTACTCTGGATCCCAGGCAGGCTGACTTCTGTGAGTTCAAGGCCAGCTGGTCTACAAAGAGAGTTCCAGAACAGCCAGGGCTACACAGAGAAACCTTGTCTCAAAAAAAAAATCTCCTGTCTTTGGGAGTCTTTCCCAAGTTCTTTTCTAGGCAAAACTCTGCCTAGAGAGTCTGATGAAAACCACGGATAGAAAAGCCAGGCATTTAAGATTCCACAAATCGGGGCTTTCCTAGCATATCTGTAGCAATAGTCTAGCCATTGCTGCATTTCTTAATTTGACTCAGTCCTCTTCAACAACATGGAAACCAACTATCAGTCTGTCCTCCTTAGAAATACCAGCTAACCTACTTTATCAACCCCAACAATTTCTTCTAACTAGTGGGAATAAATCAATGTTAGTTTTCCTGACGGCCATTTTTCTTTCTATAACACTTAGCACAACGGCCTCAAGATTTCCCTGTGTTCTTGCAAATAACAAGACCTAGTTTTTTAAATAAATAATGTTTCAATTCCACATGTAATTTCAAGAGAGTAAAGAAGAAGAAATAACCAATGTGGCCAATGAGTAGAAAGTTCTTCTTCCTCTTGTGGCCACTGAACTGTTACAAGATGCATGAAGACACATGGGCTGCTTTGCATGGTAAATGTCACCCAAGGTGGTGTGCACAGTCTCATGTGTTTCATGGTCCTCAAACCTGGGGATAATTTCTGCAGCAAAAGTTGAATTGTCATTAAAACACACCCTCCTGGGCACACACACAACCCAACTCAGTATGGTCACACTTCTTCCTGAGAGCACTACCTCAGATGATCCTCGTCACACCACAGGGAAAGTGTCCTCCTCCTTTCTCAGAGATGTTTGGATGCTCAATCTAGAATCATCCACATGGCAGGTCCAGTTCCCTTTCTGCCTCAAAGCTCAATGTTCAAATGTATCATTTAATTTTTGAATATACATTTGACAATGTGTGCACATGAATGTGCAGGCATGTGGAGGCCAGAGGACAACTTGCAGGAGTTGGTTCTCTCCTTCGACCATCCAACCCAGATTGTCAGGTTTGGCCACAAGCTCTTTCACCTGCTGAGCTGTCTTCTAATGTATAACTCCCTTGAGAAGGTCTGAAACGGAAAGACATTTAACAAAACCTGCATGGCCTCAAGACTACAATTACCTTAAGGGATAGAGGACTAGTGGTGTGAGAAAATTTAATATCTCTAAAAAGAAAGTCACAAAAACATTCCTGAAACTTGTATTATTGGAACAGAATACTTCACTTCTGCTCTAAGGAAAGAAAATGGCAGCCCGTTTTAAAGGCACATTATTGTAAAAGAAGGTACCCTTCATTATCTCTAGGCATGCCACTGATGGTACCCTAGACTGACCAGGAGTCACCAGAGCTGAGCTCAGAGTCCCTGGAGCTTCAGTCATAACCCCAGAAAATCAGTTGATGGGGAACTGATCCAAGAGCACCTTAAATTTATTTGGATTTATTTTCAGTGGTGAAGGAGGAGGAAGAGGAGAAGGAGTGGGACCAGGAGGACCAGGAAAGGCTACAAAGTATTGTCATTACACTAACTGATCCATTAAAGTCAATACAGATAGCTCTTTGCTTTCCAGTTACAAAATAAATTCCACTCTTTTTCCAATTGCTCTCAGAATAAAAGTTAAATTATTCCCAAATGAAAAAGTGAGAGCAGAATGAGCTCCTAGAGTTTATTCATACGGTACTTTGGGAACACTGATACGTGGAGTCATAGCAAAGGGTGGACATGGAGAGGAGGATCCTGCACTGTCTCTGCACCAATGGACACATATGTTAAGTTATGCACAACAACCCTCTTTCTGATATGTGCAGACCCCAGGGCAAGCAAGCATATGACCAAAGCCACACTGATAACAACCCAGATCCCTCCCAGAAATCTGCCTCTTCCCTCCCTATTGAGGTGTGTGGCTAGAGTCCATGTCACAGTTTGGGTGATTGACTAAACTGACTCACCTGATCGGCCAGTATTACAACTTTAACCACGACGTTCCTGGTGGGTTTATTAACACAAAGTCCTCGCCTCCTCCACTATGAAGTCTCAAGTATCAATGACAAATAATGGTCTCCTGGAGCCACCTACCTAAGGTCTACTCAATACAATTCCACATCGACTGACCGCTAATGAAATGAGAGTTGCACTTTAGTGCAAACTTATCATCTTGCAAACAAAATAAGAAGCATTCAAAGTAAAGAATGAAACCTTGTGGGATACAAGAGAAGAGCACTGCATATGCTGGTGTTAAATCATCTGATCAGCTGCCTTACACATCTGCAATGTGCATTATTACACAAGCAAAAGATGATTACTGAGAAAATAACAATGCCAATAAATAAAAGGCAAAGGTTACTGTGACCTTGTAATTCATAGGTAGTTGCTACTTCTATGTTAAAGGACACATTTGCAAATACCATGCACTCTTTAGACACCTGGGAAGGTAAGGGTGGGGGATATATGAGGAGTACATGCATACATAGCAGATGATAGATAGATAGATAGATAGATAGATAGAGATAGATGATAGATTGATAGATAGATGGATAGATAGATGGATGATAGGTGAATAGATAGATGACAG
>OU015750.1:104467749-104481117 GCA_907169655.1 Acomys percivali | reverse complement strand
TGAATAGATAGATGACAGATGGATAAATAGATGATAGATAGATAGATAGATAGATAGATAGATGATTGATAGATAGAAGAGAAATAATACATGAGTGTATGCATAGATAATGATGGTGAAAAATAGAAATAGATAGATAGATAATACATATGTGTGCATGGACAATGATGATGGTAGATAATTAGATAGAAGATAGATGATAGATAGATAGATAGATAGATAGATAGATAGATAGATAGATATGTAGATAAAAGTTTACATATATGAATATATACACTATATATATCAATATGTATACTAGTATATACACATACACATAAAAAGGGTTTATTAAAAATATTTAATGTAAATCCTTTCTCTTGTATTCTGTTCAGAAAAAAAGCAGCCACCAATAAAGCATTTTATAAGCAATAGCTGCCATGCAGAGCACTTGACAGCATTTCTATTTTTCAGGAAAAAAAATGGGGTCCAAATCAAGGCATGTATCCTTATTTGATTTGATAAGGAAATATGGGGGTAAAAGTAGGAAAAGGAGAAGGGCATTTTGTCCCCAAAGCTGACCTAGCATACATATCACTCTCTTAGCTTCTCTTATGGATTTACAGTTAGGAGGCACACAGTCAACACAGGACACAGTCAGTCAACACAAAACACTATCACCACAGGACACAGTCAGTCAAACAGGACACAGCCAACACAGATACAGACAACACAGGACACAGCAAACACAAAACACCACCAACATAGGATACTATACCAACACAGGACATGGTCAATGGGGCACACTGACAGGGTCTAGATTCACATGTTTCTTCTGTCTCCTGTTGGTACAGCATTTGATGAGATGTACCAACCTTAAGGAAAGTATTTGAAAGAACATAGGGAGAAAGAACAGAAATCTTTCAAATGCTCTGTAATATAATTGATGGGAGCTTACCAAATTTTATGCCTTCTCTGAAACTAGTTATTAGTGACACAATTTTATGAATTAAATGAGGTATCTACATTTACCATCTTCTGTACAGAAGCCTAAAACCAACTCCTATAAATAAAGTCCCTGTAAAGTGTTCAAAACACCATTGAGGATGAAGAGATGGCTCACTGGTGGAGAGCATCAACTGCTCGTGCAGAAAATCCAAGTTTGAGTCCCAGCACCTACACTAGGCGGCTCACAGTCATTCCAGCTCCAGGAGATCCAGTGCCTTTTTGTGGCCTCTGTGTGCACTTGCACTCACATGCTCATATCCAGACACACACACACACACACACACACACACACACACACACACACACACGTCTGTGTGTACAATTTTAAGATGAAACACCCTTCATAAATATTTTGTAGACTTGAAGCTAAGGAAAAATAAAGAATACCATAAACATAAAAATCACAAGACTCTATGATTTACTGAATAACGCTTTACTTGGAACCAACTGCTTTTTTTCTATATTATAATAAAACATAGTACATTTATGTCCATCATCACTACATTATCTATTACTACAGAGGAAAGAGCATCTTAATATTTTATTAATGTTATTCCTGTGTTAAACTTAAAAAATAAGTTGAAATAGTATATTGCACACACAGCCTGGAAAGAGACCATCAGCCAATTTCTGGATGCGTAAGAGGCTTCTGCTTATGACAATGGGGGAGTGGTACAGCAGAACTGTATTAAAATTATGTAACAAGTCGTTTTAAAAGCATGTACTGTTTGAACACACTGTCCAATGCTGTATGTAGTGCACAGGCCATGCAGGACTGAGCAGAAAATAACTAAACACAAATTCCAGGGTATTTACAATGAATTGATGCCTTTGGCATGCTTTGGACAGATACTCATTGGGACATTATCTTTTTCCATAATGTTGTGCAGTTTCTTCTAGAGCAGTGGTGTTCTTACACCCGAGCTCTGAACTCCTAACTGATTTTTCTTTACGAGCCTCATCTTCATTTCAAAGGCCTTAGGGCATCTATCTCTTCTGGTGCTTGGTTTAAATCGTGTGTGATTTATCATATTCTTTCATCAGTGCCCATCTGAGTGCTTCCTTAGATTGCAGATAATTTACCTTTAAATTTCTCCCGGTGCCTTTATGAAATGCCATTCAATAAATATCTGTTGCATGAAAACAATGGGAAAATATAAATCCCTTAAGTCAACGAGATGGCCCTCTCTGGGAAAGAAGGTGTGAGTAACAGGGGCAGGGAGGCGCTCATGGGCATAAATGACAAGAGGGAAGGAGAACGAACGGAGGGACTGAGCAGAGGCAGTGCGGGTGAGAGCATAAACAGTGATGTGTGCGCTGAGAGTCAGGAGAAAACCATCTCCAGGGTGATTTTATTGCACCACGTAGGAACAGCAAAGCATAACCATTTTCAACTGTATTCCCTTATTGCTACCTCCAAGATGTCAAAGGAAAAACATTATGAATTTTGGTCACCTTATGAACTATAATTTATCTTCCATGGCATACAAATTCTGTGCATCACTCAGTGGAATAGCATAAAGAGTCCTAGCCACATTTTAAATGATTGTGTTTACATACCAGTCACACGGATTATATTTATAAATGTAACCCAGTCACTCACCTATACATTCTTAAATAATTGGATTCCATCCCCATCCCATTCGCTTTTTACCCCCTTGTACATGATTAGGAACTGCGTCGTGCATGAGATAAGGGTAACATTCAATTGGATAAAATTTAAAATCCATTTACTCCTTCTCAAAGCAAAGAGCGAGAATAAGTGCCTATTAGAAGGAGAGGTGATAATTTAATAATTAAATCATGTTTCCTGTCTCTTATTTCTTAACAAGTGAAGAATAAAATCTTTTTATTTCACCTAAGGGAAGGGAAGTGGGGAAACGGCCTTCCTTTCTTCTCTGGAGTCCTTTCCTCGAGCAACACGTATCTTCTGCTTTGAATGAACCAGATCTGCTCACTAACTCACACATGTTGCAGGATTAACAAGGAGGAAGGAAAAGATTCTTCAGAGTTGACAGATTTATGAAACAGATTTTTCTTGTGTATGATGTTTTTCACACACACACACACACACATAACACACACACACACACACACACACACACACACACACACACACACAAATATCCAGGGAAATAACAGTTTAGTCTGCATGTTTGGGTGCTGCAGTAGCAGAGGATATGGCCCAGAAATGATCTTCCTGGTTTTCAGAATATACTTTCCTCTGCATGAATGGGCATCAGAGAACAAACCTTTCTCTTTTTTTATAAAGGATATGAAGGTGTCGACAGTAGTTTTCTACAAAGAAAGGGGAATTTAGGCAGGATTGCAGCATAGACCATCACCATAGACTTATAAGGACAATGTAGGCAATAATTTTGAGGTCAAGTTAATGCCCTTTGAATATGTGCCCATTAAAGCCTGTCTATAATTTTGGTAGAAAATTATTGCCACTCATAAATGGGGCTTTCTAATGGATTGTTGATGAGCTTAACAACCATACATGGGCACAAACTACTACTTTAATGGAAATAGTCAATGCCATGACCAGAAGAGAACCACTTAGTAGGGAAATTGGAAATTTAATTTCAATCAGATGAACAAAAAAGTGAAGAAGAATGCTCCAAGTGGTAGCATAAAAAAAAAAACACCAGCGATTAAAACCATTTGGAACCTTTGATTACCCTTCGGAAGCATTTGTTGCCATGGTTTTCAAAGGCCTCTGAAAGCTTCAGCTATGTCCACAAAGGCTGCCAAGAAGCAGATTCTATACTGATTTCATATATCAGAGGCATTTTATCTTAATTATCTCCAAGATAAAGATTACTTGGCCAAAAGGGAGAAAGAAAGAACATGGAAAGGAAGCAGCAGCATCTCGCTGGTAGAAGGAGCATGACACTTACCTTCCTACATCTTTCTCTAGAGCCACAGATGGTGCCTATGGATATGCGGGTGTCTAATGGTGCACTATCACAGTAAAGAGCTACAAACATTTGAAACCAACAATGCAGCCAGGTGTGGTGTCAGATGCTTGGAATCCCAGCCCTTAGGGGGTGGAGGCAGGAGGATCAGGAGTTTGAGCTGTAGCCTGGCCTGTATAAAATGCTGTCTACAACATAATGTTAATAAAGTCAGTCATGAAAATTCTTATACAGAATAAGGTTTTCTGGTCTTGACTTTGATGCTGTTTTTCTTTCTCTGTAATGAGAATCGAAAGTCAAACACCTAGAAAATGTATCAGTACCTGAAGATAATACCTATCTTTGAGGAAAGTTAATTCTGAGGGTTTTATTTGAAAATTATGCAATTGTTTCTCTCTCACAGACTTACACTCTCTGCCTTGGGTCTAAATAGCAGTGTTTCTCTACTGTGCCTTAAGCATTTTGCCACAGAATGAACAGACTACTGATAAGTCAAAGAATCAGGCAAGTTCTGGGCCACAAGAGGTGTCAATGAGCTCCCACAATATAACGAACATCCCCAAACCACCAAAAAGCCTTGATCCTTTCTTCAACATCATTAAAATGCTCATAATGATTCCTGCACCTCGCTATTTGTAAACTTCAATGTGTTGGTACCAGCCTATTCTTTTTTAACTATAAAATTCTAAAGAGCATCACTTGGTCCTGTTAACTAATTCATGATTTTGCTGTCTGGTGGATTCTTGTAGATATACTTTTGGTAAAGAAGATGCTTTTTTACAAGGTTTCAATAAGATCCAGAAATCTCTTTTAAAATGTTATTCTGAGGATCAAAAGGAAGATTTTGGATTTTCTGCTATGACTTGGGTAAGTGTCTTCCAAAGGCACATGTGTTGAAGGCTTGACTTCAAGCCCATGGCACTGTTAAGAGGTGTTGGGGACACTTATGGAATAGAACCTAGTAGGAAACCTTCCAGTCACTCAGGGTGTGCCTTTGAGGGGATATGGGAAATGAGCCTGTTCTTTCTCCCTGTTCCAGCCATGAGTTGAGTGGGCCTCTTCCACCTTGTGTGCTCCCACCATGATATGCTGCCTTTCTACAGCCCCAAAAACAATGGCTCCAGCTGACCCTACACTGAGATCTCTAAAAACGTAAGCCAAAACAAGTCCTTCCCCTCTTTAAGTTCATGGTATTTTCTGAGTATCAGGAAGCTGGTTGACAGTTACTTTTGCATCATTAAAAAATGTGCTATCCTCACAGTGAAGCCATTCTTTTTATCAAGTTCCTTTGAAATTAATTTAGGAAATGACTCTAGTCCCCGCTCCTGGACTAGAGCAGAGCTCCCATTCTATCCTGTAGCTGCTGAATAATCCTTTCTGTATATCAAGCTATCATCTATCTCCAACTCAGCATGTCTCAGTTAATTGGTCAGACTCTAAATGTCCCCTGTTCCTTCATTTCCCTTTGAACACCTCTTATTCTTTTCACTGTTATAAATTTCATGTTTCCTCATTTTAATATGTTATTTGATTAATTATGCTTTCCATTCCATTTCCCCTCTTCCCACTTCACAAACACCTCATGTCTTTAAACAGGGAAACGAGGTGCATATCAATGCCTAGTCATCTTGGCATTTCCATTCTCTTCCACTGCTCCCTTCTCTCACCTCTCACACATGCCTCTGACAGTTTAAACTTTATCAGAGACTGTTGTATCAAATTGATATCTTACCGGTGAAACTGACTGTGGTTTGATACTCAAAACAACACAGGTGGGTCTTACCCTTCCATTGGTGCTATTGTCTGCTCATTGAGTGACTCCCACAATCCAAATCTTGATGTGGTCCCATCCTCTGAGGAGCTCACAACAGACAGAATAGGATGAACGAATGTACACAAATGTGTGCAACCCAATGAAACAGTGCCATGTGGAGGCTCCAGGAGACAAAACACTTCTGCACAAGTGTGTGAGGGGTTTGGATTTTTTTTTTATGACAGCCATGTTTAACAAGTTCAAGAATTCTGGAGGGCTAAGACTGGACAGGAACTCCAACCAATAAACTGATCAATAATCAAGCTGTTGGCATGTCATCCCACATACAGTGACCTTAGAACATCTCAAAAGGAAAGCCAGAACAAGACATATACAGGTAAATCCTCACACTGTTAGCTAAGGATTATTCATTGGGCCATGGAACTCATTAAGGGATTTTGTACAAAGGACTAACAAGATTAATCATTTTCTTTGAGCATTATTAATAGACAAGCAGTGTGCAGAATGGCTCACAGGAGAGAAAAACAAACCAAAGAAATGTTGTAGGATGAAAGACAGACAGACTGACATGCTGTGATTATCTCAGGTGAAGGAGCCAAGTCTGAATAATGGGAAATGGGTGGGTATCTGTTTAAACAATAGAGTCGATGGAACTATCCAAGATTTCTGCTGAGAACGTTAGAGACAAGGGTTGCAAGCACAACACTGGCTGGAACTCCAAAGTTGAAGTCTGAGGCAACAGTGAAAGAATGGACATGCCTCGTAGCCAGGAGCTGCCGGTGGCATAAGGACTCAACCAGGAGTCACTAGGGAGTCAGAATGAGACAGGAGTCAGATTTAGGATATAGTAAATATAGAATCAGTTTTCTGTAAAATGTATATTAATAATTATTATTGAGTCATATCATTAGTAATGCAGCAGTTACTCTTTAACCAGCTGTTTTCCAAAATAATCACACAGAGAGAGCAGAATTTATTTATTTAGCCTGGAGCACAACATTGAGCAAATAACTACTCTATCCTAAACCTCCAAGCTACTGTAGCTTCTCCCAGGCAAATTCTCCAGTCATACTTACTTTTTTAGTCATCTCCTGGCTTTGGTCCACTCCTCCTGATGCTTCCTGGTCCTCTCCTCCTGATTCAATCTCCTCCCTCTTCTCTTTTCCCACCTGTTGGTGGACCGAGATCTCCTACCCTATTTTCTGTATTGTTCAGCATTGGCTGGCTAGTGTTTTATTGGCAGAACAAAGAATAGATGGTAGGCATGTTTACACAAACTTTAGACAGAAGATACTTGTAATAAACACTACAATGCATGTCCAGATTGAAACCAGATAGTGGGGTAGAGAAGTCAGCATTAAATGAACAAGGGTAAACTGTACACAGCCCACAAAAGTGGTTTGCCAACATTTTCCCCTTTAAGTCCAATAAAAGATACCTTTTCTTTCAATAATAAGCTAATATACAGTAATAATAATAATTATGAAACAATTGGTGAAGCTATTAGGTAAGTTTACATTCACAATGTCCAGTTCATATGCATTTGGCAACCTTGGAAAAAATATTCTATTATCTAACCTATCAAGATGGGTTCATAATTCTGTACCTACATTATTTTCTATCCTTATTTGTATTACCAATCTAAAAACATCTTTTTTAGAAAAAGAAAGAAAGCTTTTCATTGGACTAAAAAGAGGAGATGTTGGAGGAGGGTCTTGTGTGCTGTGTTTTTAGATGCTGATTTCAGTGCCCTGAGGTCTGGTTACCACCCTGCCACAGGCATTGTTACGTATATTAAACCATCCCCTGTAGCCATGTGATATAAGGAATGCTCTTTAACTACCCCTGATTGGTTAATATGGTTGCTGACAGCCTGGGCTGGGCAGAAGAAAGGTAGACAAAGCTAAGGATGTGGGGTTTGGAGTCTGAGGGGGACCAAAAGGAGTGGAGACCAGAGGTGACAGAGACCAAGAGGAGATGGGAGGTCACCATGGGTAACCAGGAACATGTGGCCTCATGGAAGCAGCCCAAATGGAACATGTGCAAGTATTTACAATTTTCAGTGGGAAATAGACAAGATAACTTAAAGGGCTGATATCTGCCCAGTTCTAGTGCTTTAAGGCTTATTATAAATCTAACAAGTTTCTGTGTCTTTTATTTGGAAAATAGCTGGTTTATGAATAATTACTGCCGTAATAACTTCCAGCATTGATTAATATATATAATAATTAATTACTTTTACAGTTTTCTATGCCTGCCATCACAAAGCACCACAATGAGTGCCTTAAAATTACACAAATGCGTTGATTGTCTCATGGTGCTACAATATGAAATTCTGAAATAAAGGTGTCAGCAGAGCCAAGCTTGCTCTGCATGTCTCTTTGCCTGCCTTCTGGTGCTGGTCAATGGCAGTTTTTTGTTCTTTGCTTTGTAGATATATCACTCTAGTCTCTTTTCAGTGTCATACTTGGCTGGCTCCAAAGCCTCCTCTTGTACAAGGATATCAGGTATATTAAGTTAAACGCCCCTATACTCCAGAATGACTTCACTGATAAATTACATTTGCCACAACCTTGTTTTCCCGGCTGTGTCACATTCTGGGGTATGAGAGGTTCAAGTATCTGCAACTCTTTTGTGGGGACACAGTTAAACCCATATCAGATGTAAATAAAATCCTGGGAAACTTGGGAGAAGAAAGAAGACAGAAGCAGAGACAGGAATGGGACCCTCTTGCACATCTAAGCATTGAACCCGACCAAAGACAATAACCTAAGCCCAAACTGCCTTGTTCAGTTTCTCAGTTTATCCTATTTCACACATCTAGAAATCTGTTCCAAAATATTTTTTAAGATTTTTACATTTTGGGGGAGGCCTGGTGGCACTCAAAGAAAGAATAAGCAGGCTACCAAGATGAGACTTGATGATAGCCTATGACCATATAGTGGGGGAGGAGGTCCCCCTCAGTCATAGACCTAGGGGAGGGAATAGGGGGAAAGTGGGAGGGAGGGAGGAATGGGAGGATACAAGTGATGGGATAACAATTGAGTTGTAATCAAAATAAATTAATAAAAAAAATTTTAAAGATTTTTACATTTTTATTTTATGTGAATGAATGTTATGTCTGCGTATATGTATGTTAACCACAGTCATACAGAGTGCCTGCAGAGGCCAGAAGAGGACTTCATTTCCCCTAGTCCTAGGGTGACTGATAGTTGTGAGCCGCCATGTCAGTACTGCAAATTGAATCACCGAACCACTTCTCCAGCCCCTATTCCAAAATTGTTACTGCTTATGAGAAATCGTTGGTTTCTTTCCAAACCTATCAAATGGAACATTTTCATTAGCACCTTCTTTGCTAAACTAACCCAAGTGAAACAGCAAGCCTATAATCCCAGCACATGGACAGCAGACAGAGGGAGTCCACAGAAGCATCTGGCTAGCCGGACTAGCCAAAACAGAGTTCTAGGTTCAGCAAGAGCCGGCCTCACAAAACAGTGTGAAGAATGATCAAGGAACAAACCTGATATCTACCTGGAGCCTACACACACAAACACACATACACACATGCACACATATGCACACATACACACACATACGCACACACACACAGGCACACACACACACAGGCACACACACACACATGCATGCACACTACCACATACATATAAAAAAAGGGAGCTTGTCAAGTACCACATACATATAAAAATAGGGAGCTGGTCAAGAAAATAGGTCAGTAATCCAAGTAAAGAGACTGAGAGAATCACATCCACTCAGGTCCTGATGAAGGAATACTTTGTCATGTTGAGGACAGAGGAAAAAAAGACCAATATAGCTGAATGACAATGACTAGGGAGAAGTTATCAGGAGTTGACATATGTAGGAATATGTAAATCATTTAAGTTTTTAGAAGTTTATTTTTATTTCTCTCTCTTGTGTTTGTGTGCATGCATGCATGTGTGTGTGCATGCATGTGTTTGTTTGTGTGTGTGTGTGTGTGTGTGTGTGTGTGTGTGTGTGTGTGTGTGTATCTAACATGAATGTGGACATTCACAGAGGCCAAAAGAGGTTGTTAGATTACCCCAAAGCTGTAACTACAGGCTGTTGTGAACTGCTTGATGTGGTTTCTGAGAATCAAAGTCATGTCTTCTGGAAGAGCAGTAAATACTCTTGATCACTGAGCCATCTCTACAGCTTCAATAAAGAAAGTTTTAATCTAAAGACATTGGGAGTTTTAAACTCAAAACCATATGAGTCAATTAACAATCTAAAAGTGTCAAATGTGGAAGACAAACAGTTAATATTTCTCATATGTTGATAGGATTTCAAACATATGTCTAAAAAGATCTAAGAAATAAAATAGTCCTAGAAAGAAACAGGTACCTCTCTACTTTGAAATGTCTTCCTAAACCTCACATGGATGCACACAACCACACAGGGAGAGAAAAAGTAATGTGAAAAGGAATGTTAACACAACCCCTTTTGAGTGGGCAGAATTGACTCCCCAAGATTAAAGAAACAGATCTCTACAAGTATACAGAGCCTACTAAGTGAGCCTGAAGTTTTAAAAATGCTTTTATTTTAGGTGTATTGGTGTTTTGCTTGCACATATGTCTGTCTGCAGGAGGATGTCAGATCCTCTAGAACTGGAATTTCGGACAGTTTTTACACTGCCATGTGAGCACTGGGAACTGGACCAGAGTCTCCTTAAAAATAGCCAATTCTCTTCATTGCTGAGCCATCTCTCCAGCCCCAAGCCTAAGATTCTTTTTTTTAAATTAATTAATTTATTTATTAATTTATTCATATTACATCTCAATTGTTAGCCCATCCCTTGTATCCTCCCTTTCTTTCCTCCCTCCCGTTTCCCCCTCTACTCCCTTCCCCTATGTCTGTGACTGAGGGGGACCTCCTCCCCCTGTATATGCTCCTAGGGTATCAAGTCTCTTCTTGGTGACTTATTATCTTTCCTCTGAGTGCCACCAGGCCGACAAGCCTAAGATTCGTAAGAAAAGTAAATCTGTTTGCCCACTGCAGCTGTCGCAGGAGCTATCCAGGGTGCTGGATGCCCTCACCCTGAAGCTTTCTAAATCCCAGGTGGATCTCTTTCTCTAGGTTTCCCTCCTTAGATTCTAGGCCCCATTGCATTAAC
This sequence comes from Acomys percivali, assembly GCA_907169655.1. Classification (NCBI taxonomy): domain Eukaryota; kingdom Metazoa; phylum Chordata; class Mammalia; order Rodentia; family Muridae; genus Acomys; species Acomys percivali. Next base: position 104,470,286 of record OU015750.1, on the reverse strand, counting down.
CTTAAGCAGAAATCATCTTTAAACCATTTCCCCCTTGTCCCAGTTACCTTGTGAACTAACACATGTCTTCACCATGTGTGCTGATTCAATATTGACCAATTTTGTACATGTAACTGTTAAAGTGTGAAGTGACTGTATAGTTTAATGGTAGACACATAAATTAGGTATCCACTGGGCCCTGTTACCTTCTGAGGTTAAAATGAAAATGGAGCAGTGAATTTATCCAGTCCTTTCTCCTTGCAATAAAACCCAAGATAATACCTGATAATTGAATCTATATTCTGATAAGGTAACTCAGTCCGCAGTCTGTGTGTAAAGACGTTGTACTAAGCCTGTAAAGATTGATAAATTAACAAGTATCCAGTTTCATCCTTCTAACTTAAACTGGATCCTTTATTCTGCTTTTTTTTTAAATAAAAAAAATGCATTCAACTGAAGCCATTACCTAGTTTGTTAAGTAATCAGGTCTGAGCACTAAGCAGGGATAGAAATGTGTACGCTTTCAAGTCAAACACTTTGCCTCTTCAACCAAAACACTTAGAGGGAGAGAATTATCTGACATGTACTCCTTTCTAGCTCTCTTCTTAAGTAACAAGGAAAAGAAGCAGAGGCTGGGCATCATCAGGACTTTCCACCCATGAGTCAGGCCCTTCACTGTCCTTAAATGTGTCTGGGGGGGTCACTGTGATTCATAACCAGCCACGGGAGTTCAAGGGTCACTGTGATTCGCAACTAGCCATGGGGATTCAGGGAAACTTTTAGTCTCCAGGTATGAAGATGAGAAACAGGACTGGAAGCCTTTTGCAGAGCTGGGAGCAGATGAAGTAGATGCAAACACTAACAAGATGGAAAAGGAACCAAGCACTGCTCCTTGACAGTGTCAGGTCAAACACATAGCCCAGGAAAGCCATTATTATATTAATATTGTTAACCATTATTTGCAAAACCGCTATAGTCTTCCTGGGTGTCAGTCATATGTTCAACCAGATGACTAAACATTCACTTTTACCTCCCTCCACTTTGCTCTCCAGACTAGCTCTTCAGACTTAATTTGAATCAGTAAAAATTCTCAGAAAAGTCTTACTCACTGTCCTATGGGATTGAATGAAGTGTGGGTTCCTTTGATAATCCACAGATACCCCTACCTTGACATTTGTCACACAGTAATTTAGTTGCTGGTTTGTTTATTCATTTCTGACTCTCTTTTTATAAGCTCAGTGTGAGTTTTTTCCCTATCTTTGTATCTCCAGGTTATCTGCTGTGCTTTGCCTAGAACAAGTATCCAATGCCTACATGACCTTAGCAAATACTGTATAACCTTAATCATTATTAGGTCCCATGCTATCTCTAAAACTCAGCCTTGTTTCTAGGATTCTTCCAGAACTCTGAACTCAATAATTGTTCTGCTGTGGATATGACCACAACACCATGCATAAGAAGTTTCTGAAACCGGGTAGAAATTGCTCTGTCATGTGGTACAATTGTACTGAAGTTATATTTAGTCTGTTATATAAAATGGAGATAAAAGTATACGTTTTGACTGTCAAAAATAAGTGGAATATTCAAAATATATTGAACTTGAGATATTGCTATACTAATAAAATTTTTACTGTGTAAGCTTATATTTCCTTCACTGTTTTGTGGGTGTATTTTTCTTTTTATGTTATTGTTTTCTGATCTGATACCTTAAGTCAACACTGGGTTTTGTGGGATTTTATTTAGCATGCCCTCAATGGTATACAAATATGATGGAAACCATTTTAAAAACAATATTGCTGCTGTTCCTTTCTATAGCAACAACTTGAAGTTTACAGCCAGCAATGGTTTCTTCAATTGCACCAGCTGTTGTTTTCTTTATGTTTGCCCGGGTAGCACTCTATCCGTGTATTCCTACTCTCTGGCCATAGCAGGAAAGTAAGCTATCTCTAACTTTCCAAGTGAAAATCTACATGTCTTCAGGTAGTTCAATGTGTCTCACACATTTTTTAACTTCCCCTCCTAACAACCAGACAAGTACAGACTAAGTTCCTATAAAGTATGAATAACCAAAACTTTAGGTTTAAAAATGCCTATCTTTAAAAAAAAAAACCCTTTCATAAATTACACCTTTAGATTATAGAAATAAAAATAAAAATTAAATCATGGATCACAATAGTATAGCCCATGGGCCAAATCTGGTCAGCTACCTATATTTATAGTTATTTGGGTATGTGGCCACTCCCACTTATTTGCATATTCTCAAACAAGATTACTCCCGCTTATTTGCATATTGCCCCACCTAACACTCCTGCTTATTCCCACTTTTCTACCTAGAGTACTAAACCCAGGTGACTGCAGCAGTCATACAAAGGCTAAAATGATTGCTATTTTGACCCTTTAAATAAAAATCTTTCTGGCCACTACCCTAAATAATGTTTGTTGATGAAAAAAACTCAGGCTCACTAAATGACTTACCGAATTGCATAGCTGAGCATATCCACTAATCATATCGTGTGTGTGTGTGTGTGTGTGTGTGTGTGTGTGTGTGTGTGTGTGTG